>PKMM01023491.1:105292-164616 GCA_002933915.1 Eutrema heterophyllum | reverse complement strand
AAGCTTTATTTTCTCTCTTTCTCTTGGCACAAAAACGTGGTCTTTGGTTTCTTAGAGGATTTTGGATGATTTTGTATGATTGATCTTGAATTTAATTGCAAGTTTTAGTTTAATCTTCCTAATCCTTCATCTTTCTATTCATTAATCATGGAATCCATCATCTTTCTCATGGAATTTGTTGGGTTCATGAAGATTAGTGAGTAGTTCCTTCTTGGATCATTGAGCTTGGTAGATTAGGGGGTTTCTTTGTTATTTATTGATGTCTATGGCTTAATTATATTGTTTCCTCTCTTATTTGATGGTTTTAATGTTAGATTAGGCTTGAGAAAGTTGATCTAGAGCTAAGGGCATTTCATGCACACAAGGTGTTTGATGAAATGCCCAAATGAATTAAATAAGAGGATTTTCATTCTTAGCTCATGAGAGTGATTGTCTAAGGTGATTATTAGCTAATAGAACTTGAGTTTAATGCTTGCTAATTACTTATTTCACAAATGAGAATTTGATCTTGATTTGGTAATTAGCGAAGTGATTAGTACTAAGAGATTAGATTAATCTTGATTAGTGTTCTACGCTTAAGGAAATGCTCTTTTGTGATTATGTGGACATCATTGATTAGCTTAAGATTCCCCCAATCAATTGCCTTGCCCAATGATCCTCTTTTAATCATTGTTAATCTCGTTTAGTGCTTGTCTTTTGTTTATTTGCTTTCAATTACATTAGGTTGCTAGATTAAAACCCAAATCTCTTTGGTTTGTTTAGCTTAAGCGATTTCTTGCATTCTTAGTGTGTTGTTCTTGTGCCTCCCTTGGATTGATCCCCAAATACTACAATGATGGAGTGTTTGGGTAATTGATTTGGATACAGACAATTATCCTTCATCAAAGACCTCTTGAATACCCGCCAGGCCTTTTTCTTTGAGCTCCGGTGTGATGATTGTGTGAACCATTGCTACTCTCAATCTATCTTCCATAGTGGTAGAGAAAAGAAATTCCAAGTAAGCACCATCCAATGCCAAGTTTTCTTTAACATTACCATAACCCAAAGCTTTCTCCTCACGAGTTTCTTTCTCCTTCTTACAGTTAAGTATCAAGAGCCCATAAGTGAGAAAGTTAGATTCAATTAAGTTCAATAGTTAAGGAGTTGGTTTCAAACCAAGCATCAAAAAGACAATGAGTTTCAAGTAGAGAGATCAAAGCACAAAGTTTTCAAGTTTTTCAAAGTTATTTAAGCAATATGAGATCATTACCAAGGGCATCGTACCAAGTGATAAGCATAAGTATTTACAAGGTGATTAAATCTTTGTTCCCTATGCATATGCAATGCAAACCTATATGATTCTATACTCAATCCTAATGGAATGCAAACATGGAAAAGCTAAATAATTTCTTTTTGGATTTTTCAAAAAAAAAATCAAATTTTTTGATTTTGATGCAATAGGCTATAAACAATGAATGAAAGACACAAAGACAAATAAATTAAGATAAAGAAAACAACGTTAATGACAAAGACCTCTCCTCCAAACTTAAATCACACTGTCTCGGTTTGAAATGAATCCAAAGAGAGAGTAAAAATGTAAAAGAAAAGAAAAATGTAAATGAAGAAGTATGTACAAGAGGTCAAGTGTGGTACCTTGGAAGTATGGAGATGAGGCGCTTGATCCTCCTTATTGATGCTTGTTTTGTGTCTCTAGCTTGGCAAAGAATAGGCTTGGGAGAGTTCCTAACGTCACTAGCTTGACGGTTGCTTCCTCTTATTCACTCTCGCTTTGGATGTTTCCTTCACTCCTAGTTGTACACCTAAGAGATCAAGATCACAAGAAAATGGAAAAGATTAACAACAAAAGAAAATAAAAAGGCTATAGTTTCAATTTGAATCTTAACTCTAATGACAATCGTTTAATTCCCCAACAACGGCGCAAAATACATGATGGATATTTTGTTTGTCTTCTTCAAAGTTTTACAATTTGTAAATCTCTAAATCACCCAAGTGCAAGTGCATGCGTTGTAATAATTTAGATGTCGATCCCACGAGAAATAAAGATTAAACACTAAAAATACGAGAAACAAACTAATCTAGAGCAAATGCTTTTTTTTTGTATTTTATAATCTAAGAAAAGATATGAGAGTAAAATGCAAGAATTAAGAAAAACAAGATAACATTGGACCATGAATTTAACTATCATAAGAATGAGCTAACAATCAAATAATGATGCAAAAGATTGAATTAAGCCCCATCCTAGAACATGAAATTCACAAATATGACTAATCCACTTCCATGGCACTAATCACTTCACTAATTACCTAATCAACATAAACTTTTTTGTAATTAGATAATAAATGAGCATTTAGTAAAAATTCTAATTAGTTCACTAAACACCCTAATCATCAACTCTCGTTGGCTAGGTATGTAAAGCTCATAGAAAGTTTGGTTCAAGTATTTTCACAAACACCTTGCGTGCATGAAATGCCTAAGTTCTAGATTTTGAGAGATCAAATCAAAACTAGCATTAAAAGCAACCTAAATGAAGGATCTAACAAGATGCAACCTAAACCATCATCATTTAACCATCAAATCATCCTAGTCTAGCCTAATCCATGATCCAACTAAAAATTAGTTCTTAAACATGAAGAAAAGCAAAAGAAAAGACATAAACATAAAGATAAAGGATAGAGGTTGAAGAATTCTTCACTAGAGTGGCATGAGGAGATTAAGATAATCCAAAAAGATCAAGAGAAGAGTTTGGATCAAAACCCAACTTTATAGAGAAGAAAACTTGCTAAAAAATTAGGTTTCAAGTGCTTAAATAGAAGATAGGGGTGAACCGGGTCAACCCGGGACAAACTGGGTCAACCCGATGGGTTTTTGGATCTCGAGTGGTCTGTAGCGGTGTGCTCAAATCGCTATGGCATCCCGCTATATCTTCTGGTAGTTCGTCTGCGCGCCAGACAGACATATGCTTACTAAATTTGCCGTATCTCTTGAACCGCTGCTCGGAAGACTTCAAAAAAGCGCCAAACGAAAGATAACTCGATTATCTATGACTTTCATCAAGATTTCCAAAATTAAATCCAAATGGAAAGCCTTCTTCTGAGGCGATTTTTAAAGCACTTTAGATGGGGTCTACATTTTTCTTCTACACTTTTCATCTAAAAGTATGTGCTTCATCTTTTCTTGATCCTCTTATCTTATTTCTTCCCCATGTCAAGTATCCATACATCTCCATGTTCCAAAACATCTAAAACTGACCCAAAATGCAAAGAAACACACCTATGACTCTAAAATGCATGATATGAGAATTCTAGACTAAAATGCATGAATGATGATGAAATGAATGCAAAGATGGATGGTATATAAGAAAAACTAAGTGAGAATGATGCAAAACACACACACACACATCATAAAAATTTGGATCAGTGGCATTTAGATGGTAGCCAATTAGGCATGCTTCATACTTTGAGTGTGATAACATCGGTTTTTTGACCATTTTTATGGATCACTTTAATATCTTTGCATGTGTTTTAACTCCGTTTTCAATGATTTCCATGTTTTAGTGTTTTGAAAGACATTTCAGGTAACTTGGGATAAAAGAGTGCATTTCGGAAAAAGTACGTTTTTGGATAAACTTGGACCGTCAGAAGTCTTGCAATCAAAGAAGACCTTCTCACCGTCTGATCATCACCAAATCTGTGCAAAACAAAGTAGATACAACCAGCTTTCAAATGCAATTGGATTAGAGACAATCCAATGGTTGGATCCTTAAATATACCCGAAGCACTGAAGGCAGATGAAGCTGCCTTGAAGAGAAGTCCACTGCGGCAAGAGAGTCCCGACCCGCGGCAGGAGAGTCCCGCCCAGCGACCAAGTTTCAGTTCGCCGCGCCTGGAGGAGCACGACCCGCGGCCAAACACTTGTTCGCCGTGGCCAGAAGCCACGCACCCGCGGCTGATATATCATGGTTTTTACCCCTTTTATGCCATGATATAGGTCTGTTTTATAGAGTCTTTATACTATTTTGGAGTCTTTTAGAGTCTTTTACAGGTTTTAGCACGTTTGGAGCATAATTGGAGATATTGGAGCCTTTTGGTGCATTTTGGAGCAAAACAGAAGTTCGTGTAGCTGAGTACCCGATTTGAAGCCTCGGTATCGATCGACACTACCTTAGTATCGGTCGATACTCACTGCAGCAAGACACGAGTCGCGACTTTAAATGAAGAGTGGAAGGATTTCTTATCGATGGATTGAGCTCAAAGTTTGATACAAGATATATCAATGGATTAGCTTTCATTTGGAAGTGGTTTGAGGCCATTACAACGGTTCGATCAAAAGTTATGCCAGTTTTCGTGGAGACAGTCCAGTCTGGCGAGCAGAAGAAGCAGTAACCAGTGTCGATCGATACTGACTAGTATCGGTTGATACTCATTGCAGGAAAACAGGATATGCGACTTTTTACAAGATTTAAGAGTCTGCACTTTGGTCCAAAAGACTTTAATAATTACAAGAAGCCCCAAAACGTGTTTTAGCATTATAATTAGATTTTTCAGCCACTTTTGTGAGCTAAGCTTTATTTTACTTTTGTTCTGATTGAGAAAGATTGTTTTAGGGATTTTGGGGAGACAACTCTAAACCCCTTTGTTTCTGATTGATTTCTTTTATGCAATTCTATTCATCTATGATTTCTGTTCCATTAATCATGTCTGAGTAGATCCACTTTAGGTTTAGGGTTTTCTCATAAGGATTTTCTCTGAATGTTAGGTTAATTAGTTAATTAGGATTCACCATCTGAATTAGTTCTTCACCATAGGTTGTTCTCATAGCTAATTCTAGGTTGACGAATCTGGAACTTAGATCTTAGGATAATTGATTAGGCACAAGAGTGCGATTAATTACCTGATAGAACTTAGGGTGAGCAAAATGATTATTCGCAAAGAGATTTGGTTTAGTTGTTTTGTGAACAAATCAAACTTGAACTAAAAGCTGGTTTAGACTTTAGGATTCGCAAAGAGATTTGGAATTCTAGGATTTAGACTTAGATAGTTTTCGCAACGAGAGTTGGTTAGCTATACCTTAGTGATTTGAGTTCAAGAACCGCGCTAAATCTGAATCATGTTAGTTAGTTTATCTACATTCATTGAATTCCTGAGAAATACCCTGAGCCTATCTTCTTTCCAATCGACTTACAACTTGTTTAATTTACGCTCTCGCATTAAATTTCATTGTTTGGTTTAGCTTAGTTCGAATCTATATAATCTATTGTGTGAATTCTGGAGTTCTTGTGTTCGACCCCTATATATACTACAACGACTGCTTTAGTACTTATAGGGTATTAATTTGAGCATATCAGCGGCCAAGCCCTGTTGCGACCAAAACAACTCGTTTCTTCACCCAAGGCCAATTCCGTCTTTTCACATCAACCCTAAACGAAGTGAAGACTATAAATTCTTATTTTTGGTCTTTTACGACAGACACACATCCATAGACACTTTTTCTTTCACGCTTTGAAGCATAAGCAATACTCTTGCAACTTTGTTCTTCGGTTTGGAGCGAGGATTCTCGACTTGGGTTCTTCGATAGAGAAGCCATCTTCATCCCTTTTCTTTACTGTTTTCTTTTCAATATATTGATTATGTTTACCTCAGCTATTGGCTGAGTAGTTCTCTTGTTGGGTATAAAGTTTCGAAGGGGCTCTCATGGTTCGATTTCTTATTAAGTTCTTAGACTAGGATACCGATTAGGGTTCTTCGTTTTATCTTTTCTCTTAATGCATGTTTACTTGATTGATCTCCTTACAACTGAACGTAGGTATTTTTAGAACTACGAAAGTACATGATCCATATGCTTGACCTAGGGTAAACGCGCAAAACTGTCACAAGATTTAGAAAGTATACTTGTGAGAGGGGTTGTGAGCGTTAACGACTTTTGAGTATACACTACAAGAAAACTGCCAATTCCGGACGGCCAAATCCGTCAGTATCCCTTCAGAAACAGCCATTCCAGAAGAATTTTCCGACGGATTCCCAAGGGTTGAATTACCCAACGGATTTCCGAGGACCAGTCCGTCCGAGAGAATTCCGAGGGATTTCCGACGACAACTCCGTCCGGGATAATTCTGAGGGATTCCCGAGGGCGAACAGAACCGACGGATTTCCGAGGAACAATCCGGGCTAATTCCGAGGGATTTCCGTGGGCCAAAAGAACCGACTGGTTTTCGAGGGAAAAACCCTCGTGGAACATCTTGAACCCCTGTGGAAATCCGTCGGAAATTTCCGAGGGATTTCCGAGGAAATTTAGAATCAGATCGGTTTAGTGATCGGTTTAGTGATCGGTTTCAAACGAAATTTTAAAAAAATAAATAAATAAATTGATTAATAATTTATAAAAACGAAAATGAATAATATTTAAAATCTTATAAAATTATAAAATATTATTAAAAGTTTTAGAAATTGTTGGAAAATTACAAAAAAAAAACTAAATCAAAATAAATCAGGCGGGAAATCATCGAACTTCGATTTAAAGTAATCCGCCAATTTCCCGCTCTTCGTTTTCTGAGTCGATAGCTCGTCCTCCAAAGCCGTGACTTTCTCCTTGAGCTCTTCGTTTTGCCGGATAATGTCTTCATCCATTGGGAAACAGGCCGAAGAAGATGCTCGTTGGGTCGCAATCTTACCCAACCCTGGCCGACAACATTTTTTAACGGGTACCTGCTACAAAAACATTAGATCTTATAAAAAATTAATTATCTAAATTGAAATGATAATCTATAATTATTACTTACCCCGAGCACTAGGTCATTGATCTCGACCCGAGTGAGGTCGTTGGAAGCGGTGATGCCGTCCTGCGATCTCTGGGTCAGGATCTCGTCTTGTACCTTTTCGACAATCTCCCTGACGGCATGATCTTGAATTTGGCCGGTCTTCTTGTTGGTGTGCATCCTCACCATCACTTTAAGGTGATCCGGAACTTCGCCGTCTTCCTCTGTCTAGAAAATAACTAAAACCGTTAGTTACTAATAAATATATTAAAAACGATATTTGAAAATAACTAAAAACACCAAAATACTTACCATTTCGATTTCGGTTTTTTTTTAAGCTCTTCGCCCGTTGTTGTGGACAGCGGGTCCATTCCCTTCTCGGGGACTCTTCCGGTTCTTGGAGTTAGTTTGAGAGAGAACTTTGATCTCGGGCTCTTCCCAGTACGGGATGTAGTCCTTCCACACCTCCGCGTTCAAGCGTTTTGGCTTATCTCCACCCTTTCTCCAAACTTGCTTCCACTGGTACATGTTGCGCGAGAATTACGTGGACGCCTTCTTAAAAAATGCCGTATCCACCGTTTTCGTGATGGTAGACCTCCAATTAAATTCTTGCTACAAAATAAATAAAATTAAAGATGTTAAAACATCTCAAATATATAACAAAATTAAATACATTATAACTTACCGCAAACGTTTGTAACCAAAGGTTTTTTTCGTCTGACGGAATATCCAAAAATTTCCGATGCGGTTTATCGAGGATGGAGTGCAGCATCTTCAAAACCGACTTGCTAATACCATTCTCGGATATTCCAAACCTAAAAAAACAAATTAAGAATCGGTTATTAAACAAAAAAAATTATTAATTAGATAGAAAAACAAATATTACCAAGTAAATCTCGGAATGCGGAGGTCCGGATCGAGAACTGTGAGTAATTTTCATCCCGGCTGTTGGACTAGTTCCTCAACGGCCATGAACGAAGGAGGAGTTACACTCTCACTGTCCGGATTAGCAGGCGGAGGAGGCGCAGAAGGCGGAAGAGTACTCGGGCTCAGAGTTGCGGAAGTGCACCTCCGCCCCGATTGCCTCGAACCGCAAAGACAATCTTGATCGAATTGACCGTAAGACCTACAAAAATAAAAACAGAAAACGTATCATTTAAAAAAATATCTAAATAATCAAAAATATTTTTTTAAGAAATCAATAAAGTTAATAAAAATACTTTTATAAATAAATATATAAAAAACGTTTTACAAAATAGAATAATAAAAATCGTTTAAAAAATATATTTATTAAAACGTTTTTAAAAAAAAAATTATAAAAAACGTTTTTAAAAAATACATTTATAAAAAACGTTTTTAAAAAAAAAATTATAAAAAACGTTTTTAAAAAATACATTTATAAAAAACGTTTTACAAAACAGATTTATAAAAAAACATTTTAAAAAAATATATTCAATCTATCTAAAATCTAATCCATTCAACCTAATTTATCAAACATTCAAACATTCAACAGAAAATTATTCCAGTCTAATCTAAAAAAAAATTACAATCTAACAACCTAATTCCACAATCTAACCTAATTCCAAAATTAACAACATATCAAAACTAACAACATATCCATTCTAGCCGGAAAAAATTTATTAAAATACCAAGTATATTAAAATTGAAAAACATGATATAATAATTCAAAAAAAAGTTTATCAAACTCTGTTAATTTGCTAATTAAAGTAAGGTCTCTCATAATCCAAGGCGCGCAGCTTTTATAAGAAAACTAGGTTTTTATTTCATCAAAAGGTGAAAAACATTACACGGCTGCAAGGAGACCTTATATAATGGTCTTATCAGCTTAGACTCAATGAAATAAAAGACTCGAAACAACATGACTTGTGAAAAGAAAAACTACAAGGCGTTTAATCGCCAAAATTAACTCTGTTTCGAAATATATAAAAAATACATAGAGAAATTAAATTTATTACATAATTAATTACTCCAAGTCTGATGAATAATCTGACGTAGCTGAATCGGAATCCTCGTCAAATTCGCCGATCTCTTCCTCAGAATCCTCAAATACCTCGTAATCCCCGTCGATGGTGAAATCAACCACGAGGTCAATTTCAAGAGAATGCTCGATCGAACCTAAGTTACCAATGGCGTTTTCCTGCAAAGGGTCATGCTCGGAAACACCATAAACTCTTCCCCTTGGGTGTATCGTCGTAACAGTAATCCAAGGGTCTTGCTTGTTCCTAACCCGGGGGTATCGAATGTAGGAACCTGATCCGCTTGTGAAGCAAGAATGAAAGGATCGTATTTCGGAAGTTGCCTTCGAGAGTGGACAGATGTAACACCAAATGCGTCATGACGTAGACCTTCCACTGGATTATACCAATCGCAGAAGAACGCAATGCACCTCAAGTCGATCATTCCCGGATAATGGACCTCCAATATTTCGCGGAGGACACCGTAGTAGACAACTTCTCCAGATTGAGACGATATACCAGAATTACAAGTTGTCTTTGAGCTTCCTTCCCTATGAGCCTTAAAAGCATACCCTCGGGTACAAATACATCCGATAAGACTGTGCAATAAATGTTGGGCCTTTCACCATCTCAACTAACCACGTCAGAAACGAAACCCAGCTAACAGTCTTCTGACCAACCTGTAAAAATTTCATGTGGACAATAATTGACACAATGTTTATATGAAGTTATAATACAATTTAATTATATAATAAAGCATCATTTAACACTTACATAATATTTCAACCAATCACCAAAGTCATTCTTCTTGACGACAGCAAGTTCATCCTCTGTGTAATTTGGATACCAATCGCGTATATGGGCCATGAACATCATGTGCATGAACAAATGCATTAGAAAATAGCATTAGTAAACTTAATTTGTTAACTAATTCAAAAAAAAAAACTAGGTACCTCTCATATTCTAAAACGTCGTCGCAGTTTGTCAGAATATACATATGCAAGTGCCTTTGCTCCTCTAGTAGTCGCCGATCCTTGCTTTTTCCAGTTAGTCGTCCAATCTGAGTAAATATATCGGGGACATAGACAGGATAACTAACTTTGTTCCCTCCATCATCATGTCGTGCGGGCCGTCTACTTTTTGTTTGGACTTGCGCTGCAAAGTAGTAGCCGGCAAAGTTGGAAGTTTCTTCATTAATGCTCTGTGCGATAATAGAACCCTCGACTCTAGCAAGATTTTTCACCTTCTTCTTTAGGTGGAACATATACCACTCAAAAGGGTACATCCATCGGTATTGAACCGGCCCACCAAGTGCTGTTTATCGAGGGAGATGAATAGGAAGATGTTCCATAACATCAAAAGAGGCAGATGATGATAGACTTTTTGTGTCTTAATCAATTACTCAAGTCTACTCATATCATTGTAGTACAAGAGGATCAATCCAAGGAGGCACAAAGAACAACACACTATGAATGCAAGAAATGACTTAAGCTAGAGAAAATGTTTTGGGTTTTTATGTTTTTGAATTAGGAAAGTGAAATGCAAGAAAGAAAACAAAGATAGAAATGTTGGATCATGGATTAAACAAGCAAATGAATGATTAATAATCAAATAATGATGACAAAGATTGCATTAAACACTATCCTAGAACATGGAATTCGCAAATATGACTAATCCATTCTCATGGCACTAATCACTTCACTAATCACCTAATTGACATATACTCTCGTTTGCAATTAGATAATCAATGAGCATTAATCTCCAATTCCATTTAGTTCACTGATCACCCTAGACATCAATTCTCATTGGCAAGGATGTGAAAAGCTCACATCGAACACCTCTCGGGTGTGAAATGCTTAAGCCCTAGTTTTGATCTCTCAATTCTAAACTAGCATTAAGATCAACCTATGTGAAGGATCTAACAAGGATCAACTTAATTCATCATCATCTAACCATCAAGACAATTGACTAACGATGCTAATACACACAATCTATGATATTCCTTAGGTTAAGATCACTAGTTATGACTAATCCTCTCTCAAGGCACTAATCACTTTGCTAATCACTAAATCAAGATCAAATTCTCATTTGTGATTAAATGATTAGCAAGCATTAAGATCAATATTCAAATCAACCAATAAACACCTTAAGCAACTACTCTCATATGTTAAGAATGTTTATCTCTTTCTAAGTTCTTTAGGGAATTTCATCAAACACCTTGTGGGTGTGAAATTTTCAAAGATCTAGATTGACTCTCTTAAGCCCAATCTAGCATTAAGATCACTTAGAAAGAAAGGAAAGCAATGATTTAGAATCTAAGCATCACAAATCAATCATCAACCCATAAAAATCAAGCAAACCAAAATCTAACAAAAACCCTAAAGTCTAAACATGAAGAACAAAAGAGAAAAAGACATAAAGATAAAGAAATTGCATAAATAAAAGATAGGGTTGAAGAAATCTTCTCTAGAGTGGCATTTGTATGAAGAACAATCAAAATCCCTCCAAAATCATAAGAAGAGTTTGGGATAAAACCCAAATCTAGAAAGAAGAAAGCTTTTTTCACAAAAATTAGGTTTTCAAGTATTTATAAGGTCTTGGGCGAACCGGGTCGACCCGGAACAAACCGGGTACCGACCCGGGACAAACCGGGTACCGACCCGGTTGAAGTGGGTCGTGAAAGGTGGTGGTCACACCGCTCGGCCACCAGTCAGTGCAACAAACCGGTGTAAGTGCTGGGTTTGTGCACCGCTTTGTTGCATCGTTTCGTTGTCGGTCGGTGTAAAACTTGCCACAGGTCGGTGCTTAGCTTTTGGCCGGACATTGATTCGTTGCATGGACCTGTGGTCGGTCGGTGTAGACTTCTTCTTCGGCCAAGCAGCAAACACATGGAGCGCAACGGGTTGGTGTAAAACATGCCACAGGTCGGTGCTTAGCTTCTGGCCGGACATTGATTCGTTGCATGGACCTGTGGTCGGTCGGTGTAGATCTAGCGGCCAGACGGATATGCCTTCGGTCAAACCATGATATCTCCTGGAATACATGTTCGAATGGCCTCAAACCACTTCCAGTCGACAGATAACTCACTTGGCTACAACTCTCATGAAGATCATTGAGGCTGAATCTGAACGGATCCCCTTCGTTCGTACAGGTTTTTCGGACACCTCGAACGAGCTTTGCCCTATCTTTTGGTCCATTACTCCAATTATCTCCAAAACGTCTCCAAACACCTAGAAACACTCCAAAACATGCAAGAACTCACTAGGACCTAATGCAAACGCCCTAAACTCTAAATGAGACCTACATGCAAGACAAAACCATGATTATGCATGCAAATGACACAAAGCTCTAAGTAAAATACATGTTAGAACATGTAAAATACGAAGACATCAGCAGGAGGAAATATTTTCTCGAGGTTGCAAAGGAGAACCGGTATGTTTCCCCCAGATTTTGGATTCCGGCTGATGTAAGTGATCTCGTGCATAGATCTCGGAAGAAAGCACTGATCCCTGCATATATAGTAGACATAAAAATATTAATAACTTACGTATAATGATCACAAATAAAAATATGGTAACATACATAATAGTGTAAATGTATGTACCTGCAATAGCTCTATGGACGTTCATAGGAAGAAGACCTTCAAATGCAAATGGAAGGAGGCGGTGCATGACAACATGACAATCATGACTCTTCATCCCAGAAAACTTCCCTTCTAAACTATCAACGCAATTACGAAGGTTAGATGCGTATCCGTCTGGGAATTTGACATTGTGCTTAATCCAATCGAAGAACTCCTCCTTTGAAGTCGCATCCAACCGGAAAGCAGGGGGTAGTGATTTCCCATTCGCCAATACATGCAACTCCTTACGGGAACAAATACTTGGCAAGTCCAATCTGGCCTTCAAATTATCTTTCGTTTTTCCTTGCACATTTAGAACAGTGTTCATGATGTTGTCAAAAAAGTTATTTTCATTTTGCATCACATCTAGATTATGGCGCAGAAAATACTCTTCTTGTGCCAATTGTGGTACTCGCCACAACCATCAACATGAGAATGCTCATTACCCCCGCATGAAACTGTCCTCTCAGCACCAAAATCTCTCAATTGAGTCATAATATAATTCCCATCTAACTCAGGAGGTGGACCATCAAAAACGTTTTTTGTTCTTTCGATATGGATGATCATGCTGTAGAAATCGTCGATGACAATCGAACCAAGAAGTCTTACGTCCGTTCTTCAAATGGAACGCATCAGTGTTATCTTGACAATATGAACACGCCAACCTTCCATGAGTCGACCATCCATATAGCATACCGTATGCTGGGAAATCACTGTCCACATAAGTCGCACGCATCATAAAATTATGTTGCAAGGAAACATCGAACGCTTCAACACCATTTTTCCACAACATTCTCAACTCATAAGTTAATGGCTGCAAGAAAATATCTAGGGATCTCTTAGGATGCTCTGGACCGGGGACGAGGATCGTGAGGAACAAAAACTCTCGTTTCATGTACAAAGTTGGCGGCAAATTGTAAGGTGTGACGATTACTGGTCACAACGAATATTGCCTCCCATGCTATCCAAAAGGGTTGAATCCATCCGTAGATAACCTGAGGTATATGTTCCTTGGCTCACACGCAAAACTAGGATAAACCTCTTGAAAAACCGGTGAATATATATATTCGTCGGAAATTCGTCGGACATTCCTCGGAAATTCCGACCAATTTCCGATGACCATCGAGCCGTCGAAATTTTCCGACGGTTTTCCGAGGAAATTATATTCGCCGGTATTCCCTCAGAAAATTCCGACGGTTAGAAGGCCGTCGAAAATGCCATCGGAAATGCGCGTGTTTTTGTAGTGATAATCACTAACTTTTTGCGCGGGCGGAGACGAAAGCTACCGGTCGAGTATTAAAGTTGTAGGTGTGTAGGGTGTACGAAAGTAGACTACACATAGTGTCCGTGTTCCAAGTTCAAGAATTCAAAGACGACAAAAATGTCGCTTTAGAAATCCTAGCAAAGTCTTAGTAAAAACCGGCCATGAACCCTAGAGAATACACGTTGCCCAATGTTCCGTTTAATTATTTTACAACCTCGTTTTAATCATCTGCTTGCTTATTTTATGTTTTATTTCATCGCTTAATTTAGTTTATTTTTCTTGCTACAATCGTGACAACAAAATCCCAAAAAATTAGTTTACGTCTAGACACAACTTATGAATCATTAAAAATTAGACAATGTCACCCCGTGGATTCGATCCCTAAATACTACTACGCGTGATGTACTCTTGCAGCTTAGTAAAAAGGTATTCCCACTCGTCGGTAACCTTTCTGATCGTGTCAAGTTTTGGCGCCGTTGCCACCGGGGATTGATTTTGCTTGTTAAATTTCGCATTCTAATTTCTGCTCTAGACAATTTTTTATTTTCAGGCTCTTTGTTGCTCTTTTGACATTTTCCTTTATCTTTGTCTTTTGTTCTAAGGTGCATGAACACTAGGAGAACTCATAGAGAAACCATACCGCAACTATACGATATCGATAGACACGAGAGAGAACTCCGAAGACTAAAAAGAACTCTAAGGATGGCCGAGAACGACCGTCCGGGAGATCAACTAAACCGTAATCAACTTGATCATGAGGATGACCGTGATGTTTCAGATCACGAAGAGGACCAAGAGGCTGTCCATGGGGCTAATGACAAGCCACATCTCGATCCCGAAGAAAACCAAAACCAAAATGCTGAAAATCCGAGGTGACAACTTCCCGTCGATCGTGATGCACCAAGGAACGATGCTCAAGCTAATGCACTGATTACTCTTAATGGAAAGAACGCCAACCGTCCTGTCCTACCCGCTAATCCTCCAAGGAGACATGGACGTAACGGCATCATTGCTGATTTTGATGCACCGTATCAACTCTTCCAAAACCAAGCCGCAATTCAACTTCCTTACCTCATAGGAACAATTTTGAGATCAAACCGCAAATCATTGCTTTGATAAAGCAAAACCAATTTCATGGAGTTACTATCGAGCATCCGATGGAGCATATCGAGTTGTTCGAAGAGATTTGTAGCATGACGAGAGCAAACCAAGTTCTCGGCAATTATGTGAAGTGTAAGCTTTTTCCTTTTTCTTTAGCCTATAAAGCTCACCGTTGGTTGAAATCTTTGCCCACAGGATCTATCACTAATTGGGAAGAGTGCAAAGCCGCCTTCCTAAACCATTTCTACACCAAGTCGAGATCCAACTCGTTGAGAAACAAAATCCAAAGTTTTCATCAACAACCAGTGGAATCTTTCCATGAAGCGTGGGAATGTTTCAAGGAGTACGAGAGAGATTGCCCTCACCACGGTTTTTCCGGTCCAAATTTGCTCAACACTTTCTACCGAGGCTTATTACCGAAATATCAACTTTCTCTCGACACGGTCAGCAATGGAGACTTTTCGACAAAGACCATCAACCAAGAAAGAGCTCTTATCGAGAACCCTTTTCAGGGATCAAGCCGTCCCGTAATTCATGGATAGGATGTGATGATCTTAGTTGAAAGAAAGTCTTCTCCTTAGACAGGTCCTTTATAATTTCCTTTCAGTCCTCAGACGATGTTTTGTTGCTCCATCGTGAACTTGGGTTGCGAGCTTCCGAGTTGAAGTCTTTTTCTTCTTCGGTCTTGAGCGGGACAGCAGGGTAAAAGACATCTTTGTCGATGTTGACGAAGGAGATGCGTTGATTCGGCCAGTCCATGAAGGCTCCGGTGGTGGCTAAGAAAGGCCACCCGAGGCTAATTGGTGTAGGGTAAATCTTTATCGACTTGAAGACGTAGAAATCGACTGGAGTTATGCAGTCTTCACTTCTTATGGGGACGTCACGAGCGATTCCTTTTGGTGTTGCGCCTGATTCGCCGGCCACGCTGATTCTTGTTTGGGTGGGGTGGACGTGTTTGATGCCGAGGCGTTTGGCGGTTGATTTGGAGATGATGCTAAGGCAGGCCCCGTAGTCAAAGAGAACATCGGTAAATTTGACTCCTCGAATGTTGCAAGAGATGAGATATTGACCTTGGTCTTGAAGTTTATGGAGTATCCGAGCTGGTCTTTCGTTCCTAATACTCGTGAAGAGA
Source organism: Eutrema heterophyllum (assembly GCA_002933915.1). NCBI lineage: Eukaryota > Viridiplantae > Streptophyta > Magnoliopsida > Brassicales > Brassicaceae > Eutrema > Eutrema heterophyllum. The sequence continues at coordinate 148,770 of PKMM01023491.1, read as the reverse complement.
TTCTCTATTTCCATGATGGATTATTTGCTTTAGCCGAAGGTGAGAATTTTCTAGGCTAGATTGGATTGGTGTAGTTCGATGGTTAAGGACGGTCTCCGAGATTTCGAGTTCCCTATGATTTTTGTTTGTTCTGTTCAAGCTTTGTTTTTGTTCTGTTTGAGGACAAACGAAGTCTAAGTCTGGAGGAGTTGATAACACTGTATTTTTACCCGTTTTACCGCTTATTTTAGAACACTTTAATAAGTGTTTCATTCGCTTTTCTACGTTTTTATCATGATGTTCGCATATTTGTAGTTTCAAGATTCTTTTCGGGTTACTTAGGCCAAAGCATTGCAAATTGGAGAAACCCCAGATTTTTGGCTCAGGGTCAAACCGTTAGAAGTTCAACTACAAAAGAGGTTCTCCTCACCGTCTGATCCAGCCCAATTTTAGAGATATTCAAGAAGGACCAGCTACCTTTTCATTCCAACTTATTTGAGGACGATCCAATGGTTCAATGAAAAGATACATCAAGATCAAGACGTCCCATCCGGCCACTCCCATAAGCTCTCCACCCGCAGTCAAGGTGTGATTCGCCGCGGTCAGAGGTCATGGACCTGCGGCCACCACATGTTCGATCCTGTAAGCTCATTTGCAAAGCCCGTTCGAGTCCCGCTAAGGAGAAACCCTAATGACCCACGAAGACAGAGCTCAAGACCTATAAATATGTGTTATAAGAGACCTAATTTTGTGTGCTTGCTTTTACACCATTTTTAGTTTAGTTTTTGCATTACTTTTCATAAGATTTTGTTCTTTACTTTCGAGATTGTTAGAGAAGTTCTCTCCGTACCTAGTTCTTAAATTCGAGAGTCTTCTTCTTCCATCTCCTGCTTTAATTTAATCATGTCTTTACTTTCAATTATCTTCAAGTAGTTTTATCGTTGGGTTTAAAGGGATTATCGAAGGGGAATTCTATATTCGATAAGGATTTCACGAGATAAACCTAGCCATATTGTAGAACGCTTTCTTATAGATCGTTGTTAATGCATGAATCTAGCGTCATGAACTAGAGGCTGATTCCTAGGTGTTATAAGAACCACCAAAAGTGTTGAATCTAACCACATGAATCGTTCATCTATAAGAGCATTTCACGTCATAAGATACGATAGTATACTTATGGAGTGCCGATAAATCTCAAAAACCAGCGCGAACATCATGACTTTATGCTCGGCCGGAGACGAAAGCTACCGGTCGAGTATATAAGGTATTGGTGCGTAGGATGTACGAAAGTAGGCTACGCCATTTATCATGTTCAGTTCGTGGAGTTACTAGAATCAATTGTTACTAAGAGCTTAGGTACCGTGATTGAATCGAACATCCCCTAAGATATCCCTATCGACCCAACATTTTTTTATTGTAGTACAAATCATTTTTTCCCTATAGTTTATGCCATCGATTTTCATACCTAAGTTTACAAGCAATTTTCCATTTTTCGTTATTTACAATTTTCAATACAAAAACCTTATTCTCATTTGTTGGATTCGGTTTTCACCCACTCGAGATTTAACATTCCAAGGCAACAAAGTATACCGACCCGAAGGGGGCCAAGAGAGACCTGAGCCGCAACAGAATGCCCTCGCGTGGAGACGGATCGAACTAGTACCTTCTCTCGACCGAACTGATGCCGCGCAGAGACGGATCGGTTCACCCTGAAGAGAAGGGCCGAACCCATCAGATTACAAATGGGCCGAGACATAAATCATTCACCAATTCTTGTGGACCGAGTTAAAGGCCCAGATCGTCGATTACCCTAGCCTATGTCGGTGGCCGCATAAAGCCAAAAGGAAATCTTCCTTTTCATCTCCGAGATTCTCGCTAGTATAGACTTGTATAAATGGCCTTCATAATTACTTGTAACATGCCATCTTGAAACTTTACCATTAGCACATAGCAACTTGACTCTTGTACGCTTACAAACAACCAATAATAAAACAAACATCTTTGGATCTCTGCTTCTGTTTTTCCCTCATAAAATTTTGTTCCCTCTAAAGTCTTGACAAAAATCGATTGTGTGAGTTTAAACTCTCACAGTTTGGCGCCGTCTGTGGGGAGAAAGAAGCTTTCTAACCCACGAATAGCACCAAGAACGAGATATGTAGAGATGGCCGGAGAATAGCAGAGACCGGCGATGACATGAACAACAATGACAACGGCGGTACTGGCGATGGTGGGCTCAAACCCAGCGGCACTCCCATCGCGATCATGAAGACAACCTCGGCGCCTCTCGTCGAGTTGAAAGATACGATCACCACGTTGCTAAGGAAGGTGGAAGAGCAAGACAGGTTGAACAAAACCCTATCAAAGAGAATTGAGGCACTGACCTCGAGAGATCGGACCAAAAGCGAGCAAACCAAATACCTCGGCTCGGACAAGCTTTCAAGGAATCTCACAAGGCTCAACCTCAAAACGACGGTTCTCGACTTTTCCACACCTAGGACCACCTCGGCTCATGAAGCATCACCACCATTGCACTCATCCAGAGAGGTGACGCCTGCAATGACAAGTCCACTCTTATTCGATCCACCTCGATCGAATTTCAGAACAAAGCAATAAACCCCCGAGCCAGCAAGATCTCGCCTCGGAACAATCCAAACCGCCAATGATGAAGTGAACCGAGGCGAAGGAACCAATGCCTCGGGACGTATCACGGATGGCGAGCTCACCTCGGCACCGGAAGGGGCGAGGTCCGTAGGAGACATCTTTTGCTCACGACGGCTCGGTCTCAATCCGACCACCCTCGACTTCTCCACACCTGCGATGCCCTTGGTACAAGAAAGGTCAAAAGCCGCAGAGAATATCCCCAATCCAAGTCAGCTCGGCAACAATTCCATAGAAGGAAATCCTCTCTGGACGGAGCAGATGCAACGTGTCGACGAGCTAAGGATAATCGACCGAAATCAATGCAACGAGCTAGGAGGAGTAGCGTTTTCAGAGGATATATATAGCGCGGGTTGTTTCAACAACAACCTAACAGAAGAGGAAGAAAATATTCTCTGGGTGGAGCAAATGTAGCGTGCCGACGAGCTAAAGATATACCAGAACCGACGCGACGAGATGGCAAAGACAGACCAACCCTGGATAGGCAAAACAAACAGAACCGAAGCAGCTCCAACTCAAAACGACACCGAGAGGCAAACCATCTATTCAACAGAGCGTCGTGCAATCAGCGTAGCTCCCGAGATCGATCAAATGCCGGAAGAAGCCCTAGGAAACCCCTTCACAACAAGGATTACCGAGGCGATCGTTCCTGGCCAAAAAAGGGTCAGAATCCTGCTCTATGACGGATCAACCGATCCTAAAGACCATATAGCGATTTTCCGAATGGCGATGTGCCGAGCCGGACTCAAGGAAGGCAAAGACGACGCAATATTCTGCCGCCAATTCGCGGGACATTTAAAGGGTGCCGCACTTGAGTGGTTCTCAAACCTCAAGGAAAACTTGATCGAGAACTTTCAACAAATGTCCGATCATTTTCTGAAGCATTTCGTCGTGTTCACATAGCAAGGAACATCCGATGCCGACCTATGGAGCCTGACTCAAGGTCTGGCGGAACCATTTCGGAGCTTCATAGAACGATTCAAAACAACGGTCTCCCAAGCAGGGGGCGCGAACGATCAAGTTGCAATCAAAGCGCTAAAAAGGGGATTGCGCCACAAATCAGATTTTAGAAGAGAACTAATACTGAAGGCGCCTCTGACATTCCATGATGCCCTATACCGAGCTTCATATTTTACCTCCGAAGAAGAAAAAATGAGAGACGCTCCACCCAGAAGCCAGGCCAACGATCAGCCAGGAATGCACCTGAGCGAACACGACGCGGCCTCCTCCGAGGCAACCATCCGCCACCCAGGACGGATCCCATTTTACGACGGAACGACAAACCCCGTAGCCTACGTAACGACCTTCTGCACGGCAATGGATCATTTCGATCCCGAAGGAATCAAGGGCGAAGATGGATATAGCTTCTAGTTCGGGAAACATCTCAAGGGAGTCGCCCTCGCCTGGTTCTCAAAACTCAATCGGAATTCTATACACAATTTTCGACAATTATCTGTCAGACTCATAAGGCGTTTCTCTGAACAAGGAGTCTCCGACGCTGATTTGTGGACCTTAACCCAAAGGCCGACGAAGTCGCTGCGGCACTTTATGGAACGTTTCAAAACGGCAGTTTCAATGGAAGAATTCGCAAGTGACCGAGTTGCACTTAATACACTAAAACGGGCATTGCGGCACGATTCAGACTTCCAAAGAGAAATCACACTCAAAAAGCCATTGACAGTCCAAGACACTCTTGTCCGAGCTTCGGGTTTCATTTCCACCCCGAAGCCAGAACAACGATCAACCGAGACGCTCCAAGCGTAAGAGATCCGCTTTGAACTCAGAGGTAAAAGAGAAGCGCCCTTCAATTCGACGATCCGGACAAGATGATGTAACAAGAGGAGTCGGCACCTAACACATCTCGAATCCATAACGACTGCACAACCCCCTCACCACCACGCCAGCAAGACCGGCCAATGACAACGAATATGTCATACATCGATTCCTTCATGTGCCGCAATACTACAGACTCCTACTGCGAGTCTTATTCAGCCTTCGAACCCACCCCTCCCATATCCGCACCACAGCGCTGGCATCCGAATAAGATAGGCATAGAGTAGCTCGAAGAATTCTTTCAAGTAGTTTGCAACTTACCCGAAGAAATTTTGTTTACTAAAGCATTCAAGGAATGCAAACTCGGACGTTTCTTCCGCGACAGCACCGAATCCATGTCGGGAATAGAGGATCTTTCACTTATGCAAGACGCGGAAAACCAATTGAGATACTCTACAAAACTCAGGAACAAGGGCAATTTCTCATCTCGTGCAACATCCAAGGGGTTATTTCACTAACGTCATGTGTGACTTCGGAGCTTGCCTTAGCATCATCTCCAGATCAACTGCCGAACGCCTCGGCATCAAGCATATCCAACCAACCAGAACGAGGATAAACATAACCAACCAGTCTCATACCACACCAAAAGGGATATCGATTGATGTACCTATAAGAATCGGAGATTCCATAGCCTCTGTCGACTTCTACTTTTTCGAAGCATAAAAGATATATCCGGCTGCTATAATCCTCGGATGGCCGTTCCTAACTACGACCAGAGCAATCATGGACTGGCCACGTCAACGCCTATCTTTCACACAAATTGACAGCAATACCTTCTACCCCGCCACTCAGCTCAATCATGAAGAAGAAAGTTCCTTAGAGTCTCAGTGTAGCAATGACAATACCAACAACCCCAAGAAGACCCGTCTAAGGAGAAAACTTTCCTTTTGCTAGAACCACCTTATCGCAATGAACTACGGGACGGCTTGATCCCTGAAAAGGATACGTAGGCAACCAATCTTCGGAAAGGTGCAGCTGTCCCCCCTCCTTAAAAGGGGGGGGGGGGAGTGGGTACGTATACACATACTCACATCTTTTGTAAACACGACTTATCATACTTTTTAAATTATCAATTTATATTGCATTTGCACTCATCATTCTCGTCTATTGTTGGCCACAACAACGAGCTCATATATCCTGTCTGGATTCTAACATTTATCCTATACGGATTACAGTTCTCTTACAATCCACCACGGATTAAAGCGCGCTATATAAATTAAAGGACATGTATATCCGGACCAGAGGAAGGAAAAGACACACCTCGACCAAACCACTCACAATTTTACTATCAAAACGGGAACATAAGTCGAGTCTACATCGCAAGCCCTATAACCGAAGTAAAATCTAAACCCAGTCATCATTCGCTTCATAGCACACTGGTCTTTAACATCTTGACATATTGTGCCAAGTGGATCGTCTCAGAACACACCAAGTCTAATGAGATTCTAAATACGTTTCGAAACCTTCTATTTTGCCTACTCTAAATGCTCGGGAACCAATTCCTACAAAACCAACTAGTCGATTAAAACCTCGGCAAAGTAGAGAATAACATAGTACAAATCAAACTTCATTTCATCGGATAAAGCCATCCACGCACATGTTATATGGTACTCTATAAATATACTTTTGTATCTTATAGCGCAACATGCTCCATATAGATTACGATTCCGGTGATCAGATTTAACACTTTCGTGGCTCTTAATACACCTTGGATTAGATTCTAGGTCGTAGCACTAGATTCATGCATAGAGAACAACCTATAGGAAAGAGTTCTAGAATACGGCTAAGTTTACCTCGTGAAAATCCTTATTAAACATGTGAAGCCCCTTTGATGGTCCCTTTAAACCCAACGACTAAACTACTCAGACATAATTAAAAAAAGTAAAAACATGATTAAATAAAGAATATGAGATTGAAGAAAAAGCTTCTCAATTTTAAGACCAAAGTCGGGAGAAAACTTCTCTACAAATCTCGAAAGTAAAAAAAGCAAAAACTAAGAATGAAAGTGCAAAACTAAACTAAGGTGGCACTCAAAAGTAGAACAAAAATGAGGCACACGAAATAGGGTTTCTAAATCACATATTTATAGGTCTTCTGCTCTATTTTCGTCGGTCTTTAGGGTTTCTCCGTGGTTGGACTTGACGGGATTTGAACGGGCTTGAAATTGGGCTTCGAGATCGAGATAGGGACTGGCCAAATTCCATGGCCTATGGCCGCGGCGAACCACTCCTTGGCCGCAGGTGGAGAGCTCTTCTGCCCGTGGTGAACTGCCTCTTGACCGCATGTGGACCTGCTCCAGAGGTGGCCGAATGGGACGTCTTGATCTTCATGTAACTTTTGATTGAACCGTTGGATCGTCCTCAAATCAGTTGGAATGGAAAGGTAGCTGATCCTTCTTGAATATCTCCAAAATTTGGCTGGATCAGACGGTGAGAAGAACCTCTTTGGCAGTTGAACTTCTGACGGTTTGACTATGAGCCGAAAATCTGGTTTTTCTCCAATTTGCCTAACCTGAAAAGAGTCTTGAAACTACAAATATGCGAAAGCCGTAATAAAAACATATAAAAGCGAATGAAAATAGACGGTAAAATGGGTAAAAATACGGTGTTATCAGATGGTCATTACTGAATATATTCAACCTCTCAAGAAACTCAGCCAAATACAAATGAATATGTGGTTAATGCTGCACTTAAAACAGTCATCACTAATGAGGTAAACCTTTCTCCTATCCGAGAGCCATCAGCAGAGGAAATAAAGGAGGCCATGTTCTCCATTCACCCCGACAAAGCGCCTAGCCCATATAGGTTCTCGACTTGCTTCTTTCAGCCAATTGGTCTATGGTGGGGCAGGATATCATCACGGAAGTTAAAGCTTTCTTTCATTCTGGCATCAACCACGCTGTATTTTTTGATGCAGAACCATCTCCCTCTGCACCAACTGTTAAAGCCAATTCATATCCTAAAGGACTCTGTTCACTATTCTCAGTCTCCTTGTTTTCCATATTCGATTTTTATGTGCTTGATTCGGTTACACGCTGCAAAATCTTCTTTTTCCTCGAGCTTACCGCACACACTCCCACGAGATGACCCCATTTATCAAAAATAGAGCAACAAGGCGGTAGCCATGAATATGAAAACTCGACCAAAGCCTCCTCCTCCGGCTTCAGTATGGAGTTAAAAGTTTTCGGCACCTCCTTCGATGGATCAGCTTCAACAAAAAATTTTGCTACTTCAAAGTTTTTGAAGAGCTCTGTTTCAGGATGAAGTCTATTTGGTTCCCCCCCCCCCCCACTGCACTAGCGATAAACCCCAAACCCATCCAAGAATACATCGAGTGTGGAAAGTTTTTCAGTTTCACCCACATTGGAATAGTTTTTATTTCTGGTTGCGTATCTTCGACAATAGGCGACCATTTCGAAAAAATCATGGAAATATCGGCAAAATTCCACATATCCCATCTTAAAAAGCTCCAACTACGAAATCCTCCCACAGTGGAGCATCGTCAAGCACATCCTCCAATATTGTCACCATCTCCGCTCCCTCAACCACCGTAACTTGAAACTCATGCTTTGATAGACTTGGCTTGTTCTTCACCACGTTTGCCCATAAAATTTTCTTCAATATATTTTTTGATTATTCCTTGGATGATTCTATGACCGGCAGAGGAAGCTCCTCCACTTCCGGCTCCATTCCGTTGGCAACGATGCCACGAGAGCCTTGCGCGCGGCTGAAATTTTTGGAAAACCTTAATTGCTAAAATTTCACCTTTTGCTGATGTGTCGTTTTTTCCACAGCTATTGATTTCCGGACCGTCTATAATCATTGTTATTGGTAATAACATCTCTTATCATTTTGGTCATTTTTATAATATGTATCTCGACTACGATTTATCTTTATAGCCGATGTAGGACTTTTAAGAGTATTTAAAAATCCGAATCATGACATATGCGAAAAAATCTCTATGTTTTTTTCTATTATATGGATGATGTGATAATTCAAGGGTTGACTCTGGTAAACTATATGTAGTATACAGCTTCTTCGATATACACCATAGACTTTTCGTCTCTTTTCTACACACCCGAAACAAATGTATTCTTTACTAAACATCACGAACTTTGCATTCTCTTATAATTACAACATAACGACTAGAAATTGTGATTGGGTTTAATAAACCGGTAATTGCGTTTTAAAAAACCACGATTAAGATAATCCGACCTATTTAACCCCTAACCTAACTCCCTAACCCGACCCCCTTAACTTGATCCTCTAACCCATGTTTCACATATATATACGATTAATTTAATCTATCCACATAAGCCATTGACAAAAATAAAGAAATAAATAAAGCTAAATATAGTTAGATCGTGTCAGTTTATCAATACTCCATCCAAACTCCAATCAACAAACCTTTTGATAAGTGAAAAGTGTTTGCGTGTCGACTTTCCATAAGATTTAATATTATTAGCTTCTTTAATTCTTCACAAAAGTTCGACCAAATCATGTTATTTTTTATCAATCCTTCTCAATTAATATATACTAGGTAGTAATCCGCGCCTTACGCGGAGTGAAATATCTATATTTTTTTTTGTAATATCCTAGTTTAAAATGAAAATATGGACCATAAGAATTTAAAATTCTGAATCTAATACATAGATCTTTTGTAAACCATTTGAGTCACAATTATATAATAGATATTGTTTAAATTTGATAGAATTTGTGTATCAAAATCAAATAATATGAAAAAGATAATCGAAAACTCTCAAAATAAATAAAATCATAAAATACAATGGTAGTATAAACATTTTCTTATTTCGTCCTTGTAGTATTTTCCCAAAATTTAACATATTATCTTAATATACGATTGATTTTAAGAGTTTATGAAAGTGTTTTTAAACACTAAAAAGTGAAATAATAAAAAATTAATTTCAAAAATTGTGAATCAAACATCTCGAAATTGGACTTACTGCAAACAAAAATACTATATTGGTGTAAAATATACTGTTATATAGAAATAAAACCATTTTTAATAACAATGTAGAGATAAAATTGTAAAATATAATGTTATATATAGTGCATTTCACTATTATAATTAATTAACTCTAACAGTTATGAAAATAATACTACATGTGAATAAGATTTAACATAAATANAGAAAAAAATATTATAATTAGATCAGAAATGCTACTTTTTAAAAAATGATGAGTAAATGTTTATGGAAGACATTTCATCTTATATAGAGTCTAATCGTAGGGTTTCCAAATAATGTTATATAGATTTTCAAAATTTTGAAAAATTGTTAAATAATCAATAATAAACATAAATAAATGCAAAATATGTTTGATAACTATATTAGGTAACAACCAAATTCCATATACATTATATTTGCAAATATTTGTAACTGATATTTTTGTCTTATCATTTTCTAACGTAAGTTTCATCTAATTTGAATATAATTAAATGATGATTTGATGATATTTATAGTGACAAAAATTAAAATGAATTNTGATGATATTTATAGTGTCAAAACTTAAAATGCATTCCAATTTCAAAGCACATAAATATGCTTTGTTTATTTTTTTTATTGCAATGTTTCTTTGGAGTGATGATATGAAATTATTTTTGCAGAATTTTATATTCATTGGTAAATGAAGAAATAGAAATACGATTTTGCATTATGAAATAGGTACGTGATTTAAAAAATATTGATATATATTTTTGTTTGTTGTCGTGAATGTTTTTTTAAATGGTTAAACTACAATAATTTTCCCAAAAGTATAAAAAAAATCAAAATAATCGATAGAAATATTGAATGCGTACTTTTAGTTAAATATTTTTTTCAATTATAAATAAACAGTTTTGGTAAATATGAAATTTTTAAGAATAATATTTTTCACATTAAAAAAAAAATCGAAAACAAAAATTTATTTTAGAAATGAAATAACTTATAAAACAATATTGATTTAACAGTGTAAAATCTCATAATAAAACTTATATGATTATGCATATTAATCAAGTAAAACATAAATTTAATGTGAATGACATGAATGCAATTATTCTAGTAAGTGAAATCTTTTTACAAAAATATCTTGAGAGGCTATATGATTATGCATGTTAATCAAGTGAAACATAAGTATAATGTGAATGGCATGAATTCTAGTAAGTGAAACCTTTTTTCAAAAATATCATGAGATGCTCTATGGTAATGACACATCATCTAGCACAATTGTAAATCACTTGTCAAGCCAAAGTTTTTTTTTTTACCAATCATTCTCAAGTAATATATAAGGGATGAGATTTTGATGTTTTGAGAAAATAACGACTTAATAAATATACTCATTTAACTAAAGAAGACATTATATGAATACACTAATTTTTGTTTTGTCCACTATATGAATACACTTGTTACATGTTTAAGAACATGATGTTGAGACTTATTACATACTAGGATTCAACCCGACTAGCTATATAACGAGAGATCATTTTTTCTTAAAACTCTTTTTGAAATTTAAGAAAAAATAAAATTTTCTGAATTTTATAATATCTCTAACTAATTATTATATATAGAACTGTCAACCGGACTAACCTGTCTACTTAATCCGTTTTGCAATGAACTAAAATATTATTCGGGCTAACCCGCAAAAACCTATAATCTTGAAAATATAACTCTAATCTGCATCGCTGTATGACTATGGTTTTTGTGGTCAGTCCACTAACTCTTAAAAAATTAAAATATTTTTTCAAACTTTTGTTTTGATATATATTCAAATAAAATATAATAATCATAGTCAAAAATATTGCAAGATCTCGAATGTTGTTTAAAAAAAATATGTATGGATTGATTATTTAATAATATCATAATAATCAAGAAACTAAATAGTAAATAACTTCTTTAATGGAAAATAAATACTTTTTATATTCCCATCAATAATTTTAAAAGACAATTATATCATTTCCTATTTCAATTATATTTTCTTATTTATAATGACATTTCATGTAATAACTTACAAAACAAAACAAAGTTCATTTTCAAAAATGTCTTTTTAAATAATATTATAGAAATACTTACCTAACTTAGGAAATTTTGCACATAGTTCAGAAGTCTTAAGCATGAGACCCGAAGCGGTGGCCAATAGCTTGACAGTAAATACTACAGCTTGTTGTCTTGGAAAGATATTATTACAATCTCAATCAAGAGAAACACAAATTCTAAAGATGCCTTTTGTAAGGATAATTTTTATGAGTTCATATTATTTATTTTTCATATAAGAAACCGTTAAAGTAGGAAGCATGACTTAATAGACTTATAATTTTGATTTTTTTGTTTCGTATTTTTTTAAATTGAATCGTATATTTTGAACGAATAAAAAATTATTATAATATTTTTATTTGTTAAATAATTAAAATATATAAATCTTATTTGATAAAAAGTTATAAAAATAAAAATATTTTAGCTTAATCAAAAATTTAAAATATTAAAAAATCAACTTGATAAAAAATCTAATCTATTAGATATATTTTTTTTCGATCAAAAAATTTAAAACATTATAAAGTTTAAATGATATATACTAAATTGATCAAATTTGAAAAATACTCTAAATATTTTTACATGGTAAAAAGTTAGAATATTATAAATAATACTAAAATTATATATAATCTTAGATACAACTGATCAAAATGTAAACCTTAATCAAGTATATATCTTCTAGCTCAAATAATAGATGCTCAATCTATCATAAATTTTAACTAAGTGATTATTATTTACAAGTTAAATATTGTAAAACAATTTTCACACAAAATTTTATAAATAAAATACATTGATTGTTTAAAATATCCAATGTATCACAAATTATGAGTTTCTCATAATGTATATGATTGTCTGTTATTTAAGTAAAAACAAAAATTGTTTCTTTAATCATGTAATGGATGAAGCACGTTTTTATATAAAAAAATAACAAATTCGAATAGAATATAAAAACGATCATTAAGTTGACAAAAAAACTGATCATTACAAAACATATACACAAACGGATCTCGGATTTCAGATAAATACAATAGATTTTGTGACTAAAACTATTTTGAACTTACTTAATAATCATTTCACTCTGCACATGCACGGGGGTTTTACCTAGTTTATTTTAATTGAAAACCTCCAATGAATTTTTTAATAGTTTGAAACGGTTTTGGGTTAAGACATGTGAGTTTGGACACATAAGACGTTGACTTGTGCTTAGGAGGAGCATGTGAACTTATATGGACCATGTGACCTTGAGCTCCAATAATTCGAATGTTAAAGTATTATCTTCTCTCTTTTTTTTTTGCGAAAAAGGATTATCTTCTATGCGGGTTAAGTCCTAGCTATAATGCAGAGTAATTTAAAAACTATTGTTTTAAAAATTAAGAAAAATTGATTTTACTTTAATTTTATAATATGTTTAACTAATTATTATAGATAAAGATGTCAAACCGGACTAACACATTTATTTAACCCGTTTTGCAGTGAACTAAAATATTATTCTGGCTAACCTGCAAAAACTTATAATCTTGAAAACATAACTTTAATATGCAGCGTTTAATGATTCTGGTTTTTTTGGTCAGTTCACGAACTCTTACAAAAATTAATTTTCTCATGTCTCACTTTTTATAAAATTAGTAAAATATTTTCAACTTTTGTTTTGATATATATTCAAATAAATATAAGAAACTATAGTGAAAAATATTGTAAGATCTCGAATAGATTTTTTTTCTTTGAAGATATATGGATTGCTATTATTTTAAAATATATAATACTTTTAATATAGTGTAATAACTAAGAAACCAAATAATAAATAACCTCTTTATGGAAAACAAATACTTTCCAAATTCTCTTCCATAATTTTAAAAGACAATTATATCATTTCCTATTTCAATTATCTTTTGTTATTTGTAATGGCATAATATGTAATAACTTACAAAATAAAGTTCATTTTACTAAATGTCTCTCTAAATAATAATTTCTTGCGATGATACATGATATCTCACAAAGTTATGCATTATTGTAAGTTATTGCACCAATTCTTTCAAAACATTATAACATATGCCTATTAATATTTCTTTTTTATCTAAAATAAAGTTGGGACAATTCTTGATTTATCCATATCAGCCTTGCGGAAGCCATGCTAATCTTGTATTGTTCCAATTTTATCGTTAAAATTTGGTGCATATTTATATCTTCACATGCATATACACTTATAGTTTTGATAACAACTAGCTATAAATTCAAATATCAATCCAAACTAAATATTTTCTAAGTACGATGAAACTTTCATATTTTAAAAAAAAATTAATGAGTAAAATACAATATTATAAAAACATTAAATAAGAGAGAAAATATACCCTGCTTTTCAAGCACTCTAACGGAACCAAAGGAAACAAAAAAAAACCAAAACAATTTGTTAACGGATGGAGTTCTAAATTCTTGTTGAGGAAAAATGCCAAAAAGGAATTTCCCTTCACATTATGTGTATGGCCATAAATAAGACTTATCTATCTATCTCTCGTGAGGAAAACAAACTGCTCGTGTTAATGCTTTTGTAATTCGTCTTTTCTTTTGTATTTTCTAAAGAAAAGTCATTTTCATTACGCACTACAAATGATTCTGCTACACTATAAGATAAATATACCAAATTGCTAATAATTCAACTTCAGATTACCATTGATTTATTTTGTTTTGTTTGGCTAACTTGTTGACCGTTTTAGTCCGACGTCTATAGGTTTTCAGTTTTTCGATCTATTATCGATAACTGAACTCTGTCCTCGTCGGATGGGGGTTTATTATTCTTAAAATTCTTAGTATATGCTTAATGATCTTGAAGATCACTATGTGTATGACCCAAAAAAAAAAAAAATCACTATGTGTGTTTTTGTTTCTTCGTACGCTATTGAAAATCATTTTTCAATATAATATATTTTTGAGTTAAACATGTTCAAATGGATAATTTTTCAAGAAGAGTTTCTAAGACCAAGTACATTTTTGGGAAATATGTAGTCACATGCATAGACCATTATATTTTTAGAATATATTACAAACACATACACACATTTTCGTCGTTGACAATTATCATAATTCTGACGGTATTAATTGGGCCACAACGCCCCCAATCACGTTTTAAGATCTAATTTAAACTAGCGTCCTAACTTAATTCGATTATTCATAAATCTCGTAAAACGTTGTTGAGTGAGTGACATTATATATCACCACACATTTTTTCATGATTTATTGATATAAGTGGTTTAAGACCCATTTTACCGTCAGTTATATATATTTTTCTGGGATTAAATGCTATGTTTTTAAGTTTAGTATGTCAATTATGTTTGATATTTCATATATACCCGCTTTACATGTCAAATAAAATAAAGTGATGCATTTTGAGCTTAAGAGTAGGAAAAGCGCTCGATTATGGGATTTTACATTTGAACTTGGAATCCAAAGTCTTTAAAACAGAGCGAGAAACTAACTGTAGTGGGGTTATTGGTTTATGGATTTTAATAATTGAAAATTCAAACAAAATTATATGTTATTTGATCATTGATTTTAAAATCCTGATTAAAATGTTGCGATATTCGTTTTGTGATTTTTGAATAATAGTTCAAATCACGTGTTATTTAATTTTTTGGTTGAAAAATCACGTGTTATTCAATACTAAAGATTTACGTGTTATTCAATACCCGAAAAAATCACGTGTTATTCAATTCATAGTGAATTGAAAAGTTAATAATAGAAATTAATCTGAAGAGAAACCTACAAATTTACAAATATATAAATCAGTATATTCAACAAATATTTCTAAATCATGGACGAAAAGAAAGCCAACGGATTTACAAATACTCTAAAAATATAAGCTGAAGTCCCGCTAGAGAGAGAAAACGTACAGTCCACGAACTGATTCGCTTTCGAATCTTCTCTAGTAGCGGCATGTAGTCATTCGCTGTCATTTGTATTGAAAGCAGACTTCGATGAACTCCAATCATGGACGAAAAGAAAGCCGATTTATATTTTCAACGAACGTAAGTACATCATAATCATAGAACCGGATAACCGGTAACCGCCGACCAAGACCCAAGGATTGCCGGGATGAAGGAGCATGCTTTCCAGCGATGGCCGTGTGTCAAATGTTACTGCTTTTTACAACATATACTAGCCAATTCAAAGTTACGTAATACTCCATATGTTTCTAATTGTTAGATGTTTTAGAAAAAACACACATATTAAGAAAACAAATTAAATAAGATTATTAAATACATCATTTTTTGTGATTAACAATTTTCTATAACTCTAAACCAATAGCATTTTAATAAAGGCAATTAATTTTCTTGAAATTTACAATTTAACATCATTAACTAATAAAAAATGCATAAAAAGCTTAAAAAATAAACTCTCTCTGTTTCATAATATAAGATGTTTTAGAGTTTTTATTTTGTTTCAAAATATAGGATGTTCTCACTTTTCAATGCAAATTTTAAATTAAATGTGTTTAGTATTTTATGACCATTTATATTCTGCAGTCTTTTTTTATGATTGATTTAGTTGTTTTAAATTAAATATTAAATAGTTGTTTTTTAAAGAACAATTAATTTCTTAATCTTTGTGTTTTTAATCAAAACATCTAATATTTTGAAACAGAAGGAGTATCTTTTTGAAACAAAATTTTTTCCTAAAACATTCAACAATTAGAAACAGTATTATACTAATGGATGATGTCAGAAAAGAGAAAGAAAGGAATGGAAGTATGAAGTAAGAACTAAAGAAGAAATGGAATATGAGAAATTAAAACATAGTACATACGGACTAATCATATAATCTTTAGAAAAAGACAACAAAAATAGAAGATTTAAAAATTAGGATACGTAAGTAAAGGGCTAAGTACCAATATACGGACTGCCGTGATATATAGGATACCAAATTTCTGCTATATATATTTTATACATAAAATGCTACAATTAGTATAATGTACTTAGCTATTATAATTTTGCATATTGCAGACAAATATACGTAATGTACTTAGCTATTGTCTTTTGTGTGTACATTTTTTATGAATTTTTAACAGTGCATTAAAACGAATTTTTAACAGTGCATTAGCTATATTAAAAATATATATATATACATCAATTCGTTTCCAAACATTTATTCTCCTCTCCTCTCCTCTCACATAATGGACAGAGCTCTTGTAAAAATGAAAAACGAAAGTCGTAGCAACCACTACTACCATCATCCATCATCAAAATTTGATCCAAAACCTCGCACCAGTCAGGAGCAGCACCAGCACCAGCATGGTCTAATCTCAATGAATGCTATGATCATCATTGTCATCTCCATCATCTCCATCTTCATAATCTTCTCTATTCTTCTGATAATCCTTTTACTCTATCGACTTAAATCGGTAAGAGACAAAGGACATCACTTAGCTTGCGAAGAAAGCTGCAGCATCATCAACAATGGTGGACCTTCCACTAGCTATAGCTACACTTCTAGCCCTGGTAAAACATTATTTCTTTTTTTTTGATAACCGGAATAAATCCACGGCCGAAACTCAAATTAATCCCCAAAACCAGTAGAAATGGTATTCATTTTCTAACTCAAACTAATCCATTTAAGGCATCTCCAATGGCCAAGAAGAATGATAGAACTTGATTCATGGCCTTGACCCACAAGACGGATTCTCTATCCGGTCCAATAAACCACTAGACCACACTCTCTTGGTTGTTAATTCTATAGTTTCTCATCCCGAAATGCCCAATCTCTTATACGAAATCTACAATTTGTTTTGTTAGATGACATCAAGAGCGATTGCCTATACTCAAGAAACCCAAAATCGTTCAGACAATTGCCCCCACATACAAAGAGTTGCAGGAGCAGCCGAACAGAAGGAGTAGAAGTGTACACATACAAGGAATTAGAGATTGCAACAAATAATTTCAGCGAAGAGAAAAAGATCGGAAGCGGGGGATATGGAGATGTTTACAAAGGAGTATTGAGTGATGGAACTGTTGCGGCCATTAAAAAGCTTCATATGCTTGATGATGGTAGTAACCAAAAGCATGAAGAGCGCTCCTTTAGGATTGAGGTTAGTAGTTCCCAACTTCATTTATTGTCTTTCTTACTTATCTACTTTTTTGTGGTTATTTATTGTTTCCAACATGTTATCAACATACATTATCTATATGTATAATATCCATATATATATTTTTCAATATAGAATATTTATATAAATATTATGAATGCCGTAAAATATATAATGAATAAATTACCTTTGCGATGGAGTGATTTTAAAGCTGTGAAACTTTGACATGTCTCTTTACTCGGGTTAGGTGAGTCACGAGACACCGTATCACGAATACCTCTAAGGCTCTACTATTTAATATAACTTGATGATATTTTAATAAACAACATTGGTATAAGTGTTTTATAATATTTGTTTTTCTAACTGTTAAAGAATACATATAAAATATTTTCATGGATTTTAGTTTTATTAAGAAGATTCATTATATGGATAAAAATTCAGATTGTAGCACAGAAACTGAACTGTCACAAACCATTAAACTGCAAATTAGGATTATCCTTTTTCGTGGTTAAAATGGTTATCTTTCGTTGGATTTATACTTTACTACCAATAAACTATATTTTAGTAATTCTCTTTTATGATATTATTGAATAACATCATTGTGTCTTTAAAATTGACTCGTTTAAGAGCATGATCATATGTGGTTTCAAAGTCTTCATCAGATATATATAATATATATACAATTACATGCATGTTCAATATTCAAACATTATAAAATGGTGGAATATAATATATTATTGTGCAGGTTGATCTTCTTAGTCGATTACAATGCCCATATTTGGTGGAGTTACTTGGATATTGTGCAGATCAAAACCATAGGATCCTGATATTTGAATATATGCCCAATGGTACACTCGAACATCATCTCCACGATCATAGTTGTAAGAATTTAAAGGTTCAATCGCAAACATTGGATTGGGGAACCCGGCTTAGGATCGCCCTCGATTGCGCCCGAGCCCTGGAGTTTCTCCACGAAAATACAGTCACCGCTGTTATACACCGGAATTTCAAGTGTACCAACATTTTATTGGATCAAGATAACCGAGCTAAAGTTTCAGATTTCGGATTGGCAAAGACTGGTTCTGATAAACTAAACGGTCAGATTTCAACAAGGGTGCTTGGGACCAAAGGATATCTTGCCCCAGAGTGAGTACACTTCACATTGTTGTCATACTTTTGCAGTCAAAATTTCAAAAAAGGGAATATTTTGTTTTTCGTAACCAATATAACATCATACCATATGTCACCTACAAATATGGACTATGGTTGTGGTTGTTTGTCTATCGATAATGTATTAACATATATGATTTTATTGGATTGAGATAGGTACGCTTCTACCGGAAAGCTTACTACAAAATCAGATGTTTACAGTTATGGAATAGTGTTATTACAACTCTTAACGGGTCGTACACCGATCGATTCGAGACGTCCGCCAGGACAAGATGTCCTTGTTTCTTGGGTAAGTAAACCATAATTTAATCCTCAATGTTAAAATTATAAATTTGATATTGTTTTATTGGCTTCCAAGAAAACATGTATAGACAAAGTTCAAATTTGATTAATAGTCATATGTGGCATATATTTTCAGGCTCTTCCAAGGCTAACCAACAGAGAGAAAGTTAGTGAAATGGTGGATCCAACAATTCAAGGCCAATACTCACAGAAAGATCTTATTCAGGTGTGATTTCATCACCTTTTTTTTCTTTTGCATTGTGGAGTACCGGGGGTTTTCTTTGCACATTTCTTTAGGACTAAGAATATAGCGGCTTTTTGACAAACAAGTCATCTTTAAAGTCGTATTAAAATTCTGATCTAGAAGGAATTTTTATATATAATTGGGTAGATTCTAGATTTCAACTCAAATAATATCATGAGATCTGCCAATGATCGATTTTCTTGCCACATAAAATGTCTAATGTGGTTAACTTGTCAGCACAATGGATATGATTCGACCCTTAACTAAAATCAATAGAGTTATTCCTCAACTACTAGACTATCATATTTTACTAATTTCGTAGGACATACACAACACTTATTCTACCATTGAACTACTTATGTTCAGGTAACGGTGCAAAAATAATGTTAACATAAAGAATTTTGTGTACTATGAATCCCCGAAAAACCAAGTTTTCTTAGATTCATTGAGATCCGAATAGCCCAATTTTTTTTTATATTATCGGGTATATTCTAGGTAGCTCAAATTTATTCGAAAAGCATAGTGATATATTACTCGTTCGATCCTTGGACTCAACTAGTAGAGCATTTCCTCAACTAGTAGACTATCATAGGTGGTTGATCCTATATGACATACATAACATTTATCTAACATTAAACTACTTAGTTTGAGAATCCGCTAAAAACAAGCTTTTTAGACTTGTTATATGTCGATTTATTAAAAACAAAGAAAGAAGAGATAAACACTTTGTTTATTAATTCATCAAAAATTGAAAATCATGAAAGACCCTTAAGCAGAACTCATATTATAATAAAAAAATATAAATTTATAAATTTATAAAATATAAATATTATATATTGATCCTAAATATTTTCATATAATTCGATCATTTTTGTTTTGTCTTGTATATAAAAGCACAAAAGTTGTAATAGATTTTATGAAAACAGGTAGCAGCCATAGCAGCAATGTGTGTGCAACCAGAAGCAGATTACAGACCATTGATGACAGATGTTGTTCACTCTCTTATTCCTCTTGTTAAAGCTTACAACCAAGGTTCTGTTTCTTCTCGGGTTCACAGCCGTAGAGAAAGCTTGTCCTATGATGATATTATGCCATGACGCTCTTTATATTTATGGTCTAACACTCTTTGTTAAATTGAGATTCTTGTTGCTATGGTATATGTGTATGGATAAACGAATCAATTTATCTTTATTAAAATTTATCTATATTATATTGTAATGTTTAAGTGCTAGAAATTATTACGAGTTTTTGCTCTTCATAACAACGAAAGAAATTTAAACATGGCTAATAAGAATAGGGAGAATTTGAAAAAAAAAACGACACTTTGATTATATGTTTGTGAATATAAACTTTGTGATACTTTAGCTATCTTATGACTAAACTAGCTAATCTCAATGAAATCTCTTATAAATTTAATATATTTTAAATAACTTTTTTTAATAGCAAAAATATAAAAAGGAAAATAAATGTTAATGAAATATTTTTTATATCACGTTTTTGGAAAAACAAATTATGAAAAATATATTTTTTATGTTTTACGAAATTTAGAATATGTCTTCTGTTTTCCTATATGTTCTACGGATTTTTAAATTCATATTCTGCTTTACCTTATATGTTCTACATACTTTATAATACGTATTTTTCATTATTTATATGCTTTACAAAGTTTAGAATATGTATTTTGCATTATTTTCATGTTCTATGAATGTTTAGAATACGTATTCTATAAAGTTTAGAATTTGAATTTTGCGTAGTTTGGAAATCTAGGGTTCTTATAAACATCGATTCCACATGCATATTAAGAGGGATTTAGGGGGTTCAATAAAGACATAGAAGCATATTTTTTAAAGATAAAATGCATATGGATTCCATTTACATATTTTCCTAATTGAAGAAATTCGTTAGAAAATCACAAAAGACAGAATCAAGGATCTACAGTATTCGAAAATGATCAAATAATCAGCACTAACAAATTTGACAACCCTTTCCTCATATATATTATGAATTTTTGATTTTAGAGATCGAAACGAACCATGAATTTTATCCAAAGAAATATGGACATACCTTCGCTGATCGAGAGTGGGTTATGTAGAGTGGGTAGAGCTAAAAAAAAATCAAGTGAAATGGACTACAAAATCACTCAAATCAATTGAAATTCAAGAAGATATAGAGAATTGAAGCTTTTGTAAAAAACAATTTTGACTAACATATTTTATTATTAGAGAAAAATTTATTATTAAGGGGCATAATATGATTAACATTATAAAATTATTATAAGGTTTAGTTCCCCAAATTTCATTTATAGAAGATTTATATTCAAAAACATATAGTCAAAGTGTCTTTTTTCCAATTCTCCCATAATAATATGCAATTTATCTTTACCTTTAACAACAACCAATTCCTTTAATATCTTAATTATGTCAACTCTAGCAACCGGAGATTCTCGTCTATAGGTCAATCTTCTTCTCCATTTTTGTAACACCCCGACCCTGCCTTCCCGAAGGAACCAGACGAATTGGCCATGCCATCCTCAACCCCAGCTCTTTATCTCCGTAAAGACGACGTGTTGGATAACAATAACTCATTACACATGTAACCACTTCTCTGAATAATATTTCTCATTCAATCCCAAATAATTGTCTTACAAAAAACCCAACATAAATCATAAATAAGGCCGAAGCAAATAATGAGTAATTTGCGTTACAACAAAATAACGAAATTATCAAATAAAACCAAAGGAAACTTCCACATTCCCAAAACGCGCACCACACCATGATCACTCATCCAGTTCCTCGAACTGATCAACATACTCACCTACAAGAAGAGAGAGGGGTGAGTAATTGGGATTACTCAGCGAGAACTAAACCTAGAACCCATTCACCACACCTGCTCAGATTCAACCAACATATCAAGAATAAGTATAAACAAGCAATCACACATCACGCTCTAGAAGCGCCCACACAACTACGCAAACAAGAGAGACCGACACACATGGTCCACAACCACACGAGCCGAAACCCAACCATACCCGAAGGTAATCTATGTCCCGAAGACACTTTATAATCCATATCCGAAGGTAATCTATGTCCCGAAGACACTTCATTAATCCATATCCGAAGGTAATCTATGTCCCGAAGACACTTCATAATCCATACCTGAAGGTAATCTATGTCCCGAAGACACTTCACATACCGGGGTTCGCCAAGACCCTTCAGACGATGGATACTGGCTTGCACTCCAAGCCCAGCCCCAAACACACAATTCCGTACCACAAAGGTCTCTCAATCCTTTTGACGGAAACCTAATAGCGCTTTCACACCACTAACTAGTTTACACGCATTAAATAACACAACAGAGTTATCAAGCAAGTATGCAGGTTCTTCCTCTAATAATTCCTAAGTCCATATTCGCTTACAAGATGCATATCTAAACAAATGTATATGTAACAAACAAACGTGTTCGTACTTCGTAACACGCGGCATACTTGCGTACACCTAGACTCAACATACTAGAAGAAGACAAGAGAACATAGAGAAAAGCCTAGATCTAATCCTCACCTAAGCCACTGATTGACAGCGCGATTCCAGATGCTCCTGAGACTCAAATCAGTTCTCCTTCAACGGAGAGCTATCTCCACGTGTCCTTAGGATCTCTGCAAAGTTTCAGGTCGATCCAAATTGATTTTCCTATCCAAACAAACCAACTCGCTAGACTGGTCTAACATGTGCGTTGTGCAGAATAGTTTCGGTAAAAATAACATAACTTCTAAACCACAAGGTAGAACACTGAGATATTTTACAGAAACCTATATCTAAGGGTAATAAACATCGTTACCAAATATCAGCTTGATCAGATCACTACCGAACCTCCAGATTGGTTTCTCCTCTCACTGGTCGCAGATCCGCACTGCACAGATCAGGTCTGGGAAAACATTCATAACTTTCATATCAAAACTCAGAATAACAATATGCTTTAGGCGTTGGTTAGATTAGAGAGTCAAGGAAGTACTCACCCAGTTTCAGATCGTTTGGATATGTTTTGCCCGTTCATTCCTCATTTCTACCAAAACGGGTCTGATCTGTCTTACCTTTGCTTTCAGGTGGTTGCGATGGCTTCTCCTTCAAGGTGATTCGACGGTGGTTGCTCAAAGGTTATTTCAACAGGGCTTCACCGCAATAACACTCTGATTCGTTTCTGCCTCGAGCTCTCTCTAGTTATAGAGGTGAAGGGACTCTAGGTTAGGGTTTTCTATTACCTTAATGGGTTTACGGGTTGAGCTTTTAAACTAAAACAATAAATAAGCCCATATTTTAGAGAGAACCAGAATTAAAACAGATCGGTTTCTGGAGACCTAAAATCGGGATGTTACAATTTTATTGGTGATGATATTCGTGAAACCTAAAAGAAAAATAACAAAGACCATAGTCCTAACTGGATCTTGACAAATGAAGAAGCCAAAAGTCCATCAAAACCAAAGCTAATATTAAAAAACATGTAGAAGTGAAATTAATTAAACATTTAAAAGGTGGTGTTATGTTCGATCCAAAGATGCTCATGCCTCATGTCCCTTCAGACAGAATAATTCTTCTTTGAATCTGAATTTTTGTTATCATATAGGTGTGAAGAAAAATGGTTGACATCAATCACATATGCAATCTTGATACCTAGAGTTAGTTTCACTCGGTATACCATACACATTATTATTCAACACAATTTTTCACAAACGCAACTTGTTATACACATTAGTATTCAGGTGTTCTAATACTTATAGTAAAATTTCTTTACCGTACACATTATTATTCAGTTGACATAATGTGTGAAGCAAATGATTGTATGGTTGGAGCATTTCTTGGACAAATGACATATCATAAATCCTATGTGATCTACTATGGTAGTAGAAGTCTAAACGAAAATTGGATGAACTACTTAAATATTGAGAATGAATGACAAACGTGGATTTTGACCATTTTACCCTTGATTTTTAAGATATTTTGGGGTTATACTTGTATTTTTATGCGCATTAATTAGATGACATATATGCATCGAAGCAAAAAAAATAATTATTTAAGGATTGTCGACCTAGAAATCAGAATCTTCAAAGATCAATCTTAAAACCATCTTCCATAACAACATAATATCGAGCCACCGTTGTAATTTTGCGATATTTGTCTTTCGTACGACATGATATCACATTCACCATCAATTGTTTCCCAATTCATACATTCTCCCGAAAATAATTCATTGGGAAGCAATGAAGAGGGTTTTCCATTTTTTTTGTTGGAAAAGCCATACATGATATTCGTCTGATGATTTTCTCCATTATCTCCCCATGCATATTCATATGCTGGTTAGCTATTGATTGTGATAATTTTCATCAATTGGATATTATATCGTATATCTCGGGAAGCGTATTATCTCTTGGTCACCAAAGAAGTATAAGGGTGTTGCTAGATCTTCACAAAAGAAGAGATACATATTCATTGGAAAAAAAACTACCGAGATTAAATGACTTCCTAATTGTGTTATTCCAACATTTTATCACACTACCATCTCCAACAACATATAATGACAATATCAGAACTACTTATCTACGTACAATTTAAATTGTTCATTTGCCATTTTTCGTGAACAAATTCAATGTCGTGTTTTTTTAAGTCTCACATATTGGATGAACATAGGTTGCAGATGCACTTATAAAACCAATGTTATTAATTTCCTTCCGGGTCACTGGGTCAATTGCAGTTCTACCGCGGGTGAATAAAATGATGAATTTTCTATGTATAATTATATATATATATATATATGTTTTATAAATATGAAAAATATAAAGACTCGTTTCCCATTCGATTTTAATTTCCATTTGATAGTCATTAGCACATTTTAACGAAACTTTTGGTAACAAATTAACACCAAAAATTAAGACATAAACAAGCCTGAAGATTAATAGGTATGTGGATGTCTAACATGAATAACGATAATCATAAATTTAATATTCTAAATCCAAAATAAATAAAAAGAAACAATAAGATTGTAAAAAATCATCAATGCCGAAAATAAACTAATAACATATCACATCAACTAGTCTTGGTTATCTCTATTACCATTCTCTTCATTTTCTTCGGGTGGCATAGTGAAATCTTCATCAAAACCTAAAAAAATCACAAATCACATAATTTAGTCAATATAATATACAATTAAAAGAAAAACCATAATGTTCAATCAACATGTTAAAAAATACCATCAGATTTTTCTGGATTCGTCTCTTTATCATCTTTGGGATATTCTTCAGCAAGAGCCTTTTCTAATTCATCATAATCAAGTTCGCCTGGTTCTTCTTCTTCTACGATCCAAAACTCTGTTTTATCAATAGATTCGTAGTCAACAGGATCATACAATCTTTTTATTTTTGACTTGTACAAAGACATGACAATTTGTTATAAACTAAGCTAATTAAATAAACAAAAACATATAATTATACTCACCTATCTTGCAAACATAAATTGTAGTGCACATAGACGAGATCATTAAGTCGTTGGTGCTCTAATCTATTCCTTTTTGGGTATGGATCTGCTCAAATACTGTCCAATTACGCTCACATCCAGATGAAGAAGCGGTTTGACTAAGAATTTGTATTCCTAACTTTTGCAAAGTAGAAGCATCACAACCAAAGTATATCCACCATTCATCTAAATATTAATTAAAGTATATAAGAGTAATCAATAAAAATAAGAATGCAAGTTATATTCATGTTCAAAAGTTAAAAGGGTGCGAGGTTTTGCTGCAAGTTAGAGCCATTTCTCGACAAAAACTGCCCTCACGTTCTCTATAAACCCTAAGCTCTTGAAAGAGCTTTGTTTTGCTACACTCATTTTGCTTTTCAAACAATTAACCTACTCAGAATCTCAGGCTTCTCACAAAAATCTTAATCATATATGAAACTCGGATTCAAATAGTATGATGCAACATGAAGATCGTGACGTAACATACGATCCCATCTTTTATCAATGATATGATGTTTGTATAAGGCTTGTAGAGACCCCTCTTTTTGTCGAACATCTTTTTAATTCCTAGTCTTGCTCGATACATCCCATAGGAGCAAATGTGTCTTTGTAGTCTTCTCCATAAGTTTGAGTGAAGCCTTAAGCCACCAAACAAGTTTTGTGCCTCTTTATTTCACCATTGTTGTGATATTTGATTGTGAACACCCATTTGGATCCATCTGGTTTCTTTCCTTTGGGAAGATCCACCACATCCCAAGTGTTGTTTCTTTTCATGGCTCCATGTTCTTCATCTACAACCAATTCTTAGCATCCTGATCAATTTTGCTAAGAAAAACTTGATGATCATCATGAAGGTTTGCCAAAGAACAATAAGCTTGAATAGAATGTGAAACACTAGCAGCAAGATTATTATAGTAAACCCGAATATTAACCCAATTGGAAGGATCCTTCTTGAGTCTGGAGCTTCTTCGAAGTGGAGGAGGAGAGTCATCTTCATGAATGGCAGTCTCCATGTTCTGAACATCATCAGTGGTATCAGACTTCTCATCACTATTTTCACAATTGTCTTCTTGAGTTTATGAATCATCAGAGGAGTCTTGGGGAAGATCTTCATTCTGGTTCTAATTTTGATCATGATCAGTCATTGCCTCTTGTTCTTCATCTCCTGATTCAGCGTGATCAGATTTCACCTCTGTTTCACCATTTCCTAGTTCCTCTTCAGATTGTGATGTTGTCGACGGCTGAACCCCTTCTGTTGTGTTTTCTTTGGGTAGGTTGAAGTTGTCCAGGAGAAACTTAAGACTAGTAGCAAGGTCAGAATCAGAAGATCCCAAGTCTTTTAGCTTGTTCCAATCTTTCTCTTCATAGAAACCTTTTCCTTCATCAAATTTGACATCTCGTGACACAAAGGTTTTTCTTGTTTCTAGATTGTAACATTTGAAGCCTTTTTGGGTTGTGGAGTATCCAATAAAGATACACTTGATGCTCTTAGGCTGAAGTTTGTTCCTATGGTTATCTGGAACATGGACATAGCAAACACAACCAAACACCTTTGGAAAATCAAAAGATTGTTTAATATTGTTTAGTACCTCATATGGAGAGATATCTTTGAGACATTTGGTTGGGAGACGATTGATGAGATAGCATGCAGTCATGACTGCATCCCCCAATAATGTTTTGGAATATTTTTATCAAACATCATAATCCTTGCAACCTCCATAAGGTGACGATTCTTTCGCTCAGCAACACCATTCTGTTGAGGAGTATAAGGACATGATGTTTGATGCACAATCCCATTCTTAGACGTGAAGGCTTTGAACTCATTGCTGGTGTATTCTCCTTCATTGTCAGTACGCAAGGTCTTGATCTTAGCATTGTACTGAGTTGAGACATAGCTCTGAAAGTTTGAGAAAGCTTCAAAAACACGGCCTTTTGAAAGTAAAAGATTTAGCCAAGCATATTTGGATTTTTCATCAGTAAAAGTAACGAAATATTTGTTCTGATCTCTTGTGGTACAAGGAGCAGTCCAAACATCATAATGAATAAGATCAAAACAGTTTTCATAGATAGTAGAAGAGTTTGGGAATACATTATTGCAATGCTTTCCTATGATACAAGCTTCACACTTATTATTCTCAAAAGATATACTAGGAAGCATATTCTTAAGAGTTTGCGTGTGAGGATGTTGATAACGCCATATTTTAGCGTTTTAGTACGTTTATTTTTATTAGTTTTCATTTCATTCTTGAGTCTTTTTCGTGTGTTTTAGTGCATATTTCTATTCATATTCTTACATTTGCATTTTAGATGTCCTAGGTTGTTTTGTGCCGTTTTTAGTTTGTTTTCAAGTGTTTAGGAGTAGCTTGGATTGAAGGAGATGATTGGAGCTTCAAGATGGATCAAAGGAGAAGCAAATGGAGCAAAAATAAGAGAGGATCGGTCTCCAGATCGGTTTACACACTCGATCCAGCAATCGATCCGGATTAGGAGTCAAGAACAAAGTGTCTAAAGATAATATCGTAAGAAGGCCTTGCCCTTAAATTTAGCTTCACGGAAGTTGTAAGAAATTGAGCTAGCTGTCCAATGAAGGTGGTTTCATATCATTATCATAAGTACTTCAAGAGATACGTTTGATTTACTGAAGACATGTCATTACCGGAAAATGCAGCGGCAATACGAAGCGCTGAAAGATTATGTCAAATGGAAGTCTTCCCGCGCCCAGTTTAATCTAAGGTCTTGATCAAAGTTGTAGAAATTTGAGTTAGTTTCACGTGAGCGTTGGATTCGTGTCAACCAGAGCTGTGGTTCAAACGATATGGTCGATTAACGAAAGGCATGTCAAGCAAATCGGGTTTGCACTTTCCACCATTCCCCACCACCACAACTTTTCCACCTTGAAGCCAACTCATTCACTTTCAAGCCACCCATAAAGGATTGAGTGTTGGACATCATCATGCTACAAAATTATCACTCTTCTTTTATCTTTATGCAAGCTCATAATCTCTTTTTCTAGATCTAGATCTATATTAGTTTTCTTTATTGTAAAAATGAGGATTCATCATCTCCTATAAAAAGGGGTGAAATCCCTCATTTGTGTGACATCCAATTTCATACATCACTCATCCAATAATAAATACAACATTTCTCTTAGTTTTTATTTTCAAGTAAGGATCTAAGGATCCAAAGTCTTCCTCTCTCGAAGAAATGGATGTGTTCCATAAATTCTCTTCTGAAGTTTTGGACAAGATCTTCATATCCATGCCATTTCTAGAGAAGGATTTCTTTACCTTTATTTCTTTTATCTTTCATTTATGTATTTTTACTATGTTTACGCATTTTCCTTTGTTGTTCTTCATGTTTATATGAGTAGATTTTTGTTGGATCATGTTTAGGCTTTATTTGGTTGATTGATGGTTAGATAATGGTGATTTAGGATGATCTTGGATAAATCTTTCATTTAGGTTTGTTCTTAATGCTAGAATTAACATGACAACCCAAACTAGAATTACACCTTAGATTAGTTAGATTTTTGGTCTCATCCCACGCATTAGGGAGAGATTCGAGTAAATGGTGTTAGTGCTAGATTAGAATTGTTCATTTATTTCTTGAACTTAGGCATTTCACATCCGGAAGGAGTCGATGAATTGCTTGAACCGAACCTTTTGTGAGTTATTCATCCCTAGCCTACGGGAGTTGAGTTAGGGTGTTTAGTGAACTTAATGGACTTGTGATTAATGCTCATCAATTATTTTCGATTGCATACGGGAGTTTAGCTTAATCGAGTAATCGATGAAGTGATTAGTACCACAGGAGTGGACTAGTCAAAATTGAATTGTGTTCCATGTTCTAAGATAGTGATTAATGCTTCCAAATTATTCATTGTTTAATTGTTAATCATCTCTGTGATAGTTTAAGCTATGATCCAACGGTTTTCTTTTTGTGTTTTGCTTTTTTGTCTTTTATTTTCTTTCGATAAAAAACATAAAAACCAACAAAAACGTTTTGCTCTAGATTAAGAAGTTTCTTGCATTCTTAGTGCTTCAATCTTAACCCCATATGGATTGACATCTCAAGTGCTACAATGACATGAGTACACTTGGATAATTGAAATCGAAAAATATCCCGTATCAATTTGGCGCCGTTGCCATTGGGGTTTAGCATTGATCATTAGGATTTGGATTCTTCTTGAGACTAGAGTTTTTTTTTTATTTTCTTTTGTTGCTAATCTTTTCCCTTTTCTTGTGATCTTGATCTCTTAGGTGTACAACTAGGAGTAAGGGAAACATTCAAGGAGAGATTGAATAAAAGGAATCAACCGTCAAGCTAGAGACGTTAAACGCGCCATTGGGGACTCCCCCAATTCTATCTTCTATCCTTTTGCTTTTGTTGTTTTTAATTTTTTGGTAATTATATTACCATGTCTAATAAATTTTGTTTTCAAGTTTTGTAGGAATAAATGGGATGCATAATGGGACGGATCAAAAAGGTCAAACCCGGTGAGCTTAAACGCACCACATCCTCCTCCTCCTCGGGAATCCAATCAACTCCAAGGTACCTCTAACATTCCCTTTGTATATACCATTTCGTTTTTGTTTTTCATTCTTGTATTTTGTTTCTTTTCTCGGTTTTACTTTCTCACCGAGACGGTGATAAGTAAGTCCGGGGGAGGAAACCGTTACTAATTCTCTTTTAGTTGTTTTGTTTTGCTTTCTTTGAGTCATTGCATTGTACATATTCTATTGCATATAAAAAAAACGAAAAAAAAAAAAAATTCAAAAATTCAAAAACATCATGTAGTTTGCATTGCACCATTGTTCATTCTAGAATTGAATTAGCTACTCATATCTAGATGACATAGGTTGCATTCATGCGCATGAGAGTTAGTAAATGATATATGATTAGCTTTCATTGTTATGCCATTGATAATGGCTTTATATTGCTTAAACGATTTCAAAAGACTTGAAAACTTCGTACTTTGATCTCTCCACTTGAAACGCATGGTCTTGCTCAAGATAGCTTGATTTGAAATCATCTCCCAAAGATATGTACTTAATTGAATTTTAATTCTCTCACTTAGGGGCTTGAGATCTTAACCATGGTTTTACATATACATTCGGGTCATCTTATTCCTTTGTGCCACACTTGTTAGCCGGAATGGCCATTCTCATTTTTAGGATGGTTCCCCACCTAAACCTTTACCTTTCTTTACACCCCTCCATTGTTTGCTTGAGTGAGGCCTTTTCTTGAAAATGCTTACATATGCAAAATCTTGTAAGAAGGGAACGACAAATATGATCTTCCATAGGGCTAGTCTAAGTGAACATCAAGGCTAGCAAACTAGGAGGGTTGTTATATTTCATTGGTTAATGGGTTATGGTTTGGGAACATGAGCATAAAAGAAAAAAAAATGTAGGGAAAAAGAAAAAAAGAATGAAAAAAGAAAACCATGGGTTAGAAAAGAAAGAGGATGAGAAATACAAAGAAAACATTCTATGGGAACACCAAGAAGTTAACCCTAAGTTAAAAAGGAAGAAAACTAGATCTTTGACAATAAAAGAAAGAGAAAAATCCCTAGATGTTATACATTGAAAATGTTTTGGTTTTTTGGAACAATTACATATCTCGCTAAGAAGAGTATTGGGTTTACTTCAAAAGAAAAGGAAGCTTGACTCCGGGTAAAAACTAGGACTCTAAGCTAGGTTGGGTAGAAATGGAAGTTATTATTTGTATAC
The DNA here is from genome assembly GCA_002933915.1 of Eutrema heterophyllum. Taxonomy (NCBI): domain Eukaryota; kingdom Viridiplantae; phylum Streptophyta; class Magnoliopsida; order Brassicales; family Brassicaceae; genus Eutrema; species Eutrema heterophyllum. Next base: position 117,276 of record PKMM01023491.1, on the reverse strand, counting down.
ATCAATTGATCCATTTCTTCCTTGCTTTTGTGTGATGTTTTGCATTCCTTTGATTTGAGAGTAAGTCACCAAAAATTAAACCGCCTTATTTCATAATTTATAAACCTCTTTCAACCAAGCCAAATGGATTAGATTAACATTCCCTTTTGTGAGACTACACTTTGAAATAATAATTGAATGTGAGGAGTTGGTGAATATGATGGCTAACGGTATGCTTGGCTATGTGTATAAAGAAAAGATTAGGAGTAGCGATAAGTCTAGAGAAGTTAGAGTCATAATTGAGATACGTTTTTGCAATTTCTTGGTATTATCTTGGGCATTGATTTCCCACTATGAATGCTTTGACATGTCTTTTAGTTGTGAATTCCCACTCTTTCGGTTTGTCTTTTCTTGTTTGCTTGCGGACAAGCAAAATGCAAGTTCGGGGGAGTTGATAACGCCATATTTTAGCGTTTTAGTACGTTTATTTTTATTAGTTTTCATTTCATTCTTGAGTCTTTTTCGTGTGTTTTAGTGCATATTTCTATTCATATTCTTACATTTGCATTTTAGATGTCCTAGGTTGTTTTGTGCTGTTTTTAGTTTGTTTTCAAGTGTTTAGGAGTAGCTTGGATTGAAGGAGATGATTGGAGCTTCAAGATGGATCAAAAGAGAAACAAATGGAGCAAAAATAAGAGAGGATCGGTCTCCAGATCGGTTTAGACACTCGATCCAGCAATCGATCCGGATTAGGAGTCAAGAACAAAGTGTCTAAAGATAATATCGTAAGAAGGCCTTGCCCTTAAATTTAGCTTCACGGAAGTTGTAAGAAATTGAGCTAGCTGTCCAATGAAGGTGGTTTCATATCATTATCATAAGTACTTCAAGATATACGTTTGATTTACTGAAGACATGTCATTACCGGAAAATGCAGCGGCAATACGAAGCGCTGAAAGATTATGTCAAATGGAAGTCTTCCCGCGCCCAGTTTAATCTAAGGTCTTGATCAAAGTTGTAGACATTTGAGGTAGTTTCACGTGAGCGTTGGATTCGTGTCAACCAGAGCTGTGGTTCAAACGATATGGTCGATTAACGAAAGGCATGTCAAGCAGATCGGGTTTGCACTTTCCACCATTCCCCACCACCACAGCTTTTCCACCTTGAAGCCAACTCATTCACTTTCAAGCCACCCATAAAGGATTGAGTGTTGGACATCATCATGCTACAAAATTATCACTCTTCTTTTATCTTTATGCAAGCTCATAATCTCTTTTTCTAGATCTAGATCTATATTAGTTTTCTTTATTGTAAAAATGAGGATTCATCATCTCCTATAAAAAGGGGTGGAATCCCTCATTTGTGTGACATCCAATTTCATACATCACTCATCCAATAATAAATACAACATTTCTCTTAGTTTTTATTTTCAAGTAAGGATCTAAGGATCCAAAGTCTTCCTCTCTCGAAGAAATGAATGTGTTCCATAAATTCTCTTTTGAAGTTTTGGACAAGATCTTCATATCCATGCCATTTCTAGAGAAAGATTTCTGTACCTTTATTTCTTTTATCTTTCATTTATGTATTTTTACTATGTTTACGGATTTTCCTTTGTTGTTCTTCATGTTTATATGAGTAGATTTTTGTTGGATCATGTTTAGGCTTTATTTGGTTGATTGATGGTTAGATAATGGTGATTTAGGATGATCTTGGATAAATCTTTCACTTAGGTTTGTTCTTAATGCTAGAATTGACATGACAAACCAAACTAGAATTACACCTTAGATTAGTTAGATATTTGGTCTCATCCCACGCATTAGGGAGAGATTCGAGTAAATGGTGTTAGTGCTAGATTAGAATTGTTCATTTATTTCTTGAACTTAGGCATTTCACATCCGGAAGGAGTCGATGAATTGCTTGAACCGAACCTTTTGTGAGTTATTCATCCCTAGCCTACGGGAGTTGAGTTAGGGTGTTTAGTGAACTTAATGGACTTGTGATTAATGCTCATCAATTATTTTCGATTGCATATGGGAGTTTATCTTAATCGAGTAATCGATGAAGTGATTAGTACCACGGGAGTGGACTAGTCAAAATTGAATTGTGTTCCATGTTCTAAGATAGTGATTAATGCTTCCAAATTATTCATTGTTTAATTGTTAATCATCTCTTTGATAGTTTAAGCTATGATCCAACGGTTTTCTTTTTGTGTTTTGCTTTTTTGTCTTTCATTTTCTTTTGATAAAAAACATAAAAACCAACAAAAACGTTTTGCTCTAGATTAAGAAGTTTCTTGCATTCTTAGTGCTTCAATCTTAACCCCATATGGATTGACATCTCAAGTGCTACAATGACATGAGTACACTTGGATAATTGAAATCGAAAAATATCCCGTATCAGATGTCCAAGTCTAGCGTGCCACACTGAATTATTAGCAAAACCAGAAACATAAGTAGAGTTTAGATTTTTAAGAACATATAAACCATTCTTTGTAGATCCTTCTCTGGTTATCTTCTCTGGCTTAATATCATGAAACCAAAGATCATTAAGACTAAAAATAGCCAAGCAATCAAGATTTTTAGTAGCTTTTTGGACAAACAAAATATTTGAAGTAAATTCAGGCAAATAAAGAGTTTCAGAGTCTTTGTTAAACAGTTTCAGGTTTCCAATTCCCTTAATATGCACTGTGTGGCCATTTGCAACAATCACATCTCCATTTGTAGGTTTAACGTTATCAATAAGGTTTGCATCACTAATCATATGATGAGATGCACCAGAATCAACAACAAGAGGTTTGTGATGTTTAAGAGTTAGTAAGGCATTACCAGATTCCTTTAATGAGGTAATGCTTTTGATGAGAGATTCAAGGTCAGATTTCCTGACCATATTATCTTCAGCAGCAGATGCAGACATTGCTTTACCCACTTCTCTCGCCTTTGTTGTTTTTAGATGTGGATGAAGAATCCATCATTTGTCCTTGGTGTGGCCCATTTCCTTGCAGTGATCACACACAAACTTGATGCAATCACTCCTTTGATAAGAAGCTTGGTTTGCAAGATTTTAGTCATGTTTCTGACCAAACAAACTGACATACCCTTCTTCTTTCTGGATCTGCATACACACATCATTCAAGCTAATTCAGAAGCTTGTCGGATATGAGAATATGGCGAATAAGACCATTGAATGAGCTATTGAGAGTGAAGAGAAGCCCAAAAACTTGATCTTGTTCACGCTTTTCATTGAGGATAGAAGAATCTGTTGTTGGAGGACGAAGAGTCTCCAACTATGCCCAGGGAGCTCTAAACTCACCAAAGTGTTGTTTAAAGGATTTCTCATCTTGCTTGAGAGTATTCAGCACCCTTTTAACCTCAAAGATGCGGCTGAGATTTGAAACGCTTCCATAGACCCCTTGAAGAGTGTCCCATAGATCATTTGTTGTTTCACAATATGAGCAGCAAGGATGGAGTACTCAATGGAGCTTTGGAGAATAGAAAGCACCATCTGATCTTCCTGAAACCATTTTGGATCTCCAGAGCTCGTAGTTTTGGAGATGATTGAATCTGACTCTTCTTCTTCCACCACGTTTTTGCCCTTGTCCTGGTTCCGAGGAGACTCGTTTTGGATGCAAGTGATGTGATTCCATAGACCTTGGTAAATTCCGACGAAATATTTCTCTATGTCAAGCTTTTCAATAGCATGTTTCTAACAAGAAGTAAAAACTTTCATCAGGAGAGAATTACATCAATCATCCCTAAACTTATGCAGCTGTCTCTTCGTTGATTTTACCAATGACATGTCATTCAAAATATCTTGATCTTTTTTTTGCAGGGCCATGAACAAACTATTCGTGAGTCCTAATAGAAATATCATTATTTGTAAACAGAACACAAAATCAAATCTATTGAAGTATATGTGGAGATCATGTGCTTGACATCTTTTCAAGTCTTCTACGCCATCATATCACTACAAGAAAACAGCCCGATTCCCGACGGGAATTCCGACCAAAAACATTTCGTCGGAATTTCCCGACGAAATTTTTTTGGTCGGAAATTGGTCGGAATTCCAGATCAATTTCCGACGAAATAGATCCGTTAATCTGCCCGTTGCATTAGCCGTTTTATAGCCGTTTGCGATTATAAAACCGGTCGGAAATTGGTCGGAAATACGCGTAAAATCCATTATAAATATCTCTCCACCCTCATTTACAACTTACAAAAAAAAAAAAACTTAGAAAATGTCTTCTTCCAATCCAAACCCTTATGATTATTTTCGATCGTGGATGGATAAACCACGGCAAGATCTAGCGACAAATCAGCTGACGGATGAGTATGCACAAGGTGTTGAGGAATTCATGACATTTGTGACAAACAATAGCATGGCGTCGGAATACGGTAAATTGTATTGTCCATGTACTAAATGTCGGAATCATAGATTAGTCTCTATTAAGGAAGTATGGAATCACCTTTATAGGAATGGGTTTATGCCAGGTTACAAGGTTTGGTATACGCACGGAGAAACTGATTCAATGGTGCAAAATTATTGTAGTAGTTTTAATTATTCGGGTAGGATAGAGGAACCAACACCGGAAGTAGATGCAAACGTTCATATGGTGAATAATGCGTTTCGTGAAAACGTACCATCGTATGTTCAGGATGGTATTGGAATAGAGGAACCTAATTTGGAAGCTCAAAAGTTTATTGATATGTTAGATGCAGTTAAGCATCCAGTATACGAAGGATGCAGAGAGGGAATATCGCCTTTATCAATTGCTAGCAGGTTGATGACTATAAAGACCGATTTCAACTTGGCGGAGGATTGTGTGGATGCGATAGTTGATTTTGTGAAAGATATTTTACCTGAAGATAATATCTCACCGGCTTCATACTACGAGGTTCAGAAACTTGTAGCTGGTCTTGGATTTCCGTATCAGATGATAGATGTGTGCATCGACAATTGTATGATTTACTAGAGAAAGGACAAAAACCGTCTCAAGTGTCGTTTTTGTTAGAAACCTCGGTATCAGGAAACGGGTGGCAGAGTACCAGTTCCACATAAACGGATGTGGTATTTGCTGGTAACAGAGAGGTTGAAGAGGTTATATCAATCCGAGCATACGGCAGGACCTATGAGATGGCATGCAGAGCATAACTCAGATGGAGAGATTGCTCATCCCTTAGATGCAGAAGCGTGGACACATTTTCAAGAGGTCTATCCTAGGTTTGCATATGAGCCAAGGAATGTATACCTCGGGTTATCAACAAATGGATTCAACCCTTTTGGGAAACATGGGAAGCAATATTCATTGTGGCCAGTAATCGTCACACCTTACAATTTGCCGCCTAGTTTGTGCATGAAACGAGAGTTTTTGTTCCTCACGATTCTCGTCCCCGGACCGGAGCATCCTAAGATATCCCTTGATATTTTCTTGCAGCCATTAATTTATGAGTTGAAAATGTTATGGAAAGATGGTGTTCAAGCGTTCGATGTTTCTCTCCAACAGAATTTCACGATGCGTGCGGTACTTATGTGGACCATAAGTGATTTTCCAGCATATGGTATGCTATCTGGATGGTCGACTCATGGATAACACTGATGCGTTCCAGCTAAAGCACGGTCGAAAGACTTCTTGGTTCGACTGTCATCGACGATTTCTACCGCATGATCATCCATATCGTCGGAGCATTAACATTGTTTAAAAAGGGTAAAAAAGTATTTGATGGTCCACCTCCTGAGCCGGATGGGAATAACATCATCACTCAGTTGAGAGATTTTGGTGATGAGAAAACGGTTTTATGTGGTGGTAATGGTCATTTTCCCGTAGATGGTTGTGGCAAGTACCACAACTGGAACAAGAGGAGTATTTTTTGGGATTTGCCATATTGGAAGAACCATCTGCTGCGCCATAATCTATATGTCATGCACATTGAAAAAACCTTTTTTGACAACATCATGAATACTATTCTAAATGTGCAAGGGAAGACGAAAGATAATTTGAAGGCCAGATTGGACTTGCCAGATATTTGTTCGCGGAAGGACCTTCATGTAATGGCGAATGGAAAATCACTGCCCCCCGCTTTCCGTTTGGATGAGCCTTCAAAGGGGGAGTTCTTCGACTGGATTACGCATAGTGTTCAATTCCCAGACGGATACGCATCTAACCTTCGTAATTGCGTTAATATTGGAGAAGGGAAGTTTTCAAGGATGAAGAGTCATGATTGTCACGTTGTCATGCAACGCCTCCTTCCATTTGCCTTTGCCGGTCTTCTTCCTAGATGAAAGGACCGCACTCCTTTTTTTTCTTTTTTTTTTTAATTAAAACTTCTGGAATAATTAAACAATACAATAGTTAATTAAACAACGCAAGAACAAGTCTACAGCTTACACAAGCTAACAGTTCTATAACATCAAAAGAAACAACAACAATAATAAAAACCCCGAGTCCTAATCATCCCCTCTTCACTGCCTCGATTCCACGATCACGCCTTATCTTTTACCATCGACAAAAGTGATGCATCAACATTTGGCTAACCAAACGCTGAGTGAGATTGATCCTCCCAACAACATGCTACCAATAAGCACAACAATCAGCAATTATCAATTATCAATACTAAGAATTAATTAACACCAATTAAAACTTACAGCACAAAAATAGCAACTGGTATCGATCGATACACCCCTGGTATCGATCGATACCCAAACAACACATGTCTAAAGACAAGGGACCGGTATCGATCGATACTGAAACAACACCTGGTATCGATCGATACTAAAACAACTTGAGACTACCGACAAGGGACTGGTATCGATCGATACTCACATGGTATCGATCGATACTCCCCTGCGATTCACAACCTACGCGAAATCTAAACCCAGAAATCGCCAATACAATTACCCAAACCCATCAATCAAGCTTAACAACGCACCACACAAGCTTAATTGCTAACCTTTGGTCACAACTCACCTTAGATAGGATGGATCGAGCTCTAGAAGACCTCTCTCGCTTCCCGCTTAGCCCACGCCAAACCACGCTCTTCCAACACTTCTTCGAGCTTGTCTCCAAGCTCAAACCCTCTTGATCTCGCAAGATCCAAGCTTCACCAAGCTCTTCTTTCCCTTCCTCTCTCTCTCTCTCTCTCACGACCAATTCTAATTTTTCTCAAAAGAATGGTTTATAACCCGTAAGAAGAGAAGAGGAAGAAGACAATAAGGAGAAAATCCCGACTGGTGTCGATCGACACAGGCCAGTGTCGATCGATACAGGCCAGTGTCGATCGATACCACCCCCGGAACAAACCCGAATTAATTATTTTTTCCCAATAATCAATTCTTCCGGAACGCAGGCGTTACAATTCTCCCCCACTAACATAGATTCGACCTCGAATCTTCGTTACCGTTCATCTCCCATGAACCGTTCATCTCCAATGAACCTTAATCGTCGCAACGATTACATAACCCTTGGCAAACCCGGCCATCTCAACACTCACACGAGGTCCAAAACCAACCTCCGAGGTTTCCCACTAAGCCCTATGCTTATGACACCGCGGCATCATATGTACGTCTTGCTCAAACACAAGCCAACCCCATCACTCAAGACACCGCATCATCTCCGAGTTCCGAGCATCAGCCATATCCCGCATAATATTCACCATACCTCGCAAGGTATCAACCATACCACAGCACTCAAGACACTGCAGCATCTCCGAGTTCTGGGTATCTGCCATACCACTCCACTCGGTAATATAACCTGAAAGAGTCTAGATACCCCATACCACTCAATTCTCGGGAATATATCCTACGTCTAGGATACACTCCTTACGAATCCACGGTATCACGTATCACTCTAGGCTATAAACCTCTCGAGCCTGGGTACATCGCCAGTCACACTCTCAAGACACACAGTCCTGCGAGCTATCGGCACCAGAGGAACTAGTCCTCTCAACGAGCAATAAGTCACACATCTATAAGCATCTCGACTAAACTACCTCCCGTGATCCGTGTAAATCCTCGCAAGGCAACACCGGCATCACCCATATTCCGTACCCGGAATATCTGCCGTGCATAACCAATAACTAGGCCATCGCACCGCCCTTGCACACCTTCCAGTGTCGGCTCGCTTTTAGAAAAACTTGTCAAGACAACTATGACTAGGCTACCTCTAACACCCAACAACTCTCTGCAGTAGGTCATCAGTACAAACGTAATAAAACAAACAAGTACCATACGCCTGCAATCCGACCCACCACATAGAACCGCTAAGTGAATTAACCCGGTCCCGTCACTTGACTCATTTATCCGAACAAGCTTAATTGAAAACACGCAACGCTCACAACAGCAATAAGAACATCCATCTCATTACTCTCTTGCATTAACGCTTTTTACCCCAAACGCAATGCGAAACTGTGACTCCCAAAGTCACCAATAATAAGAAATACTCATCTTATTATACATCATAATGTAACATCGTTCCACACAACGGAAATACAAAATGATACACACAAGCATACAGCTACAACCCAAACTGGAACCTCTCGATGGAACTCAAGCCGCAGCTTGCTTCTGGAACCACTTCCGGAACCTCGCTTCCATCCTAGCCTCTGGCTCCCAAGTTTCCTCCTGCACCTCGTCACAGTCCCACATAACTCGCATCATCGGAATCTTCTTCCGACGAAGCTCCTTGACCCTCCGCTCGAGAACTCTCACAGGTCTCGCCTCAACGGTCATATTGGGCTGGAGATCTGACGGAATTTCAGCCAATACCTCGTCACCCCTATACAAACACTTCTTCAGCATCGACACATGGAAGACCTTATGAAATGCTTGCATAGCCGCGGGTAACTCCAACCGATACCCTACCGGTCCAACACGCTCTACAATCCGGAACGGCCCCATATACCTCGGACTCAACTTAGTCGCAGTAATGGACCTGTTCGGACCTCTCAGTAAAGCTAATACTAAGACTTTTCGGTCTTAAGGAGGTATCAATAACTCCAATACGAGTAGTATAGAAGGTTATCAATCCGTATTGGGATTAATTCTAAGCACGAAGAATACAAGGCACTTAAATAAGTTAAGCTAAATAAGTGAGTTGTTGATTTTAACTAATACCCTAACAAGATTAAGCAATAAACAAAACGAAACAAACTAAGTGAGATATGAACTCAAATGATGAAAACGAATCCAAGGATGGGGTAATTGGATGTAGGCTATTCCAAGTCTAATTCATGATGCTCATACACAATCAAGGTTAATTTCCAAGGTTAAGATCCTAACCGCGACTAATCCTCTCTCAAGGTACTAATCACCTATGCTAATTACTAATCCAAGATCAAATTCTCATTTGTGGACTCTTAATTAGCAAGCATTCATTAATCAAGATCACCTAAATAATCCCTTAGACAACTAATCTCTTAGGCTAAGAAGGGTATTTCTCTTAGAAAGCTCTCTTAGACATTTCATCGAACACCTTGTGGGTGGGAAATGCCTTGAGATCAAGTTTGACTTTCTCAAGCACAATCAAGCATTAGACACACTCCCTAAGAGTAGGAAATTGATTATCTATCCCTAAGCATCACAAATCATCCATGGAAGTCACCTAATCCTAACCCATCCCTAGATTCTAGGAAACTACTCACTAATCATGATGGGTCTAACAAATCCTATGAAGAACATGTTAAATCCCATGATTAGATGATTAGATGATTAAGAAAGGAGATTGAGAATAGAATAGATTGATAGATTGAAAAGGAGAATCTCTTACAAAATACTTAGAACATTCAAAAAGAGGTTTTTAGCCTAAAGAAGACATAACCCAAGAAAAATTAGGTTTAGAGTATTTATAGTAGAGAGGAGCGAACCGGGTCGACCCGGGACAAACCGGGTATCGACCCGGTCGGGTTTGGGTCGTGCTCAGTTTCCAGGTTCAGTACCGGTTGCAACGGACCGGTATGAATTCTTGCCATAAATCGGCGCTTAGCTTCTGTCCTCATACCGCTTTGTTGCACCGGTTTGTGGGGGCCGGTGTTGACGTCCTGAAGCTTCAGTACCGGTTGCAACAGATCGGTGTGAATCCTTACCACAAACCGGCGCTTAGCTTCTGTCCTCATACCGCTTTGTTGCACCGGTTTGTTGCAATCGGTGTAGACATGCGGTTCGGCGGCCAGTCAGACACTCTGTAGGGAATCGGCCGTAACTCTTCAATAGTTCATCCGAATGACCTGATTTCTCCTCCTGCAGCAAGGTGGCTCTTCCCTCTACAACTCTTATGAACAAACCCACAGCCAAATCAGATCGCATGCCCTTCGTCCAGCCTGTTCTTTCGGGCACTTGGTGCGACCCCTACATCTCCTTTTTGGTCCATAACTCCACTTGTTCCCATGAGCTTCCAAAGTACCTAAAACACATTCCAAAACATGCAAAAACACCCTAGGACCTAGTATGAATACCCTAAATCCTAAAGGAAACAAAACAAACAAGAAAAGCTATGAAACTACATGCATATGGGATGAAACCTAAGCTAAATGGATGCATGAAAAGGGGTAAAATGCAAGGATATCAACTCCCCCAAACTTACTCTTTTGCTTGTCCTCAAGCAAACAAGAACAAGAAAGGGAGAGAGAGTTGCGAGCGGGAGCTCAAATCCACAAGTATCGTTAAAAGAAATCAAGCTCAATGTCCAAGTTGTTAGTCCTAAGATACGATCAAACTAGTTTACTCAAAAGGAGCTAGCCATATCCTTTCCCTACATGAATCAAGCTTAAATCTCAACCTACACACACATTCCTCTCATCCAATCCTTTGACATTCAATTAGTGGTTTCAAGTGGATCATGCTCATGCAATGCAAACAAACTCATTTGGTTAAGGACTTGGTCTCGAGATAAAGATGATCCCAATACATGTGGTGGTTTCCGAACAAGGGATCTCTCATTGAAGGAATGGACTTTGGCAAAATGCTAAGGGTGAAGAGCAATAGATGCATACAAGGCTAGACTTTCATCTACCCAATGCCCCATTACAAAATAGACCCTAACTCTAAACCCGCAAAGAAACAATCCTAGCTACCCTTCACAAGGCGTTTTTGCCTTCTTACACCACATCTCTTCATCATCCTTCTTCTCTATAAGCATTTAGGGGGTTTCTTCTTCAACAAATGGTTTGGCATCCATTACTTTCCTTGACTTAGCTCTTCTTTTGCTTTCTCTAGTCTCTTACATATCTTTTATAACTTGAGCACTTTTGGCTTTTTTTCTTTCTTTTCAAAACTAGAGACCATCTTTTCAACACTTAGAGCTAAACCAAATATATTCTTGCCAACCATTTCGATCTTATTGTTTTCCCCAATCATTCTCCCAAATTTCTTTCTTTCTTTCCACTTTTCCAATTCCATGGTCCTTCTTTTTCTTTCTTTTTCATCCATTCCCCTCATCCCAAATACCAACCTATCTAACTTAGCCTAATCTAGCTCATGATGCGCGAGCTAGTTCTACATGAAAGCCTTTCCTTGTCGCTCTAGACCCAACACTTTTTGCTAAGTCCATTCAAAAATAGGGCCTCACAACGCTCACTAAACATGTAGGCTTGAAAGAAGGTTGAGTTCTTAGGTGGGGAACCATTCCAAAGGTGGGAATTGGCTACTTGGGCCAACAAGAGTGGTACAAAGGGATTAGATGACCCAAGTATGTATGCGGAATCCATGAGTCCATTGTGCAATGCATGATCATGATAATTAATGTGTCAAAATTAAGGTTCTCACTTAGATAGGATTGGATTCGATTCACACATGCTTTAGCTAAAACCTAAGTAATGAGACACGAGATCAAAACATGGTTCGTCTTTAATTTCAAACATGAGATCAAAGCATCAACAACTAGCAACAAGGACATTGGACCGAGCTCTTAAAATGATACTCTTCAAGGAAAAATCATCATTGCTCCCTATGCACGTGCAATGCAACCTACATGTCACTAGACTCGATCTTACTCGTGAAATGCAAGCTAAATGACTTCTTTT
>PKMM01023491.1:36557-95900 GCA_002933915.1 Eutrema heterophyllum | reverse complement strand
GCATCCATTACTTGTTTTCTCATTTCTTTAACGAAAGATAAATGTCCCTATGAAAATTTGAAAAACATGATGTCGTCTAGTAAACGGTCCAATTCAGATCCAAAACGGCAATATATGGCCAAAATGCTAAGAACATACCGTTATTGCATAAGACAGACAAGATGGAGTGCTGAGACTAGATATAGGGATTAGAGACTCCTAAAGGTGGAAGGAGAGGCATCCATTACTTGTTTTCTCATTTCTTTAACGAAAGATATATGTCCCTATGAAAATTTGAAAAACATGATGTCGTCTAGTAAACGGTCCAATTCAGATCCAAAACGGCAATATGTGGCCAAAATGCTAAGAACGGACCGTTATTGCATAAGACATACAAGATGGAGTGCTGAGACTAGATATAGGGATTAGAGACTCCTAATGGTGGAAGGAAAAGCATATGTTTTTAGCATTTTGGCCTCTCATTTCTTTTAAGAAACCTCTGTGTCACTATGAAAATTTGAAAAACGGGATATCGTCTAGTGAACGGTCCAATTCACATCTAAAACAGCAATATAGGGCCAAAATGCTAAAAGCGGAGCGTTATTGCATAAGACAGACAAGATGGAGTGCTGAGAATAGATATGGGGATTAGAGACTCCTGAAGGTGGAAGGAGAAGCATCCATTACTTGTTTTCTCATTTCTTTAAAGAAACATAAATGTCCCTATGAAAATTTAAAAAACATGATGTCGTCTAGTGAACGGTCCAATTCAGATCCAAAACGGCAATATATGGCCAAAATGCTAAGAACAGACCGTTATTGCATAAGACAGACAAGATAGAGTGCTGAGACTAGATATAGGGATTAGAAACTCCTGAAGGTGGAATGAGAAGCATCCGTTCCTTGTTACTCATTTGTTTAGAGAAGCCTCCGTGTCCCTATGAAAATTCGAANTCCAAAGCATATTTCATGTCTTGGTTATACCAAAGGGTTCTTATTCAGGGTGTAAAATGGCGGATTTTTTTTGTAAGCAAATTGTTAAATAACAAACTCGATTACAAAAAAATCAAATAAAGCAGGGCAATTTTTTTCACAAAACCCGGAGTTGCGACTTAGATAAGTATAAGAAAGGCGTCCGTTTTATGTGAAAATGAAAGTAAAAACTTGAGGGGTTCTATGTCCAAGATAAAATTCAAGTTTTTTTTTGATTAAAAATTGAGGGGGTTTTTTTTAAAAAGATGATTAGAGAATTAGTTTCAGTTTACGTACGATGCTTTCCCTCTCTTACCTTTAATCAAATAAGAAAGAACTGTTTGGGCTTCACTTGAATTCAATATGCAATAAAATGTTGTGATGGAATGATATTCAAATCTTAATAATGCAATGAAACAGGTGAGATCAATTTCTCATAATTAAGTAATTTTTTTCTTTTTCTTTGAGTTCCAAAAGTACTGCTACCAAATTGTATTCCAAAGTTTTGTGGCAACTAATTAAAGAAAGAAAATTTATCAACATTCGGTTTAATTTGGACATACGAAAGATAATTGTCTGTGCTTGCATTAACTTATTTCAATTTCCTCTTTAATTATGTCCTCAAAATATAGAATAGAAGATCTGACCCAAAATAAAGAAGAAGATGTGAGTGTGACCAAAAAACAAAATATAGACTTGGGGCTCGGGCTTGGAAGTGGGACTCATGGGCCGTGGCTTAGGGACGTATGGGGTAGGATTAACCGGTGGCCTTAAATTAGAACCTTAAGTATGCAATGAAAATGTATCGATCAATCGCATGGGTTAATATTTTAATTGATTTCCTAATGATCAAGTGGCACAAGCAAAAGATGATCGTCCATGATTTATTAATTTTGGATAGAATTGATCAAATTATATTGTAGTTTTACATGGATTTAAAACAGATAATAGATGCGAGATTATTGAATACAAAAATATGGCTAGCCGGTTTACGAATGACGTTTGATCTAATGAAATTTACATGTTTTATAATCACATCAACTAATACATTTTGGTCAAAATGTTCAAAAGTGGTTTACTTTATAGTTGAGGAAATTATTTAATTTTAAAGTTTACTTTGCTTCCTTGTCTCTCAAGTTTCAAATACGAGTCGCATCTTTATATACATGAGCCTTTAGAAGTGGAAATAAGCCCATTATTTTTGTGCCAACTTAACTAAAGGCAGCACTAATCAATGATTCTATGGCACAAACAAATCAAAGCTAGACAATGAAACAAAACATACACAGATGTTATAAATTTAGAGTAGTATAGTGATCTAACTCTTCTGCATCATTCCATTTCATTGGTTTAGATTAAGATTCGATCGAATTCATAGGAAGATTAACACAAAAAATGCTAAATTACTCTAAGTAAAGAAAAAAAATAGTAAACAACAACCAAATGTGTGTTTGGAGCAATGCTATTATACCAACATCTTCCCTTTGAGTTAAAAATAAAAACTTAAAATATTCATAAGACAAAAAATGAATGTGTATGTAAAAGAGAGTTGATGAATCATATGATAACGAGAGCAAGCTGTGTGGAACTTTAAAGAAGCATATATTTGGTGATTTGTCTGAAATAGAAAGAGAATAGAAATTCCAACGTTCGTTTTCTTGTAGTTTTTGTTTTACTATGAGAGTTTTAGAATTTTTGGCGGAATCGATTCATCAAGCATTTTTTATATTTTCTTGGTTAGGTTTGGTTTTGTTTTCATACGGTGTTTTTTTATACCAAAAGTGTCTCTTTCTTTTTATTAAAATATATAGTAATGTATCTAGTTTTCTACATAAATCAAAAGATTATGGGTAATTGGGTATAAATTAAACAACAAACACATTATATAATGCATATAAGTAAATATTAATCTTTGTATTTAGTAGTTAATTCTTGTGTGGTGGTACCGTGGTAAAGATTTAGGACCAAATGTGTAAATTCAATGATAGTAATGGTTTTTACTTGCTGAGACAATGATCAATTAATTTTGTGGAATGTGGAATCATCTAACTACTCTCATTAGTTTGGTTGGTCAAAATGATATGAGGTATAAGACTCTGTGAATGTATTCAACAACTATACAACAACTATACTTATTCTAGAAAGATTAGTTAGATGGTAAAAATCTGTATGAACCTCTAATTATATAAAAAAGGGAGTAAACTCGCTATAGTTTTGGACTCTATTCCCTACGATTATTTACACTTCGGTCCAGGTGTTTTATTCTTGGTAGGTTTGCGAACAATTTGTTACCAAATTAAAAAAAAAAAGATTATGTTCTCACTCAGAATTAGTTAGACGTTTTGGTAAAAAATCAGTATCCACTTATAAACCCAAACAAACAAACAAAAAAAACGCTGCAATCGACCACCTCAAATTTTGCTTTTAATCAATTTTGTTTAGCCGTAGAAAAAGCAATAATATTTGTTAGAAAAAATATCAACAAATATTGAAATGGCCTGGTTACCAATGAAATGAAATGATGAAGAAGAAATGGAAGGATGAAGCTCATCAGGATATGTATATCATACTAATCATACTAAGCAAACAATAATCCGATACGTGTAAGCATCTTCTGATTTTTGATTAACACGTGTGATAGTTGGAAGGTCGAGTATTAGACTACGTATTTGAAATGGAGTAGGAAATGAAGAAGAAGAAAGAAAAGCTTGATACAAACGACATGAAGACTAAGATTGAGAGACGACGATGATGATGGAACAGGGGAAGCAAGAAAATCAAAAAGTTGCAGATTCAAGTTGCAGTGACATGAAGACAATATATGAAGAGAATGGAACGAATCCATGTCTTTTGGTGATCCCAAAGCCCAAAGGGTTGGTTCTCTCATTCAGAGTGTAAATGATGGAATTTTTTTTTTGTTTCCTAAGCAAATTGTGTAATAACAAACTCGATTAAGTAGAAGGTGACTGGAAAACGAAGCAGAGAACGTGTAGTCAAAGTAAGGAATCTCTGCCAAGACAAGAGCAAAGCAGAACCAAGGAGTTGTGAACACGCAAATACTTGTCGGAACAACAAATAATACAGATTGACAAAAGAATCAATCCCAGCCAACAACTAGAGTCAATACACCATAAATTACCAAACTAAGTCTCTTCAGGTTTTATAATTAAGATTTAGGGTCGATGCCCCATATGTATATAGAATACAACACACACATTACCTTTTTGCGGCTGATGATCACGCGTTCCCCTCGGAAACCTCTGCATTCTCCTCCTCCTCCTTTTCCGCTTCCATCTCTTGAAACGCCTCAGCAATGGCTGCAACCTCAGCAGGCAGAGGGGGCTGCTCCTCTGTTTGCAAATTGCTCAAGGCCTTGGCAATGACTGTAGCTTCACCAGCCAAAACGGCCTCCTTCTCCGCTTGAAGCTCGCTTATCATCCTCGCAACAACTCGGGCCTGGGCAGAAATAATGGGCGCATAGTAGACAGGGTTATCAAACATACAAGTCTTGAACATCCTCCTGACCTCCCTGCATTTCGGTGCGGTGTTACCCTCTTCCTCGGCTTCTTCATCATCCACGCACTTCTCCAATGCTATCCATTGTTCCTTGCACACACCTGCCTTTATGTACTTGCATACACCGCACTCCCCACTCTCTTCCCCTTCCTCTTCCTCTGTTCCATTCGAAACTTCTTCAATTAGGGTTTTAGATTCCTCCCCCCCATCTCGCGAAAGCTGTCCCTGATTTGCCGACGGATCCGCCTCGCTATAGGCCATGCTCACAGAACTCGCACTTCCCATAGACGGCGGAGAGATCCGGTTCTTGATAACACTCAATTTTGCTTGCTCACTCCTAAACCCACAAAACAAAACCCTAATCGCCGTCCGTCTCTCTTACAAGGAGCGAGCAAGTAAAACGAAAAAAAGGACACCTTTAATTTGCCCTTCCCAAAATTTCTTTTCTTCCATTTTCTCTTTTCCTAAATCAGCAAAAACATGCCATTTTCCACAAATGGAAACTTTGTATCTCTCTAATCTCCAAAGCGTATTAATGGTTTGTTGTTTTTTTTTTCCTTCATTTTTTTTAACCATCACCGAATTCCTTATTTTGGGCCCTTTTAGCGACTTTCGGCCCAAAATCTTAATCCGTTAAATTCAGATCCACTAATTCAGTTTTTAGTTTTTAGTTTTTAGTTTTTTTTTTTTTTGGTATAATGCCAAAAAAAACCCCTCAATTTTTACCCAAAAAAAAACTTGAATTTTATCTTGGACATAGAACCCCTCAAGTTTTTACTTTCATTTTCACATAAAACGGACGCCTTTCTTATACTTATCTAAGTCGCAACTCCGGGTTTTGTGAAAAAAATTGCCCTACTTTATTTGATTTTTTTGTAATCGAGTTTGTTATTTAACAATTTGCTTACAAAAAAAATCCGCCATTTTACACCCTGAATAAGAACCCTTTGGTATAACCAAGACATGAAATATGCTTTGGATCTCTTCTCACTGCAACTTGAAAAATCTGCAAAATATGGTTTATTTGCTTCCTCTGTTCGTCATCTGTCACATCATTTTCCTTGAGAATCTATGGCTCTTATTAGCTTACTTCCGCTGTAAGCAAGCTGGATAAACTTTGGCAAAACTGTCAAGTGAAAACAGCCATCTCATATCATCAGATGAGTGACATGAGTAATATATATATTACTTGAATGGGTTTAGTAACTTTTGTTCAGTTTACCTCCATGTATAGTCTTAACTCGCCTGCGGATTTTGATATTTCTATTACACAATTGGTTGGAGTCACCTCTATCACCTCTGCTGATAATAAGTCATAAGAAGATCTTGATCTTATCTCTTTCGACTGAATCTTAACCTAGTGATTAAACAACAGATGAAGATGCATTCATGAGATCTTTAACTAGAGA
Organism: Eutrema heterophyllum; assembly: GCA_002933915.1. Lineage (NCBI taxonomy): Eukaryota > Viridiplantae > Streptophyta > Magnoliopsida > Brassicales > Brassicaceae > Eutrema > Eutrema heterophyllum. Next base: position 90,024 of record PKMM01023491.1, on the reverse strand, counting down.
CTTGATGATCCATAGAATAATCTGCAGTAAACTAACTTATGGTTTACCTTGAAATGCTTTATTCTTTGATAAACTAACATCAGTTGCTGCAGCTTCAATCTTCTTGATTGTTTCTTGTGCTGTGTTTTTGGACCCAATTCTTGTTTTATATCTCTTATCATCCTGGAGAGATAATAAATAAGGAAAAGGTTCAAGCGTTAGTACCTCTTCGTTAGATAAGTTTAGTGATTTAACCCCTAAAAAATGTTTTCAAATCTTTTACCTGTTCTTCGAAGAGACCTGACAAATTGATGCGATCCCGGGAAGGATGTTCACTCGAAGGCGGTAGATTGGATAGCTTGTCTCTAAGAAACGATGAAGCTTCCAAGAACAAGGACGTGGAGCGATTAGTCTCACAAAGGTTGCGGAATTACCTTTGATTTACGAACGAATTTCCTAGATATTATTCACTAAGAAAAACGGTTTTGATTGATTTGACACACCAACAATCAGTTTTTGAGCTTGGATATTACTCACCAAGGTCAAACTTTGAGAATCACTCTCAAAGAATAAGAAAAGAGAATCACTCTCTCTCTTATAAAATTGCTCACGGCAAAGAAGGTTTTTAATTTCAAAGTTGTTCTATTCTTATTACTTGCTTATGTTACATCATATATAGAAAATACAAGATGAAACTAACTATAGCTAAGATTGTAACTCTAGTTTAGTTTACATTTGCAGAAATTAAGGAAAGCTAAAAATAAGTCAAACAAGTTGCAAATCACAAAGAAAACAAACAAAACATCACTATCAAATGTTTGGTTGCGCATGAACAGTACCCATCATGAACACTGCACGTTTTTGTGATCATTCTTCTAGAAGCCATAAGCACAGTTTTGGGCAGTAGTTGGGTCATGACTTTGTTGATCTTGTTGTGGGCTTGAGACTTCACAAAAACACACTTAGAACAGTGTTGGGCTGCACTTAGAATAGTGCTGGGCTGTTGTAGAATGATCATGGCTTTTGATGGACTTGTTTTTGGGTTTGGAATTCACAAAAACAAGTGAATGATGTCTCTTGGGCTGCCTTGATCTTCTTGTGTTTATTTGTAGTTGCTGGGCCAAAGTGTGAGCATAATCCATGTTCTGAATACCCTTAGCCAGCCCATCCAATGCCTTAGAATATTTCTTGACCTTTGAAAACGTTTTTAGAAGCATAGCTCCCTTTGGATACGTCCTCATTATTCGGCTGTTATAGGGTGATTGAGAAGTCGGTTTGGGACGATATTGAATGTTCTGGAAACTAGACTCAAAGATCTTGAATTTGATATGTAGCTCGTTTCCTGAAGTGGCGTGAGCTGGTAGCAACGTTTGTTTGAATAACGCCTTCGAATTTGAGCTCTTCATGCAAACGTTTTCTTCATTTGGACCTCTAATTTTGATCATCTTTTGATCTTGCTCAGGTTCAAGCTTCTCCTTGGCTTTAAGCACAGCTACAAGACCGTCCTCCTTGCTGAGGCTATCCATGATCATATCACAAATCTAGATCACTAGACATTGCTATTATCTGAAAAGCATTTATGAAATTTGAAGATGCGGTTGCTGCATTTATCTCGGCGACATTTTCCTGCAAGATCCAATTCAGATAAGTTATATATAGATTTGAGCAGTGTATATTACTCAAAGCTATTAACATTTCAGATATCTAGTGAATCAATCAACTTGCCTTGATTGAGTCTGAAACTTGATGATAAGCTGGTGCATAACCTATCTTAAACCAAGAATCTTGGAGGATAATCTCAGCTAGTGTCATACGCTGCATCCAAATGATTTCAATCATTATTACTCAATTTGGGATTGATAATGATGAATGTATATATATGCATTTTGTTTACCCTTTGAGGATTTGGGTCAAGAATGTTAAAGATTAGCTTCTTCTGCTCTCCAGTGAATCCAGGTGGGAACGTGTAATCTGCTCTGAGTATCTTCTTATACAAAACCGCAAGCGTATGATCATCGAACGGTGGATAACCAGCAAGCAACTCAAATAGAATTACTCCACAAGACCATACATCAACTGCTGCTCCTGAGTACCCTTTGTTCATAATCAGCTGTTTTCCATTAACAAAATCAGCTTCTACAGATTCAGATATTTTAAAACATTATGAGAAGTCATTGTCATTATTACCTCTGGTGCTATATAACATGGAGACCCACAAGCTGTAGAATGCATATCCCCTGACTGGGAGCGGAAATGTCTTCATCCGGATTTATCTTTAGATACGTTGTTCTTGACTCTTAATCCGGATCGATTGTTGGATCGAGTGTGCACAACGATCCTGGGGTCGATCCTCTCTTCTTTTTGCTTATTTTTCTTCTTCTTCGATCCTCCTTCAAGCTTCAAACGTCACCTTTGATCCAAGTACTTCCACGTACATAAAATGACACAAAATATTACAAAATATCACAAAGACTCTCTAGGACTTCTAAAATACAAATGAATAATTATGAGACATAAAATGCACTAAAACACACTAAAAAGACTCAAAGACAAAATAAAAGTAATAGAAATAAATACTCTAAAACGTGTAAAATATGCGTTTATCAATTCCCCCGGACTTGCCTTTTGCTTGTCCGCAAGCAAACAATGAATGACAATCCGGAAGAGTGATTTATTGAAATAATAAATACGAAATTAAAGGATAGAGGATAGGCTTGGGGGAGTCCCCAAGGGCGCGTTTAACGTCACTAGCTTGACGGTTGTGTCTTCTTACTCTTACTCTCCCTGATTATTTCTTTCACTCCAAGCAACGACGCCTAAGAGTGCAAGATCACAAGAAAAAGGGAAAAGAATAACAACAAAAGAAAAATAAAAAGATGAAAGAAGAAAACTCTAGTCTCAGCCCAAATCCTAACTCTGATGGCAATCGAAATACTCCCCGGCAACAGCGCCAAATTGATTGTGCGAGTTTTTCACCGCTCGGCACGTCAATTACCCTCAACGTGCACAACACCGCAATCATGACGGCATGTCGTTTGTAGCACTTCAAGGTATCGATCCACATGGAATAGAGACTACGCACCGAAGATGCGAGAAACGGACTAATCTAGAGCCAAACTCTTTTGAAGTTTGTATTTCCAAAATTGTTTAGATATCTTACAAGAGGGATTGCACCTCCTTATATATCAATACAAAAGCACATTTATTACAATTTTAAATGTTCTATTAGCTTGCATAAAGGAAAAAGAAAAAGAAAAAGAAAAAGAAAAGAATAATAATGTTGCAACATGATTGTGTCCAGCACTCAATCATTTATGAGTGGCTTGAAAGTGAATGAGTTGGCTTCAAGGTGGAAAAGTTGTGGTGGTGGGGAATGGTGGAAAGTGCAAACCCGATCTGCTTGACATGCTTTTAGTAAATCGATCATATGTTTTGAACCACAGCTCTGATTGACACGAATCCAACGCTCACGTGAAGCTAACTCAAATGTCTACAAGTTTGATCAAGACCTCAGATTAAACTGGGCGAGGGAAGCTCTTCATCCGGATTTATCTTTAGACACATTGTTCTTGACTCTTAATCCGGATCGATTGTTGGATCGAGTGTGCACAACGATCCTGGGGTCGATCCTCTCTTCTTTTTGCTTATTTTTCTTCTTCTTCGATCCTCTTTCAAGCTTCAAACGCGCCAAATTGATACGGGATATTTTTCAATTTCAATTATCCAAGTGTACTCATGTCATTGTAGCACTTGAGATGTCAATCCATATGGGGTTAAGATTGAAGCACTAAGAATGCAAGAAACTTCTTAATCTAGAGCAAAACGTTTTTGTTGGTTTTTATGTTTTTTATCGAAAGAAAATAAAAGACAAAAAAAGCAAAACACAAAAAGAAAAACGTTGGATCATAGCTTAAACTATCAAAGAGATGATTAACAATTAAACAATGACTAATTTGGAAGCATTAATCACTATCTTAGAACATTGAACACCATTCAATTTTTGACTAGTCCACTCCCGTGGTACTAATCACTTCATCGATTACTCGATTAAGCTACACTCATGTATGCAATCGAAAATAATTGATGAGCATTAATCACAAGTCCATTAAGTTCACTAAACCCCATAACTCAACTCCCGTAGGCTAGGGATGAATAACTCACAAAAGATTCGGTTCAAGCAATTCATCGACTCCTTCCGGATGTGAAATGCCTAAGTTCAAGAAATAAATGAACAATTCTAATCTAGCACTAACACCATTTACTCTGAATCTCTTCCTAATGCATGGGATGAGACCAAAAATCTAACTAATCAAATGTGTAATTCTAGTTTGGTTTGTCATGTCAATTCTAGCATTAAGAACAAACCTAAGTGAAAGATTTATCCAAGATCATCCTAAATCTCCATTATCTAACCATCAATCAACCAAATAAAGCCTAAACATGATCCAACAAAAATCTACTCATATAAATATGAAGAACAACAAAGGAAAATACGTAAACATAGTAAAAATACATAAATGAAAGATAAAAGAAAGAAAGGTAAAAAAATCCTTCTCTAGAAATGGCATGGATATGAAGATCTTGTCCAAAACTTCAAAAGAGAATTTATGGAACACATTCATTTCTTCGAGAGAGGAAGACTTTGGATCCTTAGATCCTTACTTGAAAATAAAAACTAAGAGGAATGTTGTATTTATTATTGGATGAGTGATGTATGAAATTGGATGTTCTACAAATGAGGGATTCCACCCGTTTTTATAGGAGATGATGAATCCTCATTTTTACAATAAAGAAAACTAATATAGATCTAGATATAGAAAAAGAAATTATGAGCTTGCATAAAGATAAAAGAAGAGTGATAATGTTGTAGCATGATGATGTCCAACACTCTTGTTCTTTATGGGTGGCTTGAAAGTGAATGAGTTGGCTCCAAAGTGAAAAAGTTATGGTGGTGGGGAATGGTGGAAAGTGCAAAACCCGTCATGCTTTACATGTCTTTAGTAATTTGATCATATATTTTTAACCACACCTCTGAATTGTGCGAAACCACTTCCATTGGACAGCTAACTCAATGTACTATGACGTTTATGAAGACATCTGATGCTAAATCCAAAGGGAAGTCTTGCGTACGAGTCGATCTTTCACTAGCTTCAGATTTCCACGGTATCTTTCGGTAATGATATGTCTTCACTAAATTAATTGTATCTCTTGAACGGCTGATGAAAATGCCATGAAACCAACGCCAAAATGAAGCTGACTCAATTGGCTACAACTTTGATCAAGACCTCAGATTAATTTGGGCGCGGGAAGGTATTCATCCGGATTTATCTTTAGACGCGTTGTTCTTGACTCCTAATCCAGATCGGTTGCTGGATCGAGTGTGTAAACCGATCTGGAGACCGATCCTCTCTTATTTTTGCTCTATTTGCTTCTCCTTTGATCCATCTTGAAGCTCCAAGCATCTCCTTCAATCCAAGCTACTCCTAAACACCTGAAAACAAGCTAAAAACCGCACAAAACAATCTAGGACATCTAAAATGCAAATGCAAGAATATGAATAGAAATATGCACTAAAACACACAGAAAAGACTCAAGAATGAAATGAAAACTAATAAAAATAAACGTACTAAAACGCTAAAATATGGCGTTTTCAGCCACTGAACCACCAAGCTCTAACTCTTTTGATTCTTCCGGATAGTGATTTTTTTTTTTTTTTTCAATGCAGATTTTTTCGTTTAAACCACGCATCCTCCGGCATCAATTTCCGACGCCAATACTCTGGAATTCTCAGGTACAATTGAATCTCTTGTCAATCTTCTTTGATATGACCACTTGAGATCAAACGCATTTGAGAATTCAATCTTCACGAAATTCCTAAACTTTCGATTCTTCCCTTTCGCAGCGGAAAAACATTTTCTCCTATGAACATCCCATGTTCTTCAACTGTCCCGATGACCTTAGGTAACCCTCTCACATGAGTCATCTCTCTTTGTCTCTATTTCCGAGACACTATGAAATCTTTTTTTTTTCCATACTTCTTCGCACCTTCTTCAGAAAACTTGATTTATCTTTGTCGACCTGTTGATTCATCTCATGTGCACTGAGCTTTGAATCAACCTCTTCTTGAATCATTTGCAGCTACTCCACCTGAAACCGTAGTCTCAATTTCATATTCTTCGTAGTTTTCCTGATGAACAGCCCGTGTTCTTCAGCTACTTAGATGACTCCAGGTAAGTCCCATAACATGAACCTCGTACTCTCGACTTGTGTTATTCCCAGATTCAAGAACACACACGACTAACTTGTCTTCTCTTGAATCTCCCAACAGCTCCACCTGGAATCAGTATCTCCTTACTGAAATTCCAGCCACATCCAGGTAACTCCTCTAACCCATTAATCAATCTGATTTTACTTTATCGACATAATAACATCTCCGACAACTGACATGTTTCTATGTTCTTCTTCCTGCGAGAGCACACTGTCGATAATGGAGTAACCTGGAGTTGAATCCCTATCAGACGATGTTTAGAAGCTCGCAGCAAGCCTTGAAATTTTTGTCCATGTACTGCCTTTGTTACCACATCTCCTTTAGCTTTGTCTCTGAAGATACCCATTCCCAATATCTCTGAAACCTTTCCCAAGTCTTTCTCCCTAAACTCCATGCTCAAACTCTCATCTCCTCCAGCGCTTTCCCAATGCTTATGCGATTCTGTCTCATATTCTTCCTTGCTCTCTTTAGACTCAATTTCTTCAAAACTTTCAGATTCTTCTGATGAAGAAGAGTCTCCACCTTGAGCTGATGAATCCCTTAACTCAAAACCATATGGAGTAGGTCTTTGAATCAGATTTTCACTGAACGTCACATTCTTTGACTTCTTCCTCAGCTTTTGGCGCGTTCACTTCACCTTTAGTAACACTGCCTTGAAGATAATACAGCCCATCTTGGTATTTTCCAGATATTACCTTCTTCCTGTCTTTGTATAACTGAACCTTGAAGCCACCTCCTTCATACCTGCAACTTGGATTTTCTAACATCCCATAGGAAATCAGATTTCTACTCACCTCCGGCATGTATTTCACATCTTGAGTATCACTACAGAGCCATATGGATTCTGAATTCGAATCTTTCCCATTCCTTTGATGTTACCATGAGTGTTATTAGCCATCAGAACTCTACCAACATCGAGCTCCTTGAAGTCAAACAAGACTTCTTTGTCTAGTGTACTATGGTATGAACAGCCCGAGTCCATAATCCATTTTTTCATTGTATCTTGAGTGCTGACAGTTAACACCATAGGTTCCTTGAATCTGTTGCAACATTTGCAGAATCTACATGTTTCTTTCTTTGAGGGCAATCCCTTTTCCAATGCCCTTCATCTCCACAGATAAAATAACCTTTGTTGTTTTTCTTTCCTCCTCTGCTTTTAGACCTTGCTCTCCACTGATTTGAGCTTCCATTTCCATTCTCCGACCTCTTTTCTGATCTGCCTCTAGCCTCAACATATAACCCTTCTCCCTCTGATCTTGAAAGCCTTCCACTTTCAGACAACTCTCTCTCCTTAGACTTAGCAGCACTAGCTACTTCCTCTAACTCAATACCTTTCCTACTGTACTTAAGAGTATCTTTTAAAGAATCATACCTAGACGGAAGGGAATTGAGGAGTAGTATTGCTTGAACCTTGTCTGGTATCTCGATGTTGAGATTGCTCAAATATGCAATTAGCTTCAAGAAGTCATCTACATTTTGATCAATTGACTTTGAATCATTGCATTCTGAACGAATACACCATAAATTGAGAATGGACGCGATTAGGTAAAGTCTTTGCCATGTAAAGCCTGTCAAGAGTAGCCCATGCTTGAGCTGCAGTTACACACTTGTCTAGTTTCCTTAAGACATGGTCTCCTACGCACATGAAGATAAAATTTAAAGCCTTCTCATCTAGCTCCAATCTTGTAGTTTCATCTTGGCTCTTTTTCTTCACAGCCTATGGATCCTTTTCATCCACCCCTTTGGATGTCTGTTCCGTAAGAACATCTTTCAGCCCTTGAACGGTTAAGTTCGCAAACATCCTTTTCTTCCACATCCCGAAATCACCAGATCCGTCGAACATGCTCACCTTGACCTCTTGTGTCGTCGTCATTGAGTCTCCAATCAGATCCTTCTAGCACTCACAATCAAACATGGATTGCTCTGCTACCACTTGTAAGGATTTTCATCTTCCTGAGTGCTTTGATTTTAGGATCTATGAAACTTAAACGAACACAAAAAACTTGATCACCGAGTTCCCGACCTCTAACCGGTACGTCTCGGGTGGGAACCGTCTCCCACAACCTCCACTATCAATCAAAGATTACACAAACGCACTAACCGGCACTCTCTTTTTGTCTCAGGTACAAAGCTTAGAGATGAACAATAACACGGAGTAATAAAGATCTAAGAAACACTTGTCGATAGACAAAGACTCGAACTTCTCTAGAGCTCTAGTTTCCTTCTCTTTGATCTTACTTTCTCTCCCTTGTTCTCACGTTCTCTCTTCCTCTTGCTTGTACTATCTCTGATGATTCACGGTTTCTTTTCTCTTCGGTGTTCTCTTTAGGTTAGAAGACGTTCTCCTTATATTGCCAAAGATGTGCCTCTATGTGTTTCCTTTTTACCATTATGTGACAATTGGGCTTGAAAGGTACTTAGGCCCAAAAGAGTTATACAGCCAGAAGCCCACATTCATCACAATTCTTGAGATAAGTTTAACAAAGCTGTCAACTAACAGGAAATGGACCAACTCCCGAAGAAGATGGTAAGCAGAAAACGAGATAGCTTTCGAAACAATTTACAGAACTCTATGTAAACAAAACTTGAATTCCATTCAATTAAGAATTTTTTTTCTTTCTTATTGAGATTTAAACAAAAGAGAGAGAGACGATGCAAAAGAGGAGGCGAAGTTGGAGAGATACGCCTTAAAAAGAAGCGGCCGGTTAAGATCACAAATTGAAAATGTAGAAGGACCGACCGGTTTGGTATATATAACTAGATTAACAGTTTAGTTCTTGGGTCAATTTGGGCTTTTTTTATTTATGATCGGCCCAAGTGAAAACGCTTGTTAAACCCAAACCTAAGACGATTTTGCTGTGTTCTTCGTTCTCCCTCAAACTCCCCTTTTCTTGTCGATTGATTTTTCTCTCAGGTAAGCTTCTTCCTTTTACATCAATCGTGATTTCGCATCTCTCTGGTGGAATCGTTTATCAACGTAAATTTTCTCTATTTGTTCTAAAGGTTGGAAAATTGCCCTAGTTTAGTCGGGATTTAACCTAACTGCGACGATTTTGCTCATTATCAATTTAGTGTTTTGATTTGAATACTACTTTACCAAATGGTTTGTTTTTTAATCAGTATGTTCTTCTCGAAAAATGCGTTACTATCTCATATTATATTGGTCATGCCTTATATATTCGAATGTCTTAGAAGAACTATCAAAGTCTTAATTTGTTCTTTTGTCTTAACGTTGTGAATTTTCATTCTGTAGAAAAATGCCAAGGGTTAAGACTAACCGAGTCAAGTACCCAGAAGGGTGGGAGTTGATCGAGCCTACTCTTCGAGAGCTAGATGCCAAGATGAGAGAAGGTTAGTTTCTATCTAGATTTTGTTATAAACATCAATCTTCAGATCCCTAAAGGTTGTCTCTTTACCTTTCTCTTGTGCTCTAACTATTTGTGTTCCTTGTGCAGCTGAGATGGATTCTCATGATGGCAAGAGAAAGTGTGAAACCTTATGGCCGATCTTCAAAGTCTCTCATCAGAGGAGTCGGTATGTATATGACCTTTACTACCGAAGGGAAGAAATATCTAAAGAGCTGTATGAGTTCTGCTTGGATCAAGGCTATGCAGATCGTAGCCTGATTGCGAAATGGAAAAAGGTACGTTCTTATCTCATTCTCGATTAAACTTTTGTCTGTGTACCTTTTTGTAGCTAGTTGTTTGAGGCCAAATTGTAGTGATTTGGAGTTTCTATAGTAGTTTTGCATAGGATATTGAACTGAGGATATGTAAAATATTGTTGCATTAGTTGAGGCTAGTATTCACAATTGGTTTTGAAGCTGTTTCTCTGAAATTAATGTCCTAGTAGATTGCACTTGCTTTGAATGATCTTACCAAAAGAAATTGTGTTGTTTTGTTTGGTAGGTACAAAATGTCTGGTAATTATACTTTGAACAAAAAATTGCTTCCTAAGAGATGTTATCTCTGTTTGTTGAAACTGCCACTTTGCTTAATTTATTAGTTGTAGACCAATTTCCTGCCAAATTCTGAATAGCCCTAACATTGCCCCCAACATGTTGATGATTGTTTCTCTTGAATCTTTTATTAACAAAGTCGTTGCTTTCAGTTCAGATTGCATATTTATGTAAGGTTCTATTATCCGGACATTGATCTAGATTTTACTTTCTGTGAATTTTTCTTGTTCTTTGTTACTAAACTCTCTGTTTTGTGGAATTGCAGTCAGGATATGAACGTTTATGCTGCTTGCGCTGCATACAGCCAAGAGATCACAACTATGGAACAACATGTGTATGTCGTGTTCCCAAACACCTGCGTGAAGAGAAAGTGGTTGAATGCGTTCACTGCGGTTGTCAAGGATGCGCGAGTGGCGATTAATCTCGCAGCTTTCTTCACAATCCCTCACTGCTGAAATATTCTATATCTTGTCAAATCTGGATTATGTACCCTGAAACCTATCTACTTATCAACTCTGTCTTGTTTGAAATTAGAAAGACACGTTCCGGTTTGGTATATAAATGAATTAAGAGAATGATTCTCGGCTCGATTCGGGATTATTACAAAATTTATGACCAACCCGAGTGTTTATTCAAAGTGAGTAAGATATTTGATACTTCATAGTTGATAGGCTATAATTGTGAGACTGACTTTGTTCACGGTGAACGTTATTATTACAGCTCAATAATGGATAAATTAGTCTCATGGTCTGTTGGTCCCTACAGTTGACTTCAATTAATACAGTCATATAAGGATTAGTATCTTTTCGTATACGTATATGGATGTATCTGATCTTTTTATTCTTGTCACCATGAATATGCATTTGTACTCTAAATTAAGAAATGTGTAATTTTTTTATTTTTTTTTGCCAAAAGGGTTTTCTATCTAATGCATCAGTAATTAGTAAACATATTATTATAATGGTTGTATCTGGTATAATATGCATCAGTAAAGTATAACTGATAGTAGAGCAGCATAAGCAGCAGCATAATTATGCTGCTGAAACTGTATACTTTGAGGGATTTTAGCTTATTCCTCCATAAACTATTGGGATTCTGATTATTCATACACGAGGTATCGATCAATGCCAAAACATCATGAACTACCTATAATTTTGAATTTACTACATGAAATTATGAAAATTGGTCAATTTCACCAAAACCGTAAACAGAGTTTGTTTTCCGTGGATGACAGGTGGCTCACTGGTTTGGTCTGGTTTGCGATTAAACCAATTTTTTTTTATTGCACAAATACATCCAAAGAGACCAAACGACGTCGTCTTTCAATTTGGGGGAAAATTAGATTTAGGGTTCTAATTCGTGTTCGAAAGTAGAGAGGAATACAGGAAGAGGCGAGTGGAGGAACACAAAGGAGTAATATGGGAATTGTGAGTTAGGGTTTAGTGTGGATGTCGAATCAAATCGATTAATCGAGGAATTGTGTTTCCCGAGTTCGAAAATGAGGTAAGTCGAGTTTGATTTTTATGAAATTCTTAGTTTTTAGTAGATATGAGGTCTCGAATTCACCTCCTCGCTCACTTGTTCACTTGACCCTGAGTTGTTGTTTGCACTTGAAAAATTGTCGTCTCTGTCTGTATCTCTGAACTAGCAATTCTTGTGATGATTTAGTCAGTTCTTGCTACTTTTTGCAGTGATGAAGTAGACAGACCGATTAATTTCAGTTGTTACTATGGTGGGAAGTTTGAGATGATTGAAGGGAAACTTCTCTACATTGGTGGTGGTTATCGCAATGTTGAAGCTCGTCCATCTAGGTTGTTTACAGAGCTAATGAATAAGCTACCGGTGAGTTTGTATGGTCATAGAGTATGGTATAAGGTCCCTTTTGAAGAAGTAGAGGATCGGAAATTGCTGTGTAACGGTGACCAGAACTTTAGAAGATGTGTGAAGCTGCAATGTGGACCAACACCATTGATATATTTGTGGAGCGTGATGCGATTGAGAAAGATGAGTCACCTGCTGAGATTGAGAGAGATGAGCCTGAGAGATATGAGCATGAGAGAGATGAGCCAAAGAGAGATGAAGAAGCAAGGGTTGAAAGGAATGTGGCAGATTTTGTTAACAAAGTTATTGATGAATATGCTACACCTGTGTGCTCAGATGATGATGAAGATGGTAACGTGACAGAGGGTTATTTCAGATATGAGAAAGGCAGTGGTGAGCTGAAGTTAAGACAAGCTTTCGACAGTTTAGATGCTTTTAAACAAGCTATGGTAGACTATGTGTTAAAGCATAGATGGAATGTGAAATATATACGTTGTGAAAAAGACAAATCTGAGCTTAAATGTGCAAGTGAAGCCGAAGAAGGAGAGGAAGATTGTTTGTGGAGGATTTATTGTTCTATTGAAGAACCATTGAATAAGTGGTTGGTTAAAGTATACATGAAGAGACATACTTTCAGTAGGAATGGGCATTCCAAGCTACTTACGCAAGAGGTTATTGCTAAGCTATTTGTGAATGATCTAAGGGATAATCCCAACTTCATGCCAAAAGCTATTCAAGCTGAAATTCAGAAGCGTTGGGAGTTGATTGCAACAATAGACCAGTGTAGAAAGGCAAAGAAAAGGGCATTAGAGATGATCTAAGAGGTGCACGACTTATAATTCTCAAAGTTTAGGGACTACCTGCTTGAGCTATTACAGTAAGTTTCACATTTTTACATGTTTATCTTCAGTTTTTTAACGGTTTGTTCTTACATTCTTTGCGTTTTTAGTTTTTATGTTTAGTAACATATTTGTTTGTGGTTGTCTTTCATAGGTCAAATGAGGAGTCTATGGTAGAACTGGAGACAATCCAGGGAGCTAACGGAGAAGATGTTTTTTACAGATTTTATGTTTGCTTTGCTGCACGGAAGAAGACATGGTGCTCTCATTGTCGCCTTATCTTTGGTATTGATGGTTGCTTCCTTAAGTGCACAACAAAAGGCCAGCTGTTAGCTTCTGTTGGAAGAGATGCAAACAACCAAATGTTCCCCGTTTCTTGGGTTGTTGTTGACGTGGAGAATGAAGACAATTGGAGATGGTTCATTGGGAAGCTACGTACGGATCTAAATCTTCAAGATGGTGATGGATTCTTAATTATATCAGATAGGCAGAAGGTATTTCATGATTTAAAACTATAACTTCTCTAGCATTTGTGTTAATGATACGGTTTCAAGACTTAATTGTGATTGTTTGCAGGGCTTATTGAATGTTGTGTCAGCTCTGTTACCAAAGGTTGAGCATAGGATGTGTGCAAGACACATTTATGCGAACCTAAAGAAGAAGCATCCGAATAGGACTGATATGAAATGATTATTCTGGAATGTTGCAAAGAGCTACAACAAGCCACAGTACGATAAAAGGGTGGATGCAGTAAAAGCATATGACATGAAGGTCTATGAATCCATGATGATGAAGAATCCAAAAATTTGCAGTCTGGCTTACTTCACACCAACAGCTTCTTCGGATGATGTAAGCAACAACATTTCGAGGCTTTTAACGCGGCCATTGACCCTGCAAGAAGTATGCCGCTTGTTGAAATGCTAGAGACAATACACGGAAGAGCAATGCTGCGCATAAAAGCAAGAAGACTTAAAGCAATGAAACACAGAGGCAAGTTTAGTCTGAAAGCAATGAAGATAGTGGATGAGGATCAGAAAAAGATTATGCACTGTACGGTATATCCTGCTGGTCATGAGATTTATGAGGTCAAGGATAAAAAAAGTCAACATTTGAGGTGAAGATGCTTCTACGTACTTGCACATGTCGGAAGTGGGAAATGTCTGGATTGCCTTGCCGTCATGCCCTGAAGGTTATTTCACAAAAGAAACGCAGGCAAGAGGATTATATGGCTAACTGTTACCTCACTTCTAAGTGGAGAAAGCAGTATCAAACACCAATTGTTGCAGTGCTTGGTGTAAACTTATGGGAACAAACTGATGGGACTGATGAGGCTGTGATTGTGCCACCACCAACAGTAGAAGAACCAACAAAAAAGGGAAGGAAGAAAATTCATAAACGGATCAAAGGGAAGAATGAGTCTCCAAGTAAGAAAAAGACAAAGGAGAGGCATGAATCGCCTACTAAACGTTCAAGAGAAAGAAGAATCATACACTGTGGAAGATGTGGTGAGAGTGGACATAACACAAGAAAGTGTCGGAATGTTGTAGTTGCTCTTCATCGACAACCAAAAAAGAAGAAGGTCACAGAAGATCGATCTGAATTTGGTGAGGGATCAAGTCAACCAATGCAAAGCCAAGTGTTTGACTAATCTTAGAGTAAGCCTCTCTTTTAAATTTCAGTGTTTTAGATTTATGATGCTCGTTTTTCAGATGCTAGTTTTTATAAGAATTAAGATGCTGGTTTTTGTTTTGGTTTCAGATGCTGGTTTGTGTTATAGTTTTGCAGGGGTTAAGAGAGGAAAAGGAGTCTCGTGATATGAGGTCTCGAATTTTTTGGAGTTACACGTGAGGAAAGGGATTCAGGTGAAAGATTTTTTGGAGTTACACATGAAGGATGTATTTTGTTAGGCTTAAGGCTCCTCAGATGATGTATTTTCGTAGAATGTAGTTTGGATTTGATGTATTGACCCAAGTTTATGGTTTATGGATGTATTGACTTAGGTTTATGCAATTCTCGTTTTAGTTGCATACATGTTCAATTGTTGATTTCGTTTTAGCTGCATTATGCAAAAGACACTCAACTCCTGAACAAAAGACATTACAAATGACTCAAATATTACAAACGACTAAATTTGATCACAACACACATTATTCTAGTTCAACAAACAAGCTACATAACAAACTGGTACAAAAGAACCATCACCACAACACACACAACCATGTTCTTCAAACCTCTTAGATCCATTTTGCAAGTATCTCCTTTTCAAAACCCCATAGCTCATTCTCAAAACCGCATACGACAGCTTCACAAATCCGAGTCTCCATTGTAAAATTTTCAATCTCTGATTCCCAAACTTGTAAACTCTTCTCTACGGTCAATGAAGCTCTTTCAAGATCAACAATTTTCGGTTTCATATCCTCAATCTCTTCAAACATTGATTCATCCGACCATTTGAACAAATGATGTCGATTATTCTACAATATACAAACAACAATTTAGGGAATATTATAACCCTTTAACAGTTCATCAATAATTTCTTCTGAAAATTAAGCATTCTAATTGGTGAATCTAATTACCCACAATGTTGATATCCATGATGAAATCAAGTGATGAGGCAAAGCAAAATACGTTAACAAACCACATAACAATCATTACCTCCTCTCCAAATTGACAAGAATGGAAAAGCCTTCTTGGGTTAGTCTTAGTTTTTGATGTAACCAATCTTACACGTTCACCACATCGACAATGGGTTGGGATCCCCTCTTCCTCGATCACCCATACTCACACGTCGAGTTGATTCGATTCGACTTTGTGTTCCTCCACTCGCCTCTTCGTGTCTTCCTCTCTGCTCTCGAACACGAATCGCGACTTAGAACCCTAAATCTAATTTTCCCCCAAATTGAAAGACGACGTCGTTTGGTCTCTTTGAATCGTGAGACTAAGACCAAAACGACGTCGTTTTGGTCTGTGCAATAAAAAAAAATTGGTTTAATCGCAAACCAGACCAAACGAGTGAGCCACCTGTCAGCCACGTCAGACTCCATTAACGGAAAACAAACTCTGTTTACGGTTTTGGTGAAATTGACCAATTTTCATAATTTCATGTACTAAATTCAAAATTATAGGTAGTTCATGATGTTTTGGCATTGATCGATACCTCGTGTATGAATAATCAGGAGCCCAATAGTTCATGGGGGAATAGGCTAAAATCTCTATACTTTGATTATTGTACATATTTTAAGTGATTGACAAAGTTATTTTTTATGTGAGAAAACATCATAAACTAACTATTGGGCTCCTGATTATTTTTATATGAGAAAACTAACATGGCTTTTTTACAGCTTTGACAAAGCCATGTTAGTTTTCTCACATAAAAATAAAAGACATACATTGTAATTGATACATGTAAGTAGGATGTAAGTTATCAGCAACCCCATAGTAATGTTTTGATTAACTTTTCATCAACATTACTCAATAATTAACCAAGTGGTCTTGGTCTAGTGATAATTTTCAAGGGAGAGAGAGTCTTGGGTTCGAATCCACTTGACCACTTAACCCGCAATTACGCGAAAAAAAAGCCGGGCCTAAGGAGGATTAGTCTGAGCCGAAGGCATGTGATTATCTCCGGATTAAAAAATAAATAAATAAATCAAATTACTCAATAAGTTGGAGAGATACGCCGGTTAAGATCACAAATTGAAAATGTAGAAGGACCAACCGGTTTGGTATATATAACTCAGATTAAAAGTTTAATTCTTGGGTCAATTTGGGCTTTTTTATTTATGATCGGCCCAAGTAAAAACGCTTATTAAACCCAACCCTAAGACGATTTTGCTGTGTTCTTCGTTCTCTCTCAAACTCCCTTATCTTGTCGATTGATTTTTCTCTCAGGTAAGCTTCTTCCTTTAAGATCAATCGTCATTTCGCATCTCTCTCGTGGAATCGTCTCTATTTGTTCTAAAGGTTGGAAAATTGACCTAGTTTAGTCGGGATTTAACCTAATTGCGACGATTTGATCGCTGCGATGTAGATACCCTGTTTCGAGAGTTTGCATACACTCATAATGGGCCTAGATGAATGTGAACTTGGCCCATTTGTTTATCTCTTGTTGCAGTCAGTAAAAAAAAAAAAAAAAGCAAAGAGAGAGTCAAATTACTTCTTCTATCTGAGAAGACAAAAAAAAAATGGCGGCGGCGAAAGCAGCGGCGGTGGTTTTGCCACGGCCGGTGACGTTTGTGACCGGAAACGCAAAGAAGCTCGAAGAGGTCAAAGCTATCATCGGAAATTCCATTCCTTTCAAGTCTCTCAAACTCGACCGTACGTAACTTACTTACTACTACCACCTTCGATTTCTCTCTAGATTCCTATTTTCATTAGGCTCATTGCTTTGTTTTTTTCTCTTTTTGTGTGTTATCTCTTGAGTTGCAGTGCCTGAGCTGCAAGGTGAGCCTGAGGATATCTCCAAAGAGAAGGCTCGTTTGGCTGCTCTTCAGGTGCACAAAGCTTCTACCTTTTCTACTTTTGGTTGGACTACTCAGTTATATTACTTGAATTGATTACAAAAATCATCATACTTTTTAGCTGAATGTGTACTAGTAACAGTAGTAAGTTAGTGGCTAAGTATTGTAAAAAATGATATGAAATGTGTTTTTGGTTGTAAATGTGAAGGTGAATGGGCCAGTGCTAGTGGAGGATACATGCCTCTGTTTCAATGCTTTGAAGGGTCTTCCTGGTATGATTTCCTTTAGATTTCTAAGTGTTTTTTTCGTTTACTATGTACAGCAAATGGTCACACTCTGTCTGAGTTTATACTGATTTCTTCTTTTTGTTGGATTTTCAGGGCCATACATGTAAGTTTTGTTTCTGAATCTCTCTTGACTGGTAACTTTATTTGGATAAAGTCTTGTTCTTAGTTTTATGTTGGCCTTTATTTCTGAATCTTTCTTGACTGGTAATTAATTTTGGATCAAGTCTTGTTCTTAGCTCTTCTAGGCGGCTGCTAAGTGTGTGAGTGAGGTAGCCAAAATGGCGTTATCTTAGTGTGTCTTGATTTATTAAGAGATCTCTCTTTTCTCCACTTACTGCGGGTTACCGATGTCATCACCTTTTGAGAATTAAAAATTGGAGCTAGGGATATGTATTTGCTGGGATCTAAGTCTAACTACTGGTAAATATCAGACTGAAGTAGTGTGGAACTAACTGAATCGGAGTTATCTAGCTGTCTCTAGAGTTCTTCTTTGTAGCACCTTTGATCTTCTTTCCTGTTATTTGCAGCAAGTGGTTTCTTGAGAAGCTTGGACATGAAGGTTGTAATAGTCAAATGTTTCTCTTTCCTTTCTCACCTTTATTAGCCTTTAGTTTCATTATCTATTACACTGGTAAACACACCAAATCTTGGTCTGAATCATGTCCAGGTCTGAACAACTTACTGATGGCCTATGAAGATAAATCAGCTTATGCATTATGTGCATTCTCTTTCTCGCATGGTCCAGGTGCTGAACCTCTTACATTTTTGGGGAAAACTCCGGTATGTTTAACATTGTCACCGCTCTTTGATCAAACTCTGCTAGTCGTTTAAGTTTTTTTTTTTGTTTTTCACTTTTCGTTTAATCATCAAAGTCTGATTGCTTTTTATTTGTGATTGATGTGTTAGGGTAAGATAGTTCCAGCAAGAGGACCGACTGATTTCGGGTGGGATCCAGTGTTTCAACCTGATGGATATGACCAAACGTACGCCTCTGTTTATCTCCCAGAAAACATCGTATTAAACCTCGATGTTTCGGATATTCCTCTTTTTTGGTTTGTGATTTCTCTTGTTTTGTTGGTTGTAGTTATGCAGAAATGGCAAAGGAAGAAAAGAACAAGATATCTCATAGGTACAAGTCTTTAGCAATGTTGAAATCTCACTTTAAGGAGGCTGGCTATGTGTTCCAGACGACAGATGATGATACCATTTAAAATATAACCCAATCATCATTTTCTCAAGTTTTTTTGAAGATTTGAGCACTGATTCTTGTTCCCTATTCTAAAGCTCCTTTGATTGTATCGTTCATGATGTTGTTCTTTAAATTCCCTGATGGTGAGACTTGTATGAATCTGATAAACCCCATTCGACCAAAAGGCTAAAATAATTGGATAATGTTTCACTAGCAAAAGTAAACTTACAAAAAGACAAACCTAGACAAGCAATTTACTTCAACCTAAGTTTCAAAACAAAAACACTAAAAGAGTAAAAAAAATAAAATTTGCTCAAGAGATTTAGTGTGTATGATCATTATCATGAAACCTTGTTGGCGTG
Organism: Eutrema heterophyllum; assembly: GCA_002933915.1. Taxonomy (NCBI): domain Eukaryota; kingdom Viridiplantae; phylum Streptophyta; class Magnoliopsida; order Brassicales; family Brassicaceae; genus Eutrema; species Eutrema heterophyllum. Next base: position 70,861 of record PKMM01023491.1, on the reverse strand, counting down.
ATTGATTATGTAGTGGAAATGGACTGCATTCGTATTAATATCATTTTGGATGTTTGGATGATGAACCAATGTTTCACTGACTAACACTGTCTCAGGGCCATACATGTAAGTTTTGTGGGATTTTGCAGGGCCATACATGTAAGTTTTGTGGGATTTTGCAGGGCATACATGTAAGTTTTGTTTCTCCCATTCTACTTTTATCGTGATGCGCAATAAACTATGAGTCTATTAGGTAAATGGATTACAGACGTAGATATTGTTGGACCAAATTTCAATAAGCCATTGGGCCTTATTAAAATTGTTGAGTGTGAAAAGAAACGGGCCAATATAAAATTGGTCAAGTATGTAATACAAGTGGAGACATGTAAGAAGTAAGTTTGAGAAACTCTGGAGGACTATAAATATAGACATAGTAGCGTCTTTGCTCAAATGGTGTGTGAAAAAGAAAAAAGACAGAAGCGCGCGCGGTCGAGCAGGGCTTGGGTCTCGGGGCTAGGTGGATGTGGGTCCAGGCCCACTATAAGATTTTCTTTTTGTACCAAATTTTGGTTAACGTTTTTGGACCAATTACTTAACCAAAACCACAATTATTTCGCCCAAACGAAAAAAGATCTTCGGTTTAATCTCGAAGTGATACGCGACTTGATTGAGTCAAAGAACACTCCCGAAAATCTCGCCATATCTCGTCCAACGCGCAGATCGAGCAACGCTAGTCAATATCTTCGCGTGCGCACGTACTCCTCAATTTCCGATCGTCACTTGGCTACATAAACAGTCATCGACCTCCTCATTCATTAAGGCTTACGAAAAACAGAACTTCACAACTCGTTTCTTCACAGAAAAAACCAGCAATCTCTCTCGTCTTTTTTCTTCTTACCGTTCGAGAGTATCGTAGTTTATAAGTTCGTACATTCTTCGATCGAGTGATGCGATTGTAGTCTCCAAGTGGCTGTATCATGTGATTCATTATCTCATAAAACCGCCACACTGCGGGAGATATTTTGAATTAAGGAAATAGATCATCTCGCCTCCACTTAATCGTTGTTTTTACTTAAATCTTTTTTTAAAAGCGGTTTTCTACAAAGTTCATTCGTATTTTTCATCGTAATTTATGTGTCCGAATTTTTGCTTCTACATATATGTCTATATTAGGTGATGAAATTACACATACATGTTCTTTAATCTTTATCTATGGTTTTGTTGTTCAACGCCAAAATCTTTAATAAATCCTTATCGATAAAGTCTGGCTGCCATTTAATCCTTATCTATAGTAAAACGTTACAAACCTTGATTCGACGGTCCGAAAAAAAAACAATTTTCAAGTTTTCAAGATTTACCCAGTAAGAATCAGACAGAGAGAACGTGGACGATAAAGAGATTCAATGATTCAAAAAGCCCTCGAAAATCACCGATCTGTAATGTAAGGATAAGAGATATGGACCATGGTTTAGCTAGCTCAGGGAACAAAGCAGCAGAATTTCAAAGTTTCAATTACATTACTGCTCAGTAAGCTCACAAAAAAGCTGTCCGTCGAAATCAACACTCAAGGTGTAGTGTACAAGACATGGGTCTCCGTACAGGCCGCGATTCCGATGAGCCCTTTTGTGAAAAAAAAGCTCTGGAAGGAGAGAAGCCCGAGCATTGGTAGTGTACGTTAACTCTGATGGGTGGAGGTGGCTGCAAAACAAAGTAAATCTCATAAATAACTTAAAACCAAAAAGAAGTTATACAAAAGACAAAATGGAAGATACTTACCAATATTGAAGAGACACAGAACCTGCGGTTTGGCTCAAAAACTTCATCCCAGAAGGGATGATTATAATCAAAATAGCGACTAGAGTTTATGTAAAATAAACCACTTGTCAGAAACGCTGGTTTATCAGCCGGTTCTAGTGGCGTGAGATCAGCCGAATAGTTTATGTAGAATCTTAATTCTAATGATATTATTTGTAACTAGATAAATACCCGCGCTACGCCGCGGAAAAATTTGTTTTAATTGATTTTATCGAATCGTGAAATTGGATTTATTTTTGATGATTTTATATTGGGTTGGATTTTGATAGGATTTAAAGTTGTTATATCAACTTTGGCCATTTGGCCAGTCGAAATGGAAAAACTATATTTCAGTTTAGAATAAATAAATCTTATTATATACAGCTGACTGTTTCAAAGTTGTTAACTCATCGGATCGCGCGACGTGACGTGTCAAGTCAAAGTTGGAAAAATGTAAAGTTATTAAAAATATATAAAAAAAATAAATTTATCTTAAAAGACAAAATTAATATAAAAATAGAAAAAATGTCTTAATTTTTTTATTTAGATTAAGAAAATTAATACTAAAAGGAAAAGAAATCTAATTTCTCACATCTATATAAACCACAATTGGTAGTATGTTAATCACACACCAAAAAATTAAAAGTTCATTAACCGTATCCAAAACTATTTACTGCATCTGTTTCACCAAATGTTTTCTACAAAATATATATTTATTTCTTCAGAAACATCGTTTCTAAATTTATGTATTATATATTTTCACAATTGATCTAATTTTATAATCTTATTTTTTTGTTTTTTGTTTTTTGTTTTTTTTTTCACGAGTTATAAAATATTAAATTACTAATCCGCAATATATTAAAAGCAGAAGCAACAAGTCACGAGCTGAAAGAGAGACATAGTAGATAGAAAGTGTGTGATCATGCTTCCACCTTCTGAGCTTTGTTCCAGCGATCACTCGGGGAATCAGATCCCCTCTTCCGCCCACATCCCAAAATTCAAACCGAGTCAAACTTTTATAACAAAGAAACCAAACTTAGCGCAACTGAATCGAATAAGTCACAAGTATATAATATTCATTATTTATTATTTTTTATCCAACAAAACCCAAACCAAAATCAAAATAAATAGTATAGGTTATAGTTTGAACCTACTCTTCACTAAATCAAACCTAATATATTCAAATACCAAAACATGTACTCACCTTCCTCCACGGCCACCCTTGTCAAACTGATCTTTGTTGCGAAGGAGACCCCAGTACTCCTTTTCAGCTTCGCCTGACACCACAATAAATCCATTTAACTCAAGCAGAACAAGTATATAGGTAAAGATAAGATGCAAGTTAAAAAAATTTTTTTACCGGTAACAGGTTCAAGGACAGCGATAAAATTCTTCACGGCTAGTCCACCTTCTTTGGCTAATACTATTGCTGCACGGGCTTTCTGGGATGCTTCTGGTTCATCAAACCTAAGGTATCCCGTCTCAGCTCCCATTTTGAAATCCACAAACTTCACAGTGAAAAGAAACAATGAGTAATAAAACTACAGAAAAAAATTGGATTGACAAAATGCTAACGAGAACAAAAGGAATATTAGCCAGTAAATCACGACCATGGCCAGCAGAAAACAAAGGAGAACATACAATCAACAATAATATAATAGGATGTGAGCTATATGAAATATCAAACCGGATTTATGTACCTTGACATCACCAAATTTTCCAAAAACGGCTCTTCACGCAAGGCAACATCTTATTATCTTTATGGGTAGCTAGAGCACACTTTTCTTCTCTCTCTCTCCATTTTTAATTGGAGAATCAGAAGACTCCTCATCATCTTCACACTGTGTTCCTTGGCCCTGAACTTGATCAGCGTTTTCTTTATCTGCATCAGGATTATCTGCTGGCTTTGATTCATTTTCATCCATTGTCTTCTCGGTTGGCTCCTCAGAACTGTTTTGTTTCGTGGTACCCTCTTCAGCGGAGCGCTTGAGAGTGAATGAAATGATTAAACCCTTGGGATAACTACAATATTATAAAATAGCCATGATTAGAAGAAAATTAATAGCAACAAAAGACGAGAATTTTTCTAGCAGTACTCAAACCCCTACTTTGCCTCATAATCAGAACCAGTCTTCTGATTTGTAGAACCCTTTTGAGAACGGTCATCAGCAAACTTTTCTTCATCCTTTTCCCTTTCATCATCAAACTCTTTCCTGAAAATAGAATATCTTCTTTAGGTAAGGGATCCAAACAATTAATAGACAGCAAACAAGACAGGCTCTTATGCGCAATTAGGATTACTTTGGTTTCAGCTCCAACTCGAGACCAGCAAAGACCAAATTTTGCTTCATAACACATCCTCTTCTGTAGGGAACTCAACCAAGGCAACGCCACAAAATACTCTTGTCTCTGCTACATGACGAGGCATCCTCACACTATTGACCTGAAAGGAAAACACATAAATATATCACACACTTGTATAACCAGTTAATCAAACTATTAGTATTTTCACCAAATCCGAAAAATGACGAAACACTTATACTCAACTGATAGTGAATTACCTTTCCATACTGACCGAAAAAGGCTTCCACGTCTTCCCTTTTAACAGAAAGGTGAAGTAGCTACTGTTCTAGCATTAAGTTTTTCGATCAAATCTTCTAGCTTCAACAATTATGTACTCCTACCAAACTTTTTCCCTGTGTAAGCAAAACCAAAAACAAAAGTGATGAATAAATTGTATAAATATTTCTCCAAACTGGGAACAATTATATTAACAAAACTTGTAAATTCCGAATATAAAAGACAGGTCTCAATGTAGCTAACACTTCACCTATATTTGAAACTCTAACACAAAGATTCACCACCTCGTTTGAATCAGCAGTCCTAAGATTAGTGAATTGAAATTTGATTTCCTCATGCGCTTATAAGATTAAAGAGAAAACTCACCATCTTCTGAAACCTTTAGAGCCGAAGAGGTTCGAAGAGTATCAGCAACAGCTTTGATCGTATCTTCAGGAATCTCATCACCTTTGGAATCACCCAACTTCAAATATCCTCTCATCTTACTGAAGGAACATATCAACGCCAAACTAACCACTGTTTTCCAAAACCAAACATCGACAAGAAGAAGAAGAAGTCAACTTCCATTTTGGTCTGAAATTTTGGAGTCAATTGCCAATATATTTATTTTGTTTTCGCTTTCACTAAAAATGATTAGAAAATAAATAAAGCTGATGTGTAAATAATGATTACATTCGATTGGCCAAATAATTAGAAAAAGACAATAAAGCTGATATGTATTAAATAAAATGTTTTATTTGGTTGATTGTTTTTACGAGGTGTCAGCTTATAAAAACACCAAAAATCTGATGTGTCAATCTCCTGGAGAGACACAAGAGATTTTATTGTATTGATTATGACTCAAATATATTTTCTTATTAATTGCAGATTTGTCATATTGGTTCATTTAGAAAGTCTTGATAATGTGTGCATTTGACTTTCTTTCCTTATGATTTAACGTTTTTCTTTCAAGTTGTTTTGATCTCTTTCCTTATTTGAGAAAAGGAAAGAGACGTTGCAGGATTAAATGTAAATAGAAGTTGCTGGTGTCTCCTTATAAAGAAGCCATAGTCGTTTTCTTCTGGATACACACTTGCGCTTCAGTATAAACAGAGAAACAAAAAACAGAGTTGTTATTGTGTAGCTACTGAGTTTGGAAGACATTACCTTGGGAAGAGATTGCTGTTGGTGTGAGGATCACAAAGCAAAGATTTCCGCTAGAAGAAGACAGCCATGATTAAGGGGGAGTAAACTGCTTTTACTTAATTTCCTTAGTTCATGTATTTTAGATAGATGTATTAAAACTTGTGTTGTTCTAGTCTATCTTGTATTTGTCTTCTTTAAGTGATCTAATAAACTTCGTTTGCAGGCAAGGATTAGTGGTTGGTTTGAAAGAACCAACCGATACCTTAAATCGTGTGTCGTCTCTTTGTCTCTTTATAATTTTATATTTTCCGCACTTTAGTTATAAAAACTAGTCTTTTAGAAATTTCAGTTTAATATCTCAGAAACTTCAGCAGAAATTAGAAAAGAGGTTGTGGAAATATTGAAGATAGGAGCAAGATCAGGATGATAAAAAAAACTGTAGATTACCATTGGCATCATTATCCTCCTCATCCGTATCTTTGTCCTCCAACTATCATTGTCCTCCTCATCAGCATCATTGTTCTCCTCCTCCGCATCACTCTCCTCCTCAGCAAGATCATTTAGGTAAAACGTCAAAATTTTGTTGTTCAACCTCCAACTATCATCAATATAATGAGTAGTTAAGCAAATGAGTAGTTAAGCAGATATAACCCATCACAATGGTAGAAGCTGACCACATATTTGCTGTAAAACATACTTGATCTTTGTAATTTGCAAAAAAAAAATTCAACTTTACTTTTTCCATCTCATATCTCTTAAACACATCATCGCTTGTCTACATAGATGCTGACAATCTAGATTCAAGTTCTTATCAACAATAATTATGTATTCAATATAAGCAGAAGATACATTCATATCAACAATGCAAAGATAGTGCACTTACTAATTGACGATTTTAAACCAAAAGTTTTATAATATTGTTAAATCTAAAAGATAAATTCTAGGATAATGTATGATATAAACAATATATTACCTCATCAAAAGAGTTAGATTAATAAAAAAATTTCATCTTAAGTCCCTTCTTGGTGTTGATCTTTATCCTCTTGTTTACTTTTTTCTTCTAATCCAATGGCTACTGCAACATGAAACCAAAGAAATGAAGAATGGTAAAATCTATCAAAGTTCTAGCGAAAATTATACATTCGCTGACAACAAAGGCAAATCTTCTAACAAAGCCGAATCTCATAAAATTTTAAACTAAAAAAAAAGCAAGCAAATTTTGATAAAACCCAGAAGCTACGACCCTCTTACCGGACGTTAAAATCTCTGGTGAGGCTAATTGTGTCATATCTTGACCTAAAAACCCCTCAGCTTGGGTATATATTTTTTAATAACTATAAGGATGAGAAATGATACATAACTCTACGTTATGGCGGTAAAATAAACGAGAAAATATTAACATAACGTAAAATTAGGAATAATGTTTATAGATAAACATGTCTATATACAAACTACTAGTAGGCAACCAATTCTCCCACTAAAAGAGACCCAAAAAATGGTAAGATTCTCTTTTTTTTTTAAAGTTAAACCAAGATCTAAACACAAATATTCTTCTTCTTTTTTTTTGTTAAAGAATTTTCATTTTTATAGATTTTTGATTTTTGGAATTTACAAATTTGAAAGCAAGACAATAAAAGAAAGACAAACAAACGAAGCCCATACCCCTAATGGGCCCGGTTTCTTACAATTCCAAAAACAGAGAAGCCCAAAAGTGGTCCAAACCGGAGAAAATCTTAACCCTAAAACGGAAGCCACTTTGCCAAAGCCACTGCCACCACCGCCGGAGAAACCTGATACTGAGATCGGAAAGAAGCCGCCACCACCCGAAGGAAGCTGAGAAAACCCCCACGCCACAGAAGAGAAAATCGCAAAAGAAGAAGAAAAGCATCTTGGAAAGGGAGAAGGGAACAAGGATAACAACTCATAATGGGCCTAGATGAATGTGAACTATGCCCATTTGTTCATTTCTATTGCAGTCAGTAAAAAAAAAAAACAAAGAGATAGTTCGGAAAGAGATGGGGGAAGGCGTTCTTCATGATCTTCTTCATATCTGTGAGCTCTTCTCGGGTTGAGTTGTGTGCATACTCCAACTCCTCGACCTTCACGTCACGGTCTTTCACCGCTTGGATGAGCCTCTCGATTTCGTCTTTGTACTCCGAAGCATATCGATGACCCGAAGAAGAAGATTCCTGGGTTGGAATCGGATTGCTCGGACTCCGGGACTTCAGTTCCCGAGGTCGATCCGCTATGAGGCGTACCCCGAGAATGATTGCGTCCATGGGAGCCCAAACGGAGAGAGTCCTTGTTATTCATGCGAAAAAACATAATAACGTTAGTACATTGAATTGTAAAAATTCCAAAAATTTCAAAAAAAAATCGATTTTTTTTCTACAACTTCCAAAAATTCAATTTTCTTTAAAAAAAATTCAAAAATTTAAATTTCTAAAAATTATAAAACAATTTCAAAAAATTCCTAAAATTTCAAAATTTTCAAATGTTCCATAAAATTCAAAATTTTCATAAAAATTCTATAAACATTTTGAATATGTTTTTTATTGTATAAATTTCTAAAAACATTTTATAAAATAACCTATAAACGTTTTTATAAAAATAAAAAATTTATAAAAACGTTTTTAATTAGTAAAAAATTCTAAAAAAAAAATCGATTCTAATTTTCTAAATACTAAAAATTTCTAAAAACCCTAACAAATTCTAAATACTAAAACATTTTTAATTTTCTAATTAAAAAAACTTTACTAAAATTCTAATGTAACAATTCTAATCTCATAAACCCTAACAAATTTCATTCCACCAAACAAATACACAACAAATCTCATTCCAAAAAAAAAACTATCAAGAGAAATTGATTAAAATAGCACTAAAAAACTAAAACTTGACAAATATAGCACCCCATATGTGAAGCAACCAAAATTAGCATTCATTAAAGGTTAAAAGATTAAAAAAATAAAAATAGAACATTAAAAAAAAAAAAGATGATCGCCGCCGATCTGTAGCTCCCGAAAGCAACCCAGACTGGATCTTGGAGGATTCAAATCGGCGGGTGAGAATTGATGTTTTGAATTGATCGCCGCCGGATTTCACATCATTCATCATCGATGATTTCACATCCATCATCATCTTCGGCGATCGAATTTCTCAGAGATTATTACCATACCCGTGTGTTGACCAATTGTTTGCAGGATATCTACTATTGAAAAGCCAAAGAAGAAGGATAGCATGCGAGAAGTGCGTTTAAGCTTCTTCATATCGATGAGGAATTCAACATTTTTTAAGGTGATCGTTGAATCCTTAAATCTCTTTTTTTTTTTAATTTACCAGGTCAGTGTCACATGAACCCTCTATTAGTTGAATGAATGCGGCACTTTTAAGCGAAGAATTTGTAGCTGAACAGTGTGAGATATAAAAAAAACGACCATGCAAACTTTCTCAATTTGTTTTCTTAATATTATGCAGGCGTGAAGAGGGTTGTAGATTTGTGTGCTGCACCTGGTAGCTGGAGTCAGGTATGGTATGGTGATCTTGAATTGATTCTATTCACGCCATTCTGACTTAGCTAATTTCTTATATGTGCATGATAAATACTGTTTACTTTTTTGCATATAATAAAGAAGAAACTGTTCAGAAAGTCTAAAGCAGGAACTACAGTTCTTTTTTAGATATGGTAATCAAATCACCATCTCTCATTCGGTTAGTTTATTAATTCAGTTAACATGAACTAGTATTGTTCTTCACTATTTGGGAATGTGAATCGTTCTCAAAGTTGAATGAGAGGGAATTATGGTTGAAGAAGAGATGTAGAAGATCTGTTTGTTTTCAAGTGTGGATTCGTGATAGAGCGAGAGAGAAATGATGTAACATTTGCTTTATGTTGGAGCATTTGCTTTGTTAGCATGATTTGTTTATGCAGCCACGAAGTGAAATCATGCTTTTTTTTTGCTGTTTCTTGTCATTTAGACAGGCCTTCCTAAACAAGCTATACGTATTCCTAAATGTTTTCTAAAAGCATTTGCATCTTTCTTTTCTTTTGTGTAGCCAATTCATGGATCAAACGGAAGTAACACTTTAACATCCGAGGCAAACAAAAACACACGTTCGGGTGCTGATGTTTTACGTCTTCCTTTAGATCCTCCTCCTTCTCATGTATGCATTTCAAATTCCACCAAACGCACACACGTGTTGGGAACTGTAAATGGTGATTCTTATGGCGATGCTTCATTCACGCATGGAAATCAACATGTAATATAGTCTTTATAGGTCGTATATGCATGATTCAAGTGAAATCATGCTTTTTTTTATGTTTCTTGTCATTTAGACAGGTCTTCCTAAACAAGTTATACGTATTCCTAAATGTTTCCTGAAAGCATTTGCATCTTTCTTTTCTTTTGTGTAGCTTCAACATGCTATCAGAAATGACACTTCAACATGCTCGACTGCTGATGTTTTGCGTTCTGCTCCAGATCTTTCTCCTTCTAATATAGGCATTTCACATTCCTTTGTTTAATTATACGTGAACATACATTTTAAGAACAAGGATGAGTTAATGCTTCAAATGAGAAAATGGGTATTAGAGTGGAAGTTCGAGTTCAAGTCTGTTTGGTCGAACAAGACAAGAGTGATATTAGGTTGTGTTGACCCTAATTGCACCTGGAGGATGCATGCAACAAAGCTCAAATCTTCCTATTATTTTGTGGTGAGGAAGTATGTCCATGGACATTGATCATTTCCTTGAAATGCAACATATTTAGGAACCATTTAGGAACATATATAACTAATTTAGGAAAGCCTTTCTAAATGAACAAGAAAACAGAAAAGTATGATTTCACTCAAGTCATGCAGAGGCAAACTATAAAAATACTATTTACATGTTGATTTTCATACGTAAATGAAGCATCAAATGATGAAAAATGATCATTTCCTTGAAATACAACATATTTAGGAACCATTTAGGAACATATATAACTAATTTATGAAAGTCTTCCTAAATGAACAAGAAAACAGAAAAAGTATGATTTCAAATATGATGATAAGTAAAAAGAAGGCAAAATCCACATTCGATTTCAAAAAAAAAGTTAGAAACTGATACATAACCATAATTTATAAAGTCTTAACCAAATACATAACATAATGTACGTGCAACACCATAAAGTCAAGAGAACAAACGGACAAGAAAAAGACAACTTCCATAACAAGTTTTAGTAATCATTCTCCAGCAAGCTCTTCAAACAGCTCACAAGCCAGCTTGCTTCTTAGATCATGTGTATTCCCATCAGCAAGACATTTTTCAGCTTCTTCTTCTTGTCCAGGAAGACGGTTAAATACTCCACGGTGTATAGATCAAAATCCTCAAGTTTTTGGGTCAATATTCCCGGAAACCATCCGCCTTCTTCAGATTTGATCTCCACATGAGCACCTACCTGTAAATGTGGCTGCAAATACAATAAATTTTCATTAAGACTTGACAAAAAGTTAAAAAAATACAAGTGAAAACCCCTGAAAATCATACCTCGTCATTTGTATGTCCCTGTTGGGTCGTCTCTTGAGTTTGCGTTTGTGCTCCGTCTTCTGATGGACTTTTATCACACACCAAAGAGGATTGGATCGGAACCACAAGCTATGTATAAGACTGCAAACACAAAACGTTTTAGGAACCTTCCACTAAATATTTAGTATTTACTAGTAATGGGAATCTTAAAGCTTTAGAACTCATATTGACGTTTTTATGATAGTCTTCCTAAAACGGTAAGAAGCCTTCCTAAATCACCAAGAAATGTTACTAAAATTGCACAAATCAATGAACCAAGAATCTAATCAATGTAGATTAGCGTTTGAAACAAACAATTATACATTTTTCACAACTGTTACTTTTAGTATATACTAGTAATGAGAATCTTAAAGTTTTAGAACTCAAATTGACATTTTTAAGATAGTCTTCCTAAAACAGTTAGAAGCCTTTCTAAATCACCAAGAAATGCTACTAAAATTGCACAAATCAATGAACCAATAATCTAATCAATATAGATTAGCGTTTGAAACAAACAATTAGACATTTTTTACAACTTTTACTTTTAGTATTCACTAGTAATGGGAATCTTAAAGCTTTAGAACTCAAATTGACGTTTTTAGGATAGTCTTCCTAAAACAGTTAGAAACCTTGCTAAATCACCAAAAAATGTTACTAAAATTGCACAAATCAATGAACCAAGAATCTAATCAACGTAGATTAGCGTTTGAAACAAACAATTAGACATTTATAAATTTTAAAAATACATGTTAAAAATCATAAAACCTTACATCGACAGGTGAATCCTCATACGTTTGGGTCACCTCCTCTGTTTGGGTTCCGCCATCAATCTCATGCCTTTGTATTTCCTAAAGATTGTAAGAAACATAAATTCAAAAATTCCAAATCAGAATGTAACGTCTTAATAGACTGAATCTAACAGCTCCAAATCTTGTTCCTAAACCAAGGAATCAATCCCACTGATTAATTAGCCTATGTGAACTAGAATAATAATCACAGCTATTACAATAACACATCTATTACAGTAGACCATAAACCTTACCTCAACATGTGAATCCTCCTCTGTTTGGGTCACTTATGTTTGGGTTACGCCATCTTCATTAATATCATGTGTCTGTGTTTCCTAAAGATTGTAAAAACATAAATTCATATTCAGTGAGATCCGTCTTTGGCTAACACAATGATCTTTAACATATTCAGTGAGAACTCATACTTGACGTTTTTAGGATAGTCTTCCTAAAATAGTAAGAAACTTTCCTAAATCACCAAGAAATGTTACTAAAATTGCACAAATCAATGAATCAAGAATCTAATCAATGTAGATTAGCGTTTGGAACAAACAATTAGACATTTTTTACAAATGTTACTTTTAGTATTCACTAGTAATGGGAATCTTAAAGCTTTAGAACTCAAATTGACGTTTTTAGGGTAGTCTTCCTAAAACAGTAATAAACCTTCCTAAATCACCAAGAAATGCTACTAAAATTGCACAAATCAACGAACTAATAATCTAATCAATGTAGATTAGCGTTTGAAACAAACAATTAGACATTTTTTACAATGTTTACTTTTAGTATTCACTAGTAATGAGAATCTTAAAGCTTTAGAACTCAAATTGACGTTTTTAGGATAGTCTTCCTAAAACATTTAGAAACCTTCCTAAATCACCAAGAAATGTTACTAAAATTGCACAAATCAATGAACCAAGAATCTAATCAATGTAGATTAGCGTTTGAAACAAACACGTATCACTTCACAGGGAGATGTTTAAGACATTCACACCAAGAAAAACAAACGAAATGTAAAAGACAACACATTACCCAAATCAAACACCAAGAAGATTCCCATTTCCAAAAGGATTTCCAAATATAGAAGATTTTCATTTTCCCAAACGAAAGTGGTTACCTTTCTTTTAGCAAACAAGCCCCAAGAGATGGTGGAATATTCGAAAGCTCTGCCAAACTCCAAAACTACACCTTCAATTCACGAAGAGAAAACATTAGAATGTTTAATTAACTAGAACTAAATCGAATGAACAATGGAATAAAATTAAGTATCAAATCGAAAGAACAATGGAATAGTTTACACTTACCTTAAACCAGGGTTAGTATGCCTGTTGTTTGTTACAATAAACATGTAAAAGCCCAAAAAGAGAAAAAAGGAATGAGAATTCTTCAAGGGGAAACAATTGAGCTTTTCTTAGTACCCTTTAGGAAGATGAGACTTACGCTAATACAGTAAAGACAAGAATCGCGAACAAAACAATCAGGAGCACGACAAGATACTTTAAAGGAGAATCATCATGTCAAGGAAGATTCAAATCTAAATTTCTCAACAAAAGAAACAGCAAACATAACTAATTTTCATTTATGGTTTTGAGACAAACAATAGAACACGAGTGTGTGTGTGTGTCCCTAGAGGATTCCATTGTTCGATCTGGAATTTCCATAAAGATTCTCGAAGCTTGAAGAAACATCATAGGGATTAAGAACTTTTCATCTACAAAAGCAATCAAAAACCCACGAAAAGCCCAAATAGAAAACGACAAAGCGAAAGAGATTTCAAAGTGGAGGAATCGCCACCAACCGGAAATAAGAGACGAAAGTCGCCGAGAATCCAGAGATCGAGCAGTTTTCAGGTACAATACTTTTGAAATCCCTAAAAAATCGAAATCCCTTTTGAAACAAAATTTCGATTTAGGGGTTGAGTTTTATGGATCCAAGATGATAAAATACCTTTCGCGATCAAAGAAACTGAGCCCAAAAAAGTCCAACGGCGGATTTGTAGCTCCAGCAACAATATGTCGCAGATGACGGCGATGATTGAAGAAAGGTTTTTCTGATCGGAGATGAAAGGTTTTTTTATCACGTGAAATTAGGAAGATGAAGTCTTTGATCCTCTTTTTGTCACCTTCTAAATGAGGGTGCCAAATTAGTGAAGTTTAAGTTTTTTAGTGCTATTTAGGAGAATTACCCATCTAATAAACTCTAAAAACTATCAAAACTAACAAGATTTACAAAAAAAAAAAAAAATATGAACACTTACACATGATCCATGATTGATGATGAAGAATGAAGATTTAGAGAGATTGGAAGTGATAGCAACCGAAATCGTCTGATTTTAGAGAGAGAAGAGGAAGAAAAACGGTAAGAGAGAGAAGGAGAATGAGATAAATGAGGGAGAAGACAGTTCGTGGATAATAAATCTATGGATTTCCGACGGCTATATGCGTCGGAAATTCATCGGATTATTTAAAAAAATTCGTTTAGGCGGTCAATCTTCCCGCGGTCTCGAAAAAACCAAAATCCGTCGGAAATTTCTGACGGATATGGGAATATACCTTGCATGTGTTTCTATTGGGCAGTCAATCGACACGTATCGAAGGACCCAGATCCATCGGAAATCCGTTGAAAATTCCCCACGGATTTCCGAGATTACACTAATCCGTCAGAAAATTTCTCACGGATTTAGTGTATATTTGGGGTTTAGGGTTACGTGATATGGTTTAACTATCCTTAATCTACATGTTTTCATTCAAAAATATTGTTAGTTCATCAATGTTAAAGACTTTCTATGAGTTTATTAATTTTACAACATAAAACTTAAACATTTCACTTAACATCTAATATACCTTATACTATAGCTTATACTAACACTTCCATCAAATTTTATAAAATCTATAACACACATTTATTTTGAAATTTCACAAGTTGAAGCTATTGTATATACATCATACAATTGTTTCTCTACAATTTCTACAAAAAAACCTAAACCATATACCCTAAACCACATTTTTGGTCATCCGTCAGAAAATTTCCCACGGATATTACTTAACAATTTTTTTTTTGGTTTTTTGAAAGGGTGATAACATCCGTCTAATTTCCGTCGGAAATCCGTCAGAAATATTCCGACGGACGCATGTCGTCGGAACGCCGTCGGAAACTTCCGACAGATTACCGACGGTTACTATTTTCCGACGGATGTTAATTTCGTCCGAATTCCATCGGAAATTACCGATGAAATTACGTCCGTTGGAAATTCCGTCGGAAAGCACCGTGTTTTCTTGTAGTGGGAGAATATCACAAGACACAATTAAAAAATCATTCTGACCAAGGACACTAGGGTTCCAGTGGTCACAACATTAACAAATGATCCATTCACCAATTTCGTTCCGTTCATATCGATTTATCAAAATCCCTATGTGCATTACTACTCCGTTGGTGAGTTTTATTTCTCAAATGTATTTTTTGGTTGTTGTACTCTGTTTCCATGCTTATATAAAAATACTTTATTTTGATACGATGTGTAAAAGAATTTTATGGTTTTGATTGATAATTTTGGTGTTGTGTAAGTAAAAACAGATTTAATTGGAGTACTCGACAATGTTAGGGAGCTCATAATTGTTGCTCATCCAGATGGAAAAAAGTCCAATCACTCCGTTTTCGTATTAGATTGTTGCTCATCCAGATGGAAAAAAGTCCAATCACTCCGTTTTCATATTAGAGACATTGAGTAAATTCATTTTTAGAGCTAAATAATTATGTCATTTGCTGCCAAATATAAAGATGTTATTTGTTAAACTGAAGGGATTTTACACTCGAATGCATTACACATGGTGAATTTGCAACTGAGATAAAAGAAAAATGCATAGGATTCAATGGTCCGTTTGTTGTATGCGTCTTGGTGGGTTAGAAAGAACGGTGGTATGTGAGCTAAATTTACATATTTTTTTTTATAGTATATTAGTTTATAATTCCATTATTCTGTGAATCTAAATATAAGTATTAATTTTTAGAGGATATTGCTATCCAAGATCACGAAGGAGGATGTCTTTCCCGTTTTATGACTGCTCCACCAATGGATGATGTTTCAAATTTTTGGGCAAAGTAAGCAAATTATTTAAGTTTATGGGTTAAATTTTGGTTTGAAAAAACTTCTAACATGACTAGTGTATATATTTTTCCTTTTAATCAAAATTTTAGATTTGGGAGAAGATAAGAAACGAGGGCACACATGCAACAACTTCTCAAGTTCGAGATGCATAATATTGATGTCGTCTTTTTTTTTATGTTATGGTTGATGTTTTCGTTATTGTTTTGGACTATTCTTATTTAGTTTGTGTTCGATTCTGTGGATTTTTTTATCTATTTATTCTAAAATTATTATAGATTTATGAAGGATTCGTTTTTGTTACTATAATCTAAAATTACGAAAGAGTTAAGAGAATGGTGTAATATTTATACATAATCAACACTGATATACATAATCATTTGGTTTAACCGTTTTTATAGCACTATATTCAGTTAGAACAATTAGACAATTGATAATAATGTTAATTTTGTAATATACATAATCATTCAGTTTTATCATTTTAAGAATTTCATATTCATTTAAAACAAATATAAAATTGGTTATAATGATAATTTTGGATGAAAAACTTAGATAATTTTCGTAAGAAAATTTAGAAGAAGTTTTACCCGCGCTGGGTGCGGGCGACCCCCTAGTAGATTAGTATATATAATTTTTTTAGAAAGGATTGCATTTAGTTGGGTTTTCATAATTATTGTAAAATTATTTTGGTAGTGGTGTAATTTTCATCTATAAGTGATATATATATATATATATACGTTTTCAAATTTTGAAAATGATGTCAATTAAGTATACGTTCTTGTGCAAATGTGAATTAAATATACTTAAATGTATCTTTCAATTATGTAGTTAAGGGTTTGAAATGTGAAAAAACTTAAGTAATAAAATTAAGAAAAAATAATTAAATAATAAAAGTGGCTCAATAGGGTGTATATAAGATTTTTTTTTTTAACACTGAACAAAATATGAGAACTACTACATAAGCAATTCTATAACGGACAACGCTATCCGTTCCACAAAGATCTAGAATCACAATGAACGGCTCCACTTGCACATTGCTGAAGATTTCTTATAAACTTGCTTCCATTAATCTACAGAAATTGCATTCTCTGAAAATTGAAACTCGGACTTTTTGGTGTAAAAGCATTAATGAAACCGGGCTTCGAGAAAGAGTATATAAGATTGTGATGCGCAATAAACTATATGAGTCTATTAGGTAAATGGATTACAGACGTAGATGTCTATTAGGTGATAAAATTACACATACATGTTTCTTTAATCTTTATCTATGAATCTTTTCTCTTGACTGGTAACTTTATTTCGATGTCTTGGAAATTCGTCTGAGTATCGTTCATTAAATAATCTGACGGTATGACTTATATGATGATATAATGTTTCACATGAATTGCCGTTTGTGATCACACAAAAGTATTTATGAGAGAACAAGAAGTTGGTAAAGCTCCTCATGTAATCTCAGAAAAAAGCTTACGAAATGGATTCAAAAAGAGTAAAGAAAATCCCAACTTGTAACGCGCAGAGCAAGGACCAGAACCACTAAAATCTCAACCCTAAAAGGAGAAAGAAAGATATGATCAACTGTTTATGGGTTTGGCATCACATCACATGTTAGTGTAACAGCTTTTCATTTAATCTCTTTCTCAACTATTTTGTGGATTCGTTCCTGCTATTTCACGATTTTCACAAGTGGTTTTGCTTTAGGTTGCAATAAAAATCAAAATCAATCTCATCTCATCCATTAATGAAACACGGCAAAGCAACGATCAAACAAAACATAGAGACCACGGAAATTGCAATCAAATCAAAAGCTTTTCTCAATTGTCTTGTAACAAATTTTTGCTTCTACTTCTATCTCTAACTTGAAAGAGAAACCCAAGACTCTAGAACGCAAGGGAGTGAGATCCATTAAAACCAAAGGACCTTAACAACTCCAAAACCAAGAGAAAAAAAAAACTAAAAAGGCCATAAGAGATTTGTAGACTAATCGAAGGAAACCTTTTGAACAACGCTTCTATGCTTGCTCCTCTTTGTATTCCCACCTTTTTGAAGAAGAAGAAGAAGAAGAAGCAAGCCGAGGTTGACCAATTCCTATCACCGGGAAGAAAACAAAGTGGGAAATGACGAACAATGACCCGACCCGAAAAAAAACAGCGAAAAGAAGAAGAGCACTACTATATATGCACTTTCCAAAGATATGGGAAAGGGTTTAGGGTTAGTTACTATGGTGGTATAGAGAGACAGAGAGGGCTAGCAAGGTCTGCCTTTGCGGCAACCTAGTGCTCCTGCAGTAGAGGTAATACTGCTGACCATTGATGATGGTTTAGCTGCTAAGCTTGAGGCTCGTCCATAGCTAGCTGAAGCTCCTGCTCCTGATGCCCTGAAGAATGCTCCATTCAGTAAAAGGTCTCCTTCCGACCTCCAATTCCACTTCTTCCACTCACTTGCATCCGTCTCTACTCTTTTCGTCACCTGTTGATCCACATTTTAATCTGGTATAAGGAGAACTATACATAACAATACAACACCTTACTCTGTTTTAAGTCAAACAAAGGTTTAAGGAACTGAACCTCTTTGGCGAAACGGTCCATGGGAGCAGCATATCTGTTTCCCTGGCTGTTGATGGTTGGCTCTGCACTCCCACCAATGGCGTACATCTCCCAATGTGTGTAATCGTTGTTAACCACATGGAAATACCCATGTCTGCACCTGCCATTACAAAACCAGTATCAGAACAAATGGCAAGTTAAGTCTATATAAGAAGTTGGAAAACAAATAGTTTATTAGTTACCTTGGCATTCTCTGAACTAGTCCTTTTCCAAAATGGTTGTAAGCAATGGTCACTTGCATCAGCTTGTCTTTTGTGTACGAGTCACTGTGCCCTAGCAACATCACCTCATTGTGGTGTGTAAAGTGGTTATTTGAAACGGTAATAGCAGTGGAACCCATGACAGCATCAACAAGGCCATCGGCACAGTGAGAGAGAGAGTTGTGATCAATCCAGATATGCGATGATCCAAAAATGGAGACTGCATCACCATCAGCCATTGTCCTCCAACCATAATGAGATGGCGAGCTTCTAACCATTGCGTTTCCAGTAGGCTTGCAGTCATGAATGTGAAGACCATGAATGATGACATTCGTGATAAACTGGATAGTGATGCAAGCACCATTAGCTATATGGACATTAGCACCACGACCATCAATGGTCTTGAAACTGTTCATGATCAGCTCCTGTTTCAGCTCTATCACCATATCCCTTTTGAACACAATCCACAGAGGCTCCTCTTGGATAACCGCATGGCGTAGAGTTCCTGGTTTGGGGTTAACAACGTCTTCATCAGTCGGGTCAGTGACAACGTAGAAGCGTCCATCACGACCACCAATTGCGTTCCGTCCGAAACCGATCCCACAATCCGCGAGGCGTTTACGGTTCTTATGCCAGTTACGGTCACAACGCCAGCAGTCATCGATTGGATTACCGGTTCCACAAGAGAAAAATCCCAGCTTTCTCCTTGCTGTGATGTTATGTTGACTCCTGAAAAATTAACTTGATACATTAATTACACAAACATCGAATTCAAAAAAGGATTTTTTTGTTTTTGTTTTTGTTTTTTTGGGGGTTTTTACCGGAATCTACAGGCTGATTAAACATTTCAGCCGCCATTTCTGTTTGATCTTACCTAACGTAATAAATTCCGGATCCTCTTTTTTCGTTGGTTTATGAGGTCAACAAAGTGGTTGCCGAGTAAAAAATCGAAACTTTTTGTCCATTAATGTTCAGCTGGTGAAAACACTAAAATAGACCAGACCGTAATATCTCCAAAGATGATAGAGACTCAAAAACTAAATGCCACAAACAGATGGTAGAAGCAGTTGCCAAATCACCAAATCCAGTAACAGAGAAATAAAAGTGAATCGAATTAATTGAAGACGCCGTTAAACCAAATAAAGAGTTACAAAACAAAACAATGTCCGTGCGACTCTGACAATCGCGGAGGGCGTGGTGAAACGACAATATGTCAGTTTTTATGCAAGGGATGGTTTCATGTCTATAAAGGTTTTAGGTGTTGTTGTAGCTTCACGACGAAAATTAAAGTGAGAGAGAGAGAGAGAGAAAAAGGTGACACAGACAAAATAAAAAGCAAAAGCTTTTTTTACCCATGAAAATAAAATTAAACTTTTTTTTTAGTTCTTCTGTGTTCTCTAATTAATTTGTGTGTGGGGACTTGTCGTCTTTAAATGCAATTTGCAGAGGATGAGAAATGCTTTTCTTCACAGCTAATTCCCGAGGAATTAGAATAAATGCAATCACACAAAAGAGAAAGATAGAGAGAGAGAAACGCACATCTGAACAAGCGTAGCGACTTCATCAGCAACCTTATCTGGATCAGCAACCGCGTGATGTTCTTCATTCAACTCGACACCATCAAGCCTGCGAAAAAAGAAAAAAAGCCACAAATGACGCGACCAACCATAAACTAATTGATTAAACCAATCACATCCACTTTTGACACGTGGTATCATCTGAACGCAAGTAAAAAATCGATATATGTGTACACGCGAGAGTAGGAAACTGCGTTTTTTTAAAAGCAAAATGACTAATTTACCCTTGTGAGAAAATACGTTATTTACTGACGTGGAATATAGGATTTAAATATTTAAATGACTCGAGACAGAAGCATGTGTGAGTGAATAACTTCGCACGCTACATTCGAGGAATCAAAAAGGAAACGGTTTAACGGATCCAAGGATCTTCTTACATTTCAACGGCTGAGATCGTTTAGTTAATTTTCAGCTTTTTATTTATTTTTTTTACTTTATTTTAAAAAACCAAAAAAAGGAGATAAACCTAGCGGTTAAAAGCGCGTTTCATGTTTTGAGAGCGGCGACAAAAAAAAAAAAAAAAAAATTGGAAATCGATTTTTTTTGTTCCCTCTTTTACCTGTTCGCCGCCATTGTTGAGGTGTTTTTTGAGCTCTGCAACTTCTCTGTTTTCAGCTTCCTAACAAAAATAATGAATCGAAAAACAGAGAAGTTATTACGGAATCTGGAGTCTTATAAGATTCAAAACTCTCACAAACAAAAAAAGAGTCGTAAATCACTAAAACTAAGAAAACTAGGGCATAATTATACGAAATAGAGAAATCGTTAAAGCGGATTATTCAATCAGAGATGGGGAAAATGTCAAAATCCTTCGCGGAAATTGAGAACGCAGCTCAAACGGAGACTGTAAAACAGTCGTAAATCACTAAAACTCGGAAAAATCAGATGCAAAATCCTTAAAATAGGGCACAAATCCACGAAATAGAGATATCGTTAAAGCGGTTTTTTTCAATCAGATATGTAAAAATGTCAAAATCCTTCGCGGATATTGAGAATGCAGCTCTTAACGGAGACTTAAACAACGACGCAGCAGAGAAAAAAAAAAACAGAGAAAGATGCGAGGAAGGAAAAAATCGTTCAAGCGGATTTTTTCATTCAGAGATGTGAAAATGTCAAAATCCTTCGCAGAACATAGACAATGCAGCTTAAACAGAGACGCAGCAGAAAAAAAAAAAAAAAAAAAAAAAGAAGAGAGAGATGCGAGGATGAAGAGAGAATCATGGCGAAGGAAATTTTTCAGAGAGAAAGAAGGAGAGAGAGAAACCTGGAGTGAGAGATTTCATTGTTCCGGAAAATCGCTACGGTGACGGTGAGAGCTAAGACGAAGAGTACGGCCAAACAAATAGAGGTCAGTTTCTGAGATGACGACGCCATTAGAGCTTCTTTCTTCTCTCTAGAGCTTTATGAAATTTTCTCTCACTTTTTTTCTCGGAGAAGAGAGAGAGAAGGTAGAAGAAGCAGAGACGAGTGACAGATTAGTGCACAAGCTCCAAGGAAACCGTCTTTCGTTATATATACGCAAAAAATAAACGTTAAAGTTGCCGTTAAATAAACGCCGCTACTTAACGGGCAGTGAAGTTGTTACTTTCTTATTTTTTACTTGCCAAGTCTCTACTTTTTGGTTTGCCGTCCATTCCCCTAATTCTAACGCCGTAACTTTAACCAAACACTCATAACTGCCGTAACCGCCCCATGTCTCATGTGTATATTATTATCTTCATAAAGTAGTAATTAATTTACTAATTAAAAATCGTTATAAAGAAAAAAACCTTCCGTATACACATTTCTGCGATCATTAAATGTTATTTACGCTCACTAACTTCGGTTGGGTTTCCTAATCGAATGATTATTGTATTTATTATCTTGATCCAGTCCAAGACAGAGTATTTTGGATAAAATGTGAAAGTTTAAATAAATAGTTTTACTTGTACAGAAATTAATGATATTGGTGTGATAATCAACTGTAAACAAAATTATTATATCAGTGGTGTCTTAAAGGTGTAACTGTAATGTCTGAGACCTTTTATTTTTTTTATAAAAAAATGTCATAGATCTAAAATCAAAAACACAAAATTTTAATTTTGACTGTGAGGGCACTGCAACTGGCGCCGGAGCTATATCTGTACCAAAATTAAAGTTGAAAACTCTTTAATTTCTTCGTTCCACACACTTTACTACTAGTAAAAATTATTTTTACTCCTACTATTTTTAGTTTACTTATTTTTCCCCTGTGTAAAAAACTAAAAAAGTTGCTTACTATACTTCTTTACAGTACGATGAAGACAAATCTCCACCAAAACCACATATAAACCATGCCAAAAAAACAAAAAAAATCTTGATTACAAATGTTTGAAAATATTATATTTATAATTTTTATCTTAAATGGCTAAACCGAATTAACCTAGCAAAATTTATATTTTCTCTTAATCCACCCTTTTCTAGTTTTTTTTAATCAACTACTCATTTTATTAAATCAAGTTTGGTCAGTAGGATAATTGTTCTATGGAACATACCCTACCGGCTCCGTGTGACTGACATGAGAAAATAAAAAACTTCATACTCGAACCATTTTTGCAAGAGAATCGACGACGCCACAATTACTTTCCAAACAGAACAAGATTGAAATTTTGGAGGTCTCGAAAACCCAATCCTTCTAATTTTTAAGAAACAAAAAATTTGTCCATTATTTTTTCTACTATTTTGCTTGGAATTCCACCATCAGATAACACTTCTCAGTTTATCGGTTATACATTGAGAAAGAAGGAAACACGACGTGACATGAATATGTCAAAAATGCTTGTGCTACGAATTTGCTTTCGACCTCTTTCCTGACTTTGGACAGAAATTTTGCAGACCAAGTATTGACCCCGCTATTAAAATATGAGAAGATTATATTCTTTGACCCTTTTGTGGTTAAATGTTTTTGAAACTCAAAAGTTTTTGATAATTTAGCGATATGTAGTTACAGATTTTAATTGTCTACAGTTAAATTAGATTTATATTACTAAATACTAAAGTGATATTGTATACATTGGTAGATGTTCTAAAGTTTTATACATAAGTTAAAACAAATAATCTCACATATAATATTGTAAAACTATATTAATAAATACATCCTAAAGTAAGAGAGAAGCAGATGTGATTATCGAAAAAGCGATACGCAGATATGTGATTGGTTAATTGGGGTGGAACGAAATTAACTAACGAATTAACGAATCACTGAGCTTGGAAATGCCACGTCATCAAAAGGCAGTGTGTTCCGTACGGAAGCTAATGGGTCACACCACTGGTTTTATGCCGGATTTAAAGGAATATTATTTCTTGCTTAATTAATTAATTTTCTTTTCTCTTGAGAAAATTACACAAATTAATTTTCTCAGGCTCCAATTACGGTGATTTGTTGACTGGCCACATCATGCATGGTAATGTTTCCGCCAAATGTTAACCTACATTATGGTTTATTATTTTTTTATCCATGCATCAAATTAGTAAAACCAAAATACATTTTTAATTCTTAAAATGAACTGTAATCATATACTGTTTTATGCATATTTCCTCTTGTTGGTTTGTAAGTTTACCGGAGATATATGTATTTCATCAGAAATAAATCTAATTTCTGAAAAAAGCTGGAGAGGAGATACATTCATGGTGCTGGTGTGTGGTGCTTATTCTTGTGATTTTCAATCTTTGTGAGTTATTTTGAATTTATGTTCATCGATTGGAAATAATCGCTTAGGTTTTGAAAACTTAGGTTACTAGTTTGATTTACAAAGAGGCATGAAGCATATGTACATATCTTCAGATTTGTTGACGGTGTGGCATAGCTACTTTCGTNTGTTGACTGGCCACATCATGCATGGTAATGTTTCCGCCAAATGTTAACCTACATTATGGTTTATTATTTTTTTATCCATGCATCAAATTAGTAAAACCAAAATACATTTTTAATTCTTAAAATGAACCGTAATCATATACTGTTTTATGCATATTTCCTCTTGTTGGTTTGTAAGTTTACCGGAGATATATGTATTTCATCAGAAATAAATCTAATTTCTGAAAAAAGTTGGAGAGGAGGTACATTTATGGTGCTGGTGTGTGGTGCTTATTCTTGTGGTTTTCAATCTTTGTGAGTTATTTTGAATTTATGTTCATCGATCGGAAATAATCGCTTAAGTTTTGAAAACTTAGGTTACTAGTTTGATTTACAAAGAGGCATAAGGCATATGTACATATCTTCAGATTTGTTGACGGTGTGGCATAGCTACTTTCGTTGTTGTTTTCGTAATTGAGTAGTATTTTCATCTTTGTCGCCGTTTAACCGGATTTTTACAAAAAAATCTTATTTTTTTAAGGTTTTAATTTTTTGGATAGTAGTTAAGAGTTGGATTTTGTAGTAATTTCTTCTTTTCGATCGTTTTTAGAGATTTGTAATAAATGGGATTCAATCTAACAAATTTTATTTTTGACAAAGAGTTTTGGTAGGTTCTTTACATTTTTCGTAGCAGTTTATCTATTTCATCAATGAACTTAGTTTCCATAGATTTGCTTACAATTATTGTATGTTTTTGGTTTTTCATACATCTCTCTTTTGTTTCCGGGAAAATTTAAAGTTCTAATAATAAAATAAAGATCTCAAGGTTAAAAAAATAATATTCTGTTTTATGCTAATTTCTAAAATGATTCAGATATACCCTTAAGAATATGTATACGTAGGTTGCATGGTTAGTTGGTACATATACATTGTTGTGTCTCCTAATTGTAATCATGTTGTACTCATGATTTCAACCAAACGTAAATACATTTTTGGATATATCATTATTAGACATTATACTATATACTCAACTCAATCAATACAAACTTTTACGTTGAGTAAACATTAAGGATAAGACAAGTAATTGAACTGTACATTCAAATTACTTTTACAAAGTTTAGACTGAAATTGAAGGAAAACAAAAATTATATACATTCACTCATCTATACGTATGGTGGATTAGTGATACACAATAATACTACAATAAAAACCTCTTTACCTTTTAAAATATTATAAGATTACACTAGGATTTAATCCGCGCTAATTATAGCGCGGGTAATTTTTTTAAAAAAAAATTGTTTTTATCTGAATTTTGCAATATGGCTAAATAATGATTATAGATAAAACTGTCAATTTGTAATAATTTGTCTATTTAACCCGTTTTGCAGTTGACTAAAATATTATTCGGACTAACCCGTAAAAACCTATAATCTTGAAAACATAACTCTAATATGCACCGTTTAATGACTCTGATTTTTGTGATTAGTCTACGAACCCTTAAAAAAAAAATTTCTTGTGTCTAACTTTTTATAAAATTTGTAAAATATTTGTCAACCTTTTTTTTGATATATATTCAAATAAAATATAATAAATTATAGTGAAAAATATAGCATGATTGCGAATAGATTTTTTTTCTTTAAATATATATGGATTGATTATTATTTTAAAATATATAGTATTAAAAATAAATAAGAAACTAAATAATAAATAACCTCTTTAATAGGAAATAAATACTTTCCATATTCTCATCAATAATTTTAAAAGACAATGATATCATTTCCTATTTCAATTATCTTTTTTTATTTGTAATGACATTTCATGTAATCTCTATAAAATTATTTAAGAAGACATTTTTGAAAATAAACTTTGTTTTGTAAGTCATTACATGAAATGTCATTACAAATAAGAAAAGATCATTGAAATATGAAAGGATATAATTGTCTTTTAAAAATATTGATGAGAATATGAAAAATATTTATTTCTCATTAAAGAGCTTATTTACTATTAATTTCTTAATTATTATGATATTATTAAATTATAATCAATCCATACATATTCAAAGAAAAATATATTTGAAATCTTCCAATATTTTTCACTATAATTATTATAAATTGTTTTAAAAATCATAGTCATTAAGCGGTGCATATTAGAGTTATGTTTTCAATATTATAGGTTTTTGCGGGTAGCCCGAATAATATTTTAGTTATTGCAAAACGGGTTCAGTAGACATGTTATTCCGGATTGACTGTTCTATCTATAATCATTAGTATAAACATATTTTAAAATTCAGATAGAAATAATTTTTCTTAAATTTCAAAACAATTTTTAAACAAAAATTACCCCGCTCTATATAATTAGCGCGAGTTGAATTTTAGTAACCTACAAAACAAAATTCAATTTTTTTTTTTGTCCGCTACCCAATTATTACATCACATGTGGCTAGGAGAGATGTTCTGAGGAACATCCGCAACCAGCTCAGTATGACTTATATGGGAGAATAAAAAGCCTCGTGTACGAGCCCCTTCTATGCGATCCATTTATTAACGCAATCTCCCACCACAACCAAATTTGATTTGAAGTCGATTATCATTGTTTAAAACATCTATCAATGCTCTTGCAAGAGTATCGGCACAGACATTTAAACTACGGGGGATAAAAGATAATCTGAAATCTTCGAAGGTCTCCCTTAGCCGATGGAAGGAGTCAAGTTCTGACATGAATGCTGGCCAATCCGCCGGATTCTCGATCATGCTCACCAAGTCCGAACAATCCGTCTCGAAGTGCATCGAATAAGACTGTCTTTCTCTAATGCACGCCATAGCCCAGAGAAGACCATCAATCTCAGCATGTAAGGCCGAGAGACTTCTTCGACATCCCTGTTGTCCAAAAACCTCGTTTCCGGTGTTGTCGTTAAGGCACCATCGTAATCCACTAACTGGTCCACGATCGATCCAAGAGGCATCTATCTGACAAGTCGGAATTCGGTGGTCGAAAGAGGGAACCCTCGTGGCTAGCAGCAATTGCGGTGTATCTATCTCATCTTCCTCATCCTTTTGGTTCGCGATTCTCCAACTTTCCGCTTCTAAGGTCGCTTTGTGGAGTGTTTCGTCTGGAGGAATATCTTTTCCGTTGAATACTTTATCGTTTCTTGCTTTCCAAATGAACCATACTATCCAAGGATATACATCCTTTTGTGTTTCTGACAGACCTAAGTCTTTTGCTTTCCAAAAGAGGAAACTCATATTTTGGTAAATAGAAGCACTCGGGAAGTGTCCCGGAAGGGACGGAAAGTCCGATAGTGCCCAGACTTGTAAAGCCGGGGGGCATAAAAATAAAAGGTGATTAGTTGATTCCTCCTGGTCTCCACACCTAGGACAACGCATGTCGGTACCCAAATGTCTATAAGCGAGGTTCTGGCAGGTTGCCACACATCCGGATAGCGCTTGCCACATAAAATGTTTAATTTTTCCTGCCGTGGGGACTTTCCACACCTGTCTTTGAAGAGTGGTAATGCTCGGTTCTCTCACTACCGTTTGCTCTCTGCTTAACTTATCCCTCCTAAGCAGGTCATATCCAGATTTTACTGTATAAACTCCCATTTTTGAATGGTTCCATGCGTATCCATCTAGCGTACGATTACGACTAGGCCTCAACCCAAGTATTAGCGGAATATCCTCAGGTTGGAAAAACTCACGCAAGAGGTGAACATTCCACTCTTTCATATCCTGATTAATGAAGGGATAAACCAGGAGTTTGGGGTCCGTAGATGTGAACCGTGCAGAAGCTATCGCCGGGCGTGCCGGTATGTCAGGGATCTAGGGTTCACTCCAAACTCTAGTATTAAGGCCCGATCCGATAGTCTTCCTTAGCCCCATCTTCAGAAGAGGTTTTGCGGCTATGATACTACGCCATCCATAAGATGGTGAATAAACTCTCCGATCTTCCAACGAGCAAGATTGTCTATAATATCTTCCTCGAAGTACTCGTGCCAGTAGAGATGAGGGGAATTGAATAAGGCGCCATAGCTGTTTTGCTAGAAGGGCTAGATTGAAGTCGTGTAAATCTCGGAATCCCAAGCCTCCCAAGTCTTGGGGAATGCAAATTTTATCCCATGCTATCCAATGAATCTCTTTGCTATTTTGTTTGGAATTCCACCATAATTTAGCAATGGCACTCCTCAGCTTATCGGTAATGCATTGTGGGAGTAGAAAACATGACATAACGTAGGTTGGTAGGGCTTGGGCCACCGATTTGATGTGAATCTCTTTTCCACCTTTGGAAAGTAGTCTTGCAGACCAATTGTTCACCCGATTATTAAGTCTATTATGTACGAAGGAGAAGACTATCTTTTTTGAACCACAAATTTGTTCCGGTAATCCCATATACATACCCATGCCCCCTTCGTTCATTATCCCAATAGCATTTTTTATTCCTCTTTTTACGCTTTGGCTCACACCGTTTCCAAATGTAATAGAGGATTTTCCTATGTTTAGTTGTTGCCCCGAAGCAGTTCCATAGGTGTTAATAATCTTGAAGATTTCTGTGCTTTGTTGGATATCCGCTTTGGAGAAGAATAGACTATCATCTGCAAATAAGAGATGTGAGACCGTGGGACTCGCTCTCGCTATCCTCAGACCTGTAATACGATTTTCTTATTCCGCTCCATTGAGGAGGGAGATTAGGGCTTCTGTGCACAAGATAAAGAGGAAAGGGGAAAGAGGATCTCCTTGTCGAAGTCCCCTTGACGGAATAATTTTTCCTTTCGGTTCTCCATTTATGAGGACTTGGTATGAGACCGAGGAAATACAAAACATCAGCAACTTGACCCATGAGGGCTTTAAGGAAATCCCATTCAACCCGGTCATATACTTTACTCATATCAGTCTTTATAGCCATAAAATTGTCTCTACATATGGGATTTGTGCGAAGGGCATGGAAGTTTTCTTGTGCAAGCATAATGTTGTCAAACGTCTAGCCACGAAGGCTGATTGGGTTTCAGATATTAGGTTCGGTAATGACTTCTTTAGCCTTTTGCACATGAGCTTTGAGATAATCTTGTAGCTCACATTGCAGAGACTAATCGGTCGGAACTCCGTCATCGCTCTTGGCCTTTCTTTCTTGGGAATAAGACATATATTGGTTTGATTAAGTCTCGGGTCAAAATTTCCAGATGCAAAGAAGTCTTTAACTAATTTAACTATGTCTTGGCGTATATATTGCCAGAACTTCTGGTAAAATCTACTTGTCATTCCATCTGGACCTGGAGCCTTATCTGGGTTTATATCAAAAAGGGCTGCTTTGATCTCTTCTTCAGACGGTTCCATGACTAGCAGTCGGTTAGTATCCTCTGAAAATTTCTCGGTAATATACCGGAGTGATTCGCATGGGTCTGTAGGCTGCGAAGTGGTAAATAATTCATGGAAATAATTAGTCGTTATTCGTTCTATCCCACTCGTATTTTCTACCCAATTTCCATCGTTGTCTTTCAACGAGATTATACGATTCTGAGCCCGCCTCTGCTTATATTTTTGTCTCCCTCCTTATGCCATCGATCTCGGCTTTTTTGCTGCCAAAAGGTTCCCTCCTCGCGAAAAGCTGTACACAGTTGTCTTCTGATTTCTTCTATCTCCTCTCTTCAATTAACCTTGTTGTATTAGTGGGCAATGTCTTTTTTCAAGATGAAATTTTCCTACGGCATGCAACTATTTTTTGGTGAATATTCTGAAATGGTATATCATCAAAAGAGCTCCATCCCGAGATAATTGTTTCTTTAAAACCTGGTTTTTCCACCCATCTTTTGTCGAATCTAAAAGTTTTTTTTCCTCTTATGGGGATTCACATTTATCATAGCCAAGACTGGACGATGATCTGAACCCCACAATTTTAGGTTCTCCACAGTTGTATGGGAAAATAAAGAATGCCACTCTTCATTTGGTACCGCCTTATCCAGACGGCATTTTACTTTGCCAGACCGTCGTCTTCCCACCCATGAGAAAGAATTTCCCCTATATGGAAATTCTAGCATCCCACAATTATCAAGCATGGTACATAAGGGGAGGAAAGAGTTTTCTGGTCTTCTGCGACCACCACGTTTCTCGTGGTTCCCTGTAATTTCGTTGAAGTCTCCGATCATGAACCAAGCATTACTTCTATTCAGACTCATACGAGTAAGTATTTCCCAAACACATTCTCGGTTTCTTACAACCGGATCACCGTAAATGAAGGTCATAAAATTTTTATGGCCCTCTAATGATGTTTCGACATCAATCATTCGGTCGTCTAAATAAGAGATAATAACCATAGGCTCGTCCATATAAAACAGGGCTATACCACCGCTTCGGCCTCTCGGCTCAACGGTACAAACATGGTCATAGCCAAAGTACACTTGCATATCTTGCAGAAAAAGCGATTGTTCTTAGTTTCCAATAAAAATAAAAAGCGAGGTTGAAAGCATTGATGTAGTTCTTCAAGATGGTCCTTTGTCAAGTCGGCTCCCGCCCCTTGACAATTCCACCTGATAACGTTCATGATTTGCGATTCTTTGGTTTTTGGGCTCCTCCCAAACCAAATGTAGAATCAGATTGTGGCTTTGTATTCTTACGTTGTTTTTCTTCTTTGCACCCATTTTTTTTCCCCATACTTGGGCTTGGTCCAGGCCCAGAGTTTTTCTCTTTTTTCTTGTTCTTCGGCGAGACACATCCCTTGACGAGATTTCTTTTCTTCAGTGATAATCCCACGGCTGCCAGACTTTTTGGGATAAGCCTCTTCTTCACCAAGATTTTTTTCCCCGATTTTCCGGATTCAGTATCCGCCTCATGATCCTCCTCTATCTCCATCGAAATCCCTTTCTTTTTGACCTCTGAAAGTTTTGGATCTTCATCCATCGGAACCGCGTCCTCCGATTCGAGTCTATTTTGGTCCTCGATGATGAAGTCTTCACCGAGTAGATAATCCTCATTGAGGAGATCTTCGTCTTCTCCATCCTCATAGAGATCTGTATAATCCTTCCACTCATCATCAACATCTAGCCCTTCGTTTAAATCCGTCGGGTCAAAATTTTTCATCTCAGCTAGAGNATAGAGATCTGTATAATCCTTCCACTCATCATCAATATCTAGCCCTTCGTTTAAATCTGTCAGGTCAAAATTTTTCATCTCAGCTAGAGTCTCCTCCTTCATTGACTCATCTTCGTTACTCTCCCAATTTTCTGCGATTTCAGGATCCCCAGCATTGGGAGCTTCTCCAATCTCCGCGCCTGTTAGATCCGGTTCGTGCTCCTCCATCATCGGCTCTGCCCATTCGTCTTCTTCCTCAAGAGTTTGTTCATACCAGCTTTTTTTGCTGATAATTTCAAGTTTCTTGTTTTCCTCGACTTGGGCTATCGAATGATGAGTTCCGTTATCAGCAGGGACGATGGGATCAAAATTTATGCTTCTTTTTGCCGAGCTTCCGGCTTCCGAAGCTTCTCCAGTATCAATGGCTTTGCCTTTATCCCTATCGTTTGACTTTTGGACTAGCTTTAGACGAAACAGACGGCTTCTCAGATGATCAGGTGATGTCTTTCCTTGTTTCACTTTGGATAAATCACAATGGGAATCCGAGACTGTCTTTTGTGAAACAGGTGACTGTTTTAGGGGTTTGAGTTTTATTAGCTATCAGAGCTTTCCCAGAACGGGAATCCTTTTGAGGTGAGGTCTCCTTATCATTGTTTCTTTCCGCTTTCCATTTGCTTACTACATAGGACTCCTCATATCGTCTCTTACGATAGACATTTCCAGATTGTAGAGGATTTTCCTTATGGTGCGGAAGGTTCTCTTCACGAGGAGCGTATCGTTTTTCAAAACGATGAGCTTCAGAACGGTAATTTGTTCTTTGATCAATCCTGTTCCAGACACTTTCGTTCCTCCTCTCATCCGCCTGGCGATGGTAATTTCTTGATTCATGAGGAATCAATTTTTCCTTTTCCGTCGCATTTAAAGACTTCCTGGGTTCTTCTGGATGAGTAAGAACTTGATTTCTTCCCCGAAAAGGTACAGTAATCTGTCCAGCTTGTCTACATGTATGAAGGATGTCCCTATCTCTGATTTGCTCGTCTCTTGCCGCCTGAGCTACGTTTCTTGCCGCTTCTCTTTCTAACATCTTTTCTTTTCTTTGTTCGTCTGTCAGATGCAGACAAGTTCTCTCATCGTGTGAGATGTGTTTGCAAGTGAGGCACCATCTTTCAAGCTTCTCGTACTTCAGTTCGACTTTAACAACTTCCCCAGTCTGAAGACGAACTTTTGATTCAAACTTTAGGGGGGCATCCGCGTTTATAGATATTTGTATCCTTGCTGCTCTTGCCTCAATGGCCTTTACCTCACCAAGTCTTCTTCCAATTTCATTGAAGTTCTCTTCCATCCAGAAATGAGTGGGAATACCAGAAACTCTTATCCAGAAGATCATGTTATTCGGGAAAGTTTCTCCTACATGAGGGATCCATCTCTCAAGCGAGAAAGACCACTTGTTGAAATGGCACGGTCTTTTGTTGAGGACTCTCTGGATATCAGCTTCAGAATCAAAGTCGAATTGGAATCGAGAGTTCCCTAGGTCGATGCCATGAACACGGCCTTCAAACGTCCCAGATGTTAGGTCTCGGCATGAAGGCTATGAGAGCTTCCGTACTTCTGACTTCTTGGTTGAACATACGTCCCACCAGACTTCGGTTGAAACGTGCTATGAGCTGAGAATTGTCCACCTGAGGTAGATCTAAAATCTCCTCCTCTTCTTCCTGAACAAAACCCGAGTTTGGTTTTGACTGAGCCATTGTAAAGTTTTAGTGGTGACTGTTTTCGTTTGGACAGAGAGCTCTTCGGATATTGATGGAGTAGAGATACTTAGCACTTGGCTAGAAAGGAGACAGACCAGAACCAGAAGATTCACACTTCTCAGGACGAGAGAAAGCCGTCAGTCTTTGGTATGTTTGTTTTGTTGAGGCATTTTTAAATTTAAAATGGAGCTGTCGAGATCCGCAGTTTGAATGGGTTGAAAGGCTTTGACAAATCTTAGCTCAAGGCTAGAGGTTTAGGGAGAAGCTGAAAGCAAGGTAGTAATTCCGGTGAGAAAGAAACAGAAGCCTACCATGATAATGTAACGCACGCGTTCCGGAAGAATTGATTATTGGGGGAAATAATTAATTCGGGTTGATCCGGGGTAGTATCGATCGATACTAGCCTTGTATCGATCGATACCTGTGGGGGTAGTATCGATCGATACCTGTGGGGGTAGTATCGATCGATACTGGCCTGTATCGATCGATACCAGTCGGGGTTCCTTATTGTCTTCTTCTCTTCTCTTCTTACGGATGTTAAAACCATTCTTTTGGAAAAATCAGAATTGGTCGTGAGAGAGAGAGAGAGAAAAGGAAAGAAGAGCTTGGTGAAGCTTGGATCTTGCGAGATCAAGAGAGTTTAAGCTTGGTGAGAAGTTTGAAGAAGAGATTGGAAGAGCGTGGTTTTGGCGTGAGCTAAGGGGGAAGAGAGGGAGGTCTTCTAGAGCTCGATCCATCCGATCTAAGGTGAGTTGTGACCAAAGGTTAGCAATTAAGCTTGTGTGGTGCTTTGTTAAGTTTGATTGATGAATTTTGTGGCTTGTCTTGGTGATTTCTGGGTTTAGATTTCGTGAAGGTTGTGAGTCGCAGGGGAGTATCGACCGATACCATGGGTGTATCGATCGATACCAGTCCCTTGTCGGTAGGCTCGAGTTGTTTTAGTATCGATCGATACCAGGTGTTGTTTTCAGTATCGGTCGATACCAGTCCCTTGTCGGGAAACTTGTGTTGTTTTAGTATCGATCGATACCAGGGGTGTATCGATCGATACCAGTCCCTTGTTGGTTGACGCGTGTTGTTTTAGTATCGATCGATACCAGTCGTTGGTGGTGCCCTGAAAGCGTGTTGTGTGTTTACTTTTCAGGCTGTGTGTTTAGCTTTTCTTGGAGTAGAATTGCTAGGCGTTGGTTTAGTTTTTCATGGTTTTGAATTGCTAATTGTGCTGGAAGTTTTTAATTGGTGTTAATTAATTCTTCGTGTTAATAATTGCTGATTGTTGTGCTTGTTGGTAGCCTGTTGTTGGGAGGATCAATCTCACTCAGCGTTTGGTTAGCCAAATGTTGATGCATCACTTTTGTCGATGCAGGTAAAGATAAGGCGTGATCGTGGAATCGAGG
>PKMM01023491.1:0-36373 GCA_002933915.1 Eutrema heterophyllum | reverse complement strand
TTTGCAAATCCTAAAGATCTAAACCAGCTTTAAAGTTCAGGTTTGATATGTTCACAAAACAACTAAACCAAATCTCTTTGCGGATAGCTATTTTGCTCACCCTAAGTTCTGTCAGATTATCAATTGCACTGTCGTGCCTAATCGATTAACCTAAGATCTAAGTTCCAGATTGGTCAACCTAGAATTAGCTTTGAGAACAACATAAGGTGAAGAACTAATTCAAATTATGAATCCTAACCAATCAATTACCAGCACTCAATTAAATCCTTTATGAGAAAACCCTAAACCTAAAGTGGATCTACTCAGACATGATTAATGGAACAGAAATCATAGATGAATAGAATTACATAGAAGAAATCAATAAGAAACAAAGGGGTTCAGAATCGTCTCCCAAAAACCCTGTAATAAATCTCTCTCAAAGTATGAAGAATCCAATAAAGCTCCTCTCTCCTAAAAGTGGCTGAAAAACCTAATTATAATGCTAAATCACGTTTTGGGCTTCTTGTAATTATTAAAATGACTATACAAATAAAACATATATCATGGTTACAAACGGATAAAAACCATGATATATCATGTACTACATGATCTGTTAAGCAGTTGCTGTAGATGAGTATGTCATCAAAGTACACAACAAAAAACTTACAGATGTATGCTCTAAGAACGTGGTTCATTAGACGCATGAAGGTGCTGGGTGCATTAGTGAGGCCGAAAGGCATCACAAGCCACTCATAGAGACCTTGCTTGGTCTTGAAAGCAGTCTTCCACTCACCACCTTCTCTCATTCGGACCTGATGATATCCACTCTTTAGGTCGATCTTGGAGAAGACAGTAGCTCCACTTAGCTCATCCAACATATCATCAAGTCGAGGAATTGGGTGTCTATACTTCACAGTGATGTTATTGATGGCTCTACAATCGACACACATCCTCCAAGTACCATCTTTCTTTGGTACCAGCAAAACATGAACAACACAAGGGTTGAGGCTTTCTCGAACATAGCCCCTCGCCATAAGCTCTTGTACCTGTCTCTCCAATTCCTTAGCTTCAGTAGGATTCACTCGGTAAGCTGGCCTATTTGGTAAAGTAGCTCCAGGAATGAAATCGATCTGATGCTCAATACCTCGAATGGGAGGCAAACCTTCTGGTAACTCATCAGGGAAAACATCTTTGAACCGTTCCAAGAGGTTAGTAATTTCTGGTGGTAAGTCTAGAGTTGCAAAGTCTGTACTCAGGGCCTCCTTGAAGATCACGAGCAGCACTGGTTCTTTGGATGCCAAGGTTCTGCGAACAGTACCAAGACTAACCAGAAAGTTGGATTTGCGCTTCTTTTCTTCTATGGACATCTTGGCATACATCTCATGTACTTCTGTTGGTATGAGTGGGGAAAGCTGATACTTGCGTTTGTTATGCACCACATAATACAAATTGGTTCTGCCATGGTGTGTAGTCTCTCTGTCAAATTGCCATGGTTAACCCAATAGTAGATGTCCAACCTGCATTGGAACCACATCACACTTCACCTCGTCGTGATATCGTCCCACGCTAAAGGGAACAAGCACCTGGTCCGTGATCTTGAGCTCAATCTTGTCGTTAAGCCATCTAAGCTTGTAGGGCTTTGGATTCTTTATTCTCTCCAGACCGAGCTTATCCACCATGTAATCACTTGCAACATTAGTGCACGACCCTCCATCAATGATCATATTGCAAATCTTTCCCTTGACAGTGCACCGCGTGTGGAATATGTTCTCCTTTTGAGCCATCTCTTCTAGTTCAGTGATGGTACTCAACATTCGCCTAATAACAAGAAGTTCTCCAGTGTCATGATATTCCACTTCTTCTTCTTGTTCTCCTTGCTGCTCAGTCTCTGTCTCATCTTGAGATTCATAATCACCTACTGTTGTGACGATCATAGCTCTCTAATTAGGGCATTCACGAGCCATATGACCTCTTCCCTTGCACTTGAAACAAGCAATGTCTCTGGATCGTTGAGGAATGACATTTTTACTTGCCTCAGGTCGTGGGTCTCTGTTTGGTTCAGTAGCCTTTCCCCTGAACCGAGCTTCCACATTTGGTGTAGATTTTCTGTCCACGGGTTTAGTTGAACCTTGTGTCCAGTTAGGTTGTGCTCGGGACCTGTCGAGGGTGGTCTTGTGTTTGATATGTTGTTCAACTTGCACAGCCAGGTGAACTAGATCTTGCAGATCGTGATACACTTGCCGTTCCACCTTCCGGCTGATCCTCTCTTGCAAACCATCCATGAATTGAGCCATGAGTGTCTCCTCTGTTTCATCCAGCTCCAAACGATTCCTTACATGCTCAAATTCCTCAACACATCTGTTTCCTTGGGACAAACGGCAAAAACGTCTCTGCATATCCCTGTGGAAGTGTGGAGGAACATACATGCTCCTCATCAGATCCTTCATCTCAGTCCAAGAGTCGAGAGGTCTTTGCATGTTCCTTCTCCTATCAGATACTACTCTGTCCCACCAAGTCAAGGCATGATCAGTGAGTTGAGCTACTGCCAATGACACCTTCCTTGGACCCGTGTGATTGTAGTATTCAAACAGATGATCCATCCTTCGCTCCCAATCAAGATAAGCTTATGGATCAACTTTTCCTGCAAAGGTATGGGCAGTTAGCTTCGGATCATGGTTAGGTTGGCGTGGGGGTGGTGGGTCATGTTGATCTTCTTCAAGATCTGAATCGTCTTGATCATGCTGTTCTCGAGCTACAATTGCTGGTGCAGCTCCGAGCGCAACGTTTCGTATAGGAAGCCGCCTTGGCGGTGGTTGTTCAACACGATCCATCCTGTTTCCAAGGGCTTCAAGTTCTGTACGCATAGCTGCTATTGCCTCTAGGATCGCAGATGTAGGATCTGCTGGTGCCTCGTGTTGTTCGTTCATTAGTAGCTTCAGGTATGTCGGATTCTTCTTACTTGGTCTCTCAAACCTAAGCTCTGATACCACTTGATATAAGCCTTGAATGGAGAAGGCTTAAAACTCGACCAAGTAACAGTAAGGAACAAAGCTGGCTGAGAGCACTCTCATTGGACCTAGGGATAACGTGGAGTGAAAGGGGAATCGATGGCACCACACAAGCTGTGAGGGGGCTTGTGATACTGCAAGACTTCTGTTTTGGAGACAAACTCGACAACAACAGAAGGGTTTTGAGCTTGTGGGCAAAGTCGACAAGAAAAACGATTCAGAACAAGTCTGGAAATTTCTAGGGTTTATTAAAAGCAAAGGGTGTCGATTTCTAGTTACAAAAAGGGCTATTTGTAGCCTAAAAGTAAAACCAATCCTAACTAGTAAAAAGAATTAAAAAGGAAATTAAAAAAAGGAAGAGTTTTATTTCTTCTTAAAAAAAGGAAATTAACTAAATCCTAATGATAAAAGGAAAACCAATAAAACCAGAAAAAAAGAAAAACTAACAAATAA
The DNA here is from genome assembly GCA_002933915.1 of Eutrema heterophyllum. Classification (NCBI taxonomy): domain Eukaryota; kingdom Viridiplantae; phylum Streptophyta; class Magnoliopsida; order Brassicales; family Brassicaceae; genus Eutrema; species Eutrema heterophyllum. The sequence continues at coordinate 32,933 of PKMM01023491.1, read as the reverse complement.
TAAAAATCGATATTCCTTCCATCTCACTCGACTTCTTCTTGCTCTGAAATGATGGATAAGGTCCTGGCTTGATCTTCTAATGGTGGTTCTTCATAGATCTCCTCCAGCAGCCTCAGAACATAAGCATTTAACTTCTTGGACGTAGATATGGATCTTGATCGTGTCATAGGCTTGTTAGGTACGAATGGGATGTCTTGAACTGGTCCTTGCTGAATGTCCTCATCACTTTTGATAAAGGATATTTTTGTATCAATTACTCAAACATACTCATGTCATTGCATATTTGAGGATCAATCCAAAAGGGTTAAGTTTCAGGCACCAAGAATGCATAAAGCTTCTTAAGTTAGGCAAATCAAAGTTGTTTTGGTTTCAATTCTAGCAACCTAATTCAATTCAAAAGCAAACAAGTAACAAGACTAAACAAGCACTAAACGAGATTGATGAATTGATAAAGGCAAGCCCTTGGATGAGGTTATGGACTTTGGAGACTTCTATGATCAATCTATGATGTCAACTAATACAATTAAACCATTTTCCTTAGTCTAGAACTCTTAAACAAGACTAATCTACTTTCATGGCCTTAATCACTTTGTTAATCAACTAATCAAGAACAAACTCTCATTTGTGAAAGTTAATTATCAAGCATTAATCACAAGTTCTAATAGCCATAATACTCATTAAACAACTACTCTCATAGGTTAAGCAAACAAAATTTCTTATTTAGTTCTTAGGGGAATTTCATCGAACACCTTGTGTGCATGAAATTCCCTATGATCTATATTAACTTTCTCAAGCCTAATCTAGCATTATGGACACTAAATAAGAGAGGAAATATGTAATCTAAGCCCTAGACATCAAAGATCAACCACGAAATCCCCTAATCTACCTCATCCATGAGCTCTAAAAAGACATACTCACTAATCATGGTGAAACCCTCAAATCCCATAAGGAAGATGATTGAATCCATGATTAGAAAATTAGAAAGATTAAAAAAAGAGAGGTTAAAAAGATTCAAACTTTAGATTGCATAAAAGTAAAGAGGTCTCTTGCAAAATCCAAGAACCCTAAAAAGGAGAGGTCTAGAGAAAAGAGATAGAAAATAAAGCTTAGATCCAAAAATTAGGTTTTGCAAACTTAAAGTATCTTGGGCGGACCGGGTCAACCCGGAACAAACTGGGTCTGGGTTGTGATGCCTCACACCGAACGGTGGTGGACCGGTGTAGCCGGCCGGTATAGAGGAGCCTTGGTCGAGAGTCTTCACGCTGGGTCGAGACGGGCCTGTACGGGTGGTCGGCATTCTTCCTGGTCGAGCTTGGCTAAGGACCGGACGGGCACACCGGACGGCAGCGGGTCAGTACAGTTCCTCTTGGTGTTGCATGCCGGATGGGATCGAGTCAGTATGGATGGTCGTCTTCGGTCGGTACTCGTCACTGCCTCCATACCGGCTGGGTGATACCGCATGGGAGCTGGCCGGCATTGGTCTTCATTTTGGATGAGCTTGGACCGGTACAAGAAGGAGAGCTGGGTCGGCATAGACCCCTGTCCCAATACCGGATGGATGGTACCGCATGGAAGCTGGCCGGTATTCGGACGTGATGAAGAAGCATGCCGAGTGAGATTAGGTCAGTATGGTTGCCTGAAGTTGCAACATGATATCTTCATATTTTACATGTTCTAGCATACATTTTACTTAGAACTTTGTGTCATTTGCATGCATAATCATGGTTTTGTCTTGCATTTAGGTCTCATTTAGAGTTTAGGAAGTTTGCATTAGGTCCTAGTGAGTTCTTGCATGTTTTGGAGTGTTTCTAGGTGTTTGGAGACGTTTTGGAGATAATTGGAGTAATGGACCAAAAGAGAGGGCAAAGCTCGTCCGAGGTGTCAGAAAAACCTGGCCGAACGAAGGGGCTCCGATCAGATTCAGCCTCCATGATCTTCATGAGAGTTGTAGCCAACTGAGTTAGCTCTCGACTGGAAGTGGTTTGAGGCCATTCGGATATGTATTTCAGGAGATATCGTGGGTTTACCGAAGGTATATCCGTCTGGGCGCTAGATCTACACCAACCGACCACAGGTCCATGCAACGAATCAATGTCCGGCCATAAGCTAAGCACCGACCTGTGGCATGTTTTACACCGACCCGTGCATCCCATGTGTTTGCTGCTTGGCCGAAGAAGAAGTCTACACCGACCGACCACAGGTCCATGCAACGAATCAATGTCCGGCCAGAAGCTAAGCACCGACCGACCACGAAGCCATGCAACAAAGCGGTGCACAAACCCAGCACTTACACCGGTTTGTTGCACCGCCCGGTGGCCGAGCGGTGTGACCTCCGCCTCCTACGACCCACTTCAACCGGGTCGATCCGGTTCGCCCACCTTCCTTTAAATAGTCCAAAAACCTAATTTTCATGGGCGAACATTTTATTTTTCTCTCCTTCTCTTGGCACAAAAACGTGGTCTTTGGTTTCTTAGAGGATTTTGGATGATTTTGTATGATTGATCTTGAATTTAATTGAAAGTTTAAGTTTAATCTTCTTAATCTTTCATCTTTCTATTCATTAATCATGGAATCCATCATCTTTCTCATGAGATTTGTTGGGTTCATGAAGATTAGTGAGTAGAACCTTCTTGGATCATTGGGCTTGGTAGATTAGGGGGTTTCTTGGTTAATTATTGATGTCTAGGGCTTAATTATATTGTTTCCTCTCTTATTTGATGGTTTTAATGCTAGATTAGGCTTGAGAAAGTTGATCTAGAACTAAGGGCATTTCATGCACACAAGGTGTTTGATGAAATGCCCCAAAGAGTTAAATAAGAGGATTTTCATACTTAGCTCATGAGAGTGATTGTCTAAGGTGATTATTAGCTAATAGAACTTGAGGTTAATGCTTGCTAATTACTTATTTCACAAATGAGAATTTGATCTTGATTTGGTAATTAGCGAAGTGATTAGTGCTAAGAGATTAGATTAATCTTGATTAGTGTTATAGGCTTTAGGAAATGCTCTCTTGTGATTATGTGGACATCATTGATTAACTTAAGATCCCCCCCAATCAATTGCCTTGCCCAAAGATCCTATTTTAATCATTGTTAACCTCGTTTAGTGTCTTGTTCTTGTTTGTTTTCTTTAATTTGAATCATTAGGTTGCTAGATAATCAAAACTATCTCTTGTTTGCTTAACTTAAGTAATTTCTTGCATTCCTAGTATGTTGTTCTTTGTGCCTCCCTTGGATTGATCCCCAAATGCTACAATGATAGAGTGTTTGGGTAATTGATTTGGATACACACAATTATCCTTCATCACAACACCGGACGGTTTTCGAGGGGTGTTGTGGGCCGGTGTTTCTCCTGTCCAAGCGTGGCTACAATACCGGGCAAGGACACCGACCCAATGTTGGTCTGTGTTGGTTGATGATCTTGCAGCCAGACGGACATACCTTTGGTAAAATCGCCATATCTCCTGAACTATCTATTCGATTGCCTTGAAACCACTTCCAGACGACAGATAACTCATTTTCCATCATTGTCATGAAGACCTTTGAAGCTAATTCTGATTGGAAACACTTCGTCTGACCAGATCTTTCAGACACATCGGGTTGGCTCTGCATTTGCCTTTGCTCCATAACTCCAATCATCCCAAAATGTCTCCAAGGCACCTAAACACACTCCAAAACATGCAAGACTCTCTAGGACCTAGTGAGAACTCTCTAAACTCTAAATGAGAACAAAACATCAAAGAAATGCTAAGAAAACACATGCATGAGACTCAAAATACCTAGATAAATACATGTTAAAAAAAGTAAAATATGAAAATATCAGCTGTGATACCATATTATGAATGAGAAACGTAGAAGAACATGAGAGAAAGTTTGGTGGGAAATATTATTTCTCATTAATTTGAAATGTAAAGCTGTACAATGTATTATATACAACAATTCTACTCGTATACAGTTATACAACATAACCAGTGAACTAAACCAGTCTAAACCGATATGTACCACTCCAATAACAACACTCAATACTTAACTTATCATGCGTCTTTGAGATGTGTTCCATCAAGATGTATTATGCGCTTACTCACTTCTCCCATCGCATTTTTAGCATAGAAACACACGTAGAATTTCTTTAAAACTTGTGCTTTTTTAAAAGTATGATGGTCGATCCATGATTAGACTGTTGGAGCTTAATTAAGCACATATTCAAACATTCCAAAAATTGCTCTACATGCTCATCTTAATCTAATTAGCGGCAGTGTTCACGAGCTCTTTGACAGTTATCATTCAAATTTTAATTCGTTAATTATGTTTTCAACATAGCCATGAGTACATGATCTTTCAATGATTCTACCCTAAAGTCATTGAAGAAGCACCATTTATTTTCTTTCCGGTTCCATGACTAATTATGTATGGGACGGAACCATTTAAAATGCTTTGGTCTTGGACCTGGAAGGATGTACGGATCTTGGTCCAGAACCTCCTGGTAATTCAAAAAAAAAAGTATGTATGTCCACCACAAACTTCTTTTTAGAACCGATATTCATAGATGCATATATCATCCACTCACAGTCATCCTATGCATAAATAGATGTAATATTTAGCTTCCCTCGAATTACATAATTGTCAACAAGTTTTTTTTAAGTGTTTTGCTTTCAAAAAGCAAGTTAAATCCATTAAAACGTGTAAGAGTCTTAACATTAAAACCATTAAAACATGTAAGAGTCAAATAAAAACAAGCACGTTAAAACCATTAAAACAAGCAAGAAGCAAATAAGAACATTAAGAACAAGCAAGTTAAAACAATAAAAACAAGCAAGAATCTAATAAAAACAACAAAACAAGCAAAGTAAACCTATTATTATAAAACAAGCAAGAATCAAATAAAAGTAGCAACACCAAATAAATTAAATCCAACAAAACACGCAAGAATCAAATTTTATGAGCATCAGTAAACCACTTAAACCATCAAAACAAGTCAGAATAAAATAAAAATACCAACAACAAACCCCATTAAACCAATAAAAGAATCATTATAAATATCAGACGTTACTTTGACCGATAGTTGGAATACCACTTAATAAAATCACTATATATTAATTCGTTCACCCGCGTGGGATAAAGTTTTTTTATAAACTAAATTTTAAAATATATAAAATATGAAATGAGAAATAAAATCTAATTTAAGTGTTATTGATTCAAATATGTTAAATTTCTAATTGTTAAGTTTTTAGTGAGAGGATAATATTTTGTTCATTTGTTGTGCAATGTGTTTTTGATGTTTATGCCATATTTCTAACTCGTGCTATGCGAAATCTAGATTCTAATCCGCGGTGTGTGTGGGGCAATAATTTTTATACATTATTTTTTGTGAAATTTATATTGAACAAACACTAACGAAATGGTCTGACTTTAATTTTAATGAAAAATTTCATGATTATGTGATTTTTGTAACCTTAAATGAAAGCAAAGTTTGCTATCTCACAACAACAAAAATTGTTATAAAAGTTATATGATGTTATCATACGGTTGATATTAGTAATATAAGAGTATGAGTTAGTTAAGTATATATCGATGTAATCTTAATTGTATACTTTGTTATTATGTGAATTTAGATTACCACACATCTAATTGTTTTATTATTTTATTAAAAACAAATTTCACAAATTATATATTTATGAGTGTTAAAATGGACTACGTCCTTTTAATTTGCCTCGAATCAGCTTGATATCTTGCATTTTTTGACAAACCAACCTACAAAGGATCGCAATTATAAAAACATAACACTAACCCGGCCCACCATATTACCGTATAATATAAATATTTACTAATTTGGGATATTTGAATTTTTATCAAGTTAAAATGTTTTTAATAATAAGATTTATATTTTATGGTTCAATTTTTTTTTTTAACACTGAACAAATTATGAGAACTACTACAAATACAATTCTACAACGGATAACGTTATCCGCTCCACAGGGATCCACGATCATGATGAACGGCTCCGCCCGCACCACGCTGAAGATTTCCTTATAAGTTTGCCTCCATTAATCTGCAGAAATTGCGTCATCTGGGAATCGAAACCCGGACATCCTGGTGTAGAACCATTAATAAACCCTTTTGTCAACCACTGGACTAAAGGGGCTTCCACAATTATGGTTCAATTAAATAACCAGATTAAACCAAACATAATTTTTTTAAATTTGGACGTCAATTAAATTTTCAAATTCAGATTATAATCTCTTCTCTTAGGTACCAAGGCAACCACATACAAACATAAAATTTACATTTAATCTCTACAATCTTGGATTAATGTTATTATATTTTAAATANTTTTTTTTATAAAAAAAGACTTGTTTGACAACATGTTTAATTAATATAGATAAATTATAGAAATATCCTTAATGAAACATGTTTAGACACAAGTGTTCATGTTTTAATAGTATAGATACTATTCAAAAGAATATGATATAAATGAACTATTGATCTATTATGATATATCAATCCCTCTAATTGAGCAATCACATTCATTTAGAATATTATGTTCATAATGTACATGATATCTACTTTTCTTTAGCTCTCATGCTCTCTTTGTATAAAACCAATAGTGTAATCACTTCTATGGAATATAAAATTACAAATTCTACATGGTATCAGAGACTAAACAATTATCAAAACCTAAAAAAAAAATTCGCTTCATTTTTTTTCCCAGCCGCCACATCGAATCATGTCTTCCTCATACAACACCTCTTCAACTTCTGTCACCTATACCATTATCGCAAACACTGCTCACCATAAACATGTCCAATGTCTCCAAACTCACAACCACAAATTACCTCATGTGGAGTCTACAAGTCCACGCTTTGCTTGATGGCTATGGTCTTGCTAGTCATCTTGATGGATCTGCCATTGCTCCAGCCAAAACTCTCACCGTTAACAATGTTATCTCTGTCAATCCGGTTTACATAGTCCGGAATCGACAAGATCACCTCATTTACAGTGCACTTATAGGTGCAAGCTCGTCTACTATTCAGCCACTTGTCTCTCGTGAAGCCACTGCATCGGAATTTGGAATACACTTTTTTCTACCTACGCAAGCCAAGCCGTGACCACATCAAACAACTGTAGCACCAACTCAAAAACATGAAGAAGAATAATAAAACCATTGATGTCTACTTGCAAGGTCTCACCACCCGCTTCGATCAACTGGCCATTCTCGGGAAAGCAGTTGATCGTGAAGATCAAATTGATCTTATCCTTGACGGTCTTCCGGAAGAATACAAACCCCTCATTGATCAAGTTGAACGCATAGACACTCCACCATCCATCACAGATCTCCATGAACGTCTTCTCAATCACGAAGCAAAGCTTATGTCTTCCACAACCAATCTCTCACCGTCATTTCTTATCTCTACGAATGTTGTTCAGCAGCGCTACAACAACAACAACCGTCACCGATCAAACAACAACAACCGTCACCGATCAAACAACAACAACTTTTACCGTCCAGACATCAACAACAACACAAGCTGGCAGCAACATGCATCAAACAACAGACCAGATTTTCGTGTCTCTCGGCCTTACCTTAGTCGTTGTCAGATTTGTGGTGTGCAAAGACACAGTGCCAAGCGATGCTTGCAACTTCAGGCTTTCCAATCAACGTCAGTCAACAACCTGTCAGCCCCTTCACTCCATGGCAGCCACGTGCAAATCTCGCTGTCGGGTCTTCATATTCCACCGAAAACTGGATTCTCAATAGTGGAGCCACACATAATCTCACATTCGATCTCAACAATTTCTCTCTCCATCAACCTAACAATGGTGGCGACGATTTGGTGATTGCAGATGGGTCAAGTCTTCCCATTACACATACGGGTTCTATTTCTTCTTCCCTCTAATAATCGCACATAAATAGGGTTTTATGTGTTGCTGATGTACATCAAAATCTGATTTCTGTGTATCTATAATACTAACCAAGTCTCGGTGGAATTCTTCCTCGCTTATTTTCAGCACGGGGGTCCTATTGCTCCAAGGAAGAACTAAAGACGAGCTCTATGAATGGCATGTCTCCCCGTCGAAAACTACGGTTTTGTTTGCTTCACCAAACTCAACGGCTATACTTTCTTCGTGGCATTCACGCTTAGACCATCCATCTGCTTCTATCTTGAATGTTGTTGTCTCAAAATTTTCACTTCCTGTTTCATCTACTTCTCATAAACATCTGCCTTTCTCAGACTCTTTGATCAATAAAAATCATAAATTACATTTCTTAAATTCCAACATTGTCTCTACCAGATCTCTTGAATATGTTTTTACCGATGTGTGGACATCACCTCTTCTCTCTATTGATCACTACAAATAATATATGGTTTTAGTAGATCATTTCACCTGTTATACCTGGCCTTATCCTATCAAACAGAAATCTCAAGTCAAACCTACATTCGTCGCATTCAAAGGCTGGTGGATAACCGTTTCCAAACCCGTATTGGAACACTCTATTCAGACAACGGTGGAGAATTTGTAGCTTTACATGAGTACTTAACCACACACGGTATATCACACCTCACTTCCCGCCACACACACCGGAGCACAACCGTCATATCGTGGAGACGGGCCTCACTCTTTTCTCCACATCATCAATACCCACTACCTACTGGCCTTTCGCTTTTGCAACGGTAATGTATCTTATAAACTGCCTCCATAATCATGTGCTATCTCTGGATTCGCCATATATGAAGTTTTTTTGGCACAATACCCAATTACGCAAAGCTTCAGGTGTTTGGGTGTCTATGTTTCCCATGGCTCTGGCCCTATACTCAACATAAGCTCGATGCGCGATCAGCCAGATGTGTGTTTATTGGATATTACAATACACATAGTGTATATTACTATCTCCATCTTCCCTCTGGCCGCATTTACACATCCCGCCATGTCTAGTTTGATGAGGGAACTTTTCCCTTCTCCTTACCACCAATGATTTCCTCCACCGAAGCAGACTTGGGTTTTCTGGATTCTTCACCACCGACAGTCAGTGTGCCGCTCACTGTTCTGACGTCGGTACCACCGCAAGTACCCCCGTGCGCAGTCCTTCACCAATCGGAGTCATCGCCTCTGCATCAGTCATGGTCAACACTTTCGACAACATGTATCGTCTCCTAACTCAAACTCTTCTTCTTCTTCTTCTTCTCTTAATTCTGAGCCCACTGCTCCACCTGAAAATGGGCTGTGGGTCAACTTCAAACCCAAACACTTCTCCATCACCCTCAACCACCTCTGAATATGACCCACAAAATATTCAGCCCAACTCGTCTCCATTAAACCATGCCCAATACTCCCAGACTCAACAGATAAATCCATCTATCACGCAAAACCAAAACCAAAACCTGAACCACCAAACCGACATCCTATGCAAACCATATCCAAAAACCAAATTGTTAAACCAAATAAAATTCACTCTCACTGCTGCTATATCTTTGTCTAATGACTACGAACCCATAACTCACAATCAAGCTCTTCTCGATCCAAACTGGAGAGGCGCTATGGCTAGCAAAATTGATGCCCAAATTTGCAATCACATATGGAATCTAGTTCCGCGAACCATATCGCAGAACATCATCAACATCAAGTGGGTTTTCACAATCAAACGCCTTCATGATGGATGAATCCACAAGTACAAAGCACTATTGGTCGCTCGAGGTTTTAATCAACAACCATGAATTGATTTCTTCGAAACATTCAGCCTAGTTGTTAAGTCAACAAAACTTCTCCTTGTTCTTAATGTCATCGTGAGTTGCTCTTGGCCGCTTTGTAAACAATGATGCTGGATGCCAAACCTGGCTGAGGTCTATGTCTCATTGTTTACATTAACTTCAGGGTCATCTCACCGATGAGGTCTATGTCTTACAACCGCCATGGTTTATAGATGCAGATAGGCCGAACCACGTTTGTCGGCTTAACAAGGCACTATATGGACTCAAACAAGATCCGCATGCGTGGTATTTGGAACTCAAGACATATCTCCTCCAAGCTGGATTTCAAAATTCATTAGCAGATGCGTATCTCTTTGTTATTCGGTACGACAATCTCTAGTCTATTCACTTGTTTATGTGGATGACATCATTGTCACAGGGAATGACAGTGCTCTAGTGGAGAAGGTTTTGACAAACTTGGCTGATCGATTCTCAATTAAGGACACGAGTGATGTCTCTTATTTTCTAGGAATAAATGCTCATCAAAAAGTTGCAAGTCTTAATTTAAGTCAGCGAAAATATATACTCGATTTGTTGACATCCACAAAGATGCTGGATGCCAAACCTGTCACCACACCACTTCCAACCACTCCAAAACTCACGCTATTTGGTGAACTTATGCCTAACCCCTTAGAATTTTGGAGAGTTATTGGAAGTCTGCAATATCTGGCATTCACACGTCCATATATTTCTTTTGCGGTGAATCGGCTTTTTCAATATATGCATGCTCCGACAGTGATCATTGGCAAGCGGCCAAGAGAGTTCTTAGATATCTAGCTGGAACTATGTCTCATGGAATCTATCTCAGCAAAACTAATCCTCTAAGTCTCCATGCCTTCTCTGATGATGACTGGCCGGTGACATGGATGATTTCATATTCACCAACACCTACATTATTTACTTAGACCGCCATCCGATCTCCTGGACTTCCAAGAAGCAGCGTTGTGTAGCTCGTTCCTCGACAGAAGCGGAGTACAAAATCAGTTGCTAACACCACTTCAGAATTGACTTGGGTATGCTCTTTGCTCTTTGAACTTGGCATTTCTCAGATGGCTCCACCTACTATTTACTGTGACAATATCGGTGACATATCTGTGTGCTAACCCGGGTTTTCACTCAAGAATGAAGCACATAGCGCTTGACTATCAATTCGTAAGAAATCAAGTACAAGCTGGGGCATTACGGGTCGCCTATATCTCAACACAAGATCAGCTTGTAGATGCTCTCACTAAACCATTATCCAAAGTGCGTTTTAGTACACTTCGTAACAAGATTGGAGTCGCCTCAGCCCCTCCATCTTGAGNGTAGCTCGTTCCTCGACAGAAGCGGAGTACAAAATCAGTTGCTAACACCACTTCAGAATTGACTTGGGTATGCTCTTTGCTCTTTGAACTTGGCATTTCTCAGATGGCTCCACCTACTATTTACTGTGACAATATCGGTGACATATCTGTGTGCTAACCCGGGTTTTCACTCAAGAATGAAGCACATAGCGCTTGACTATCAATTAGTAAGAAATCAAGTACAAGCTGGGGCATTACGGGTCGCCTATATCTCAACACAAGATCAGCTTGTAGATGCTCTCACTAAACCACTATCCAAAGTGCGTTTTAGTACACTTCGTAACAAGATTGGAGTCGCCTCAGCCCCTCCATCTTGAGGGGGCGTATTATGATATATCAATCCCTCTGATTTAGTAATCACATTCATTTAGAATATTATGTTCATAATGTACATATTATCTAATTTCTTTTAGCTCTCACGCTCTCTTTGTATAAAACCAATTGTGTATTAATCAATTATATGGAATATACAATTACGACTTCTTCTTGATTTGCCACGAAATTCGAACATGGACCTTAATTTTTGTGGATTCGGAAGCAGCCTTCAGTCTATTCTCCCTTTATCCAAGTAGATTCGAACTAGGGACATTCTATCTCAAGAAAACCACTAGACCAAAAACCGAACCACTTATTATTTATTTTTCCGCTTCACTTTGTGTTCATCTTATAATATCTCGTAAATTCTAATCTAAATCATTAAAAGTTTTTGTTTTTGAACTTCTTAAATGATAAATGAAAAAACTTGAACTGTCTAGTTCCGAATTCTTAATATTTGGCGATAGCTAGAATTACCAATTTTCCATTTTAATTTTTTTAAATTTTCATTAACTTATTAATTATCTCTATTTGCCCCAAAATAGCCTTTTGAATCTTAAAGTTAATAACCTTTTGAATCTAAATCATTTATATTAGTTACTAATATATTAAATAAAGGTATATTTTTATGTTTTAAAAATTTCTTAATCTATATAAAATATATCAATATGACACTTTTTTGCGAAACATATGGAGCAACAATAATTAATATATTTCTGGTTTCATTTTCGCCTAATGAGTAAAATAAGTAGGTCTGTAGATATAACAGAAAACACATTCATTTCAGTCGAAACCATTCTCTCCCAATAGACGATTTCCAAGCGATCTTCTTCAACCTTCTTTTTCTTCTCCAATCTTCGTCGGCCGGCGTCAACTCTAGCATCGGCCGTACTCCTTATTTCTATTTGCTTTAATATAGGTTTTTATAACAAAAACTGCAACACCTCGGAGACGGCATATTAAAAAGGCACGAGACGTTTGTGACAACTTCTTCTTCTTCTCTGGAGGAAATCGTCGGTCCTTGATACGATATTGTTAGTGATTGGTTTGGTGATGAGTTTGTCGATCCTATGGTGGACTCTGTACCGATATGTTCCTATCTTCATTATGTTGATGGTTGTTGTGACCAGGATTACACCGGCGATGTTGTCTAATCGATTTACGATTCATACATTGTTGGAGGAAATTCTGAAACCGAGAGGGACTAATTCACCTATTTCCTCACAAATTGTGAATGGTGACTCAATTAGGAAAAATTTATATGGGCCTCATTCCTTCCTTTATTTCATGTCGTTTCGGTGTAACTGTTATGTCTCTCTTAATAGAGTGTTTGATCCCGATGAGTTTTTTCTCTGCCGGTGGAATGTCCGATCATCAATCATTGTTTGTTCTCCTATCTCATGGTGTGGAGATGTCACTTGGATTTTCGATCCCGAAATTAGTGGTATAGTCACTTTACTCTAAGAAATAAGGTCTTTTTGGGATCAATTTGGGAAAAAAAAAAAGTCAATAGTTTTCACAATAACTATGAGACAGAAGTTTTGTACGAGAATGTCGACATTTCAGAACTGTTGTCGGAAGCATCATGTTTTGTCATTCAATGTGCAATTTGGAGTTTCAGCCAAAATATGCTATCCACGCATACAATTCACATCAGAATAAGATCAAATATATAGAAAAAAAATAATGGATTTAATGATCTATTAGTGAGTAAGACTTATATACAGAAAACATCCTCAAATTTACTTCTTTAGATATATGTTTCTCACTGTATAGCGTATATATATATGTTTATATAATAATTTGTTTTTCGAAATTTCTGTATTTCGTAATTTGGAAAGTTCTGTATTTTGTAATTTTGATTTGATATTGATGAAATTGTTTTGTCCAACAAAAATGAGTAAAATAAGTAATATCGCCGCAAAAAAAAAGAAAAAGAAAAAAAGTTCAAAATTTCGACATTGTCGTCAATGCTCGAGACCATCAAAACTCCACACGCATGTGGAAGTGGAACCACAAGAGACAACTCGTGGACTACCATCATGGCTCCGGGAAGGGCAACATTCTTCATCATCCCTTTACTGATCATGATTGCGGTGACCTCGATGTCGTTGCTTCTTGCCGCCGGCGAAGCGATCCCGACAACTTTGGACGGCCCGTTCAAGCCATTCACCCGTCGGTTCGACCCGTCTCTGCGCCGAGGAAGTGACGACTTGCCTATCGATCATCCGAGGCTGAGGAAGAGAAACGCCAGCTCCGATTTCCCTGAACAGATGGCTCTATCTCTTTCTACTCCAACCTCCATGTGGGTTTCTTGGGTCACTGGTAATTCTGATTTTCAATTCAATTTTTACTCCAATTTGATTAATTTATGATAAAATATTACTTGTTTTGGGAATTACGAAAGTATTATATTTCTTGAATTTTCAATTTCTAAAACATCTGAGGCTTTGAATTCGTCTCTTTACTCCTATTTGAACAACGATTGTTACATTTGTTCATATTCTTCGTGTGAGAATATAGTAGAATATCATAATTTTGGCTGAATGTTACTTGTTTTGGGAATCACACAAGTACTATGTTTCTTGAATGTTACTCCCTATGTGTTTGCTACTAATTGTCAGCTTTGTTCATATTTCTTGTTCAGGTGATGCTGTGGTTGGAAAAGATGTGAAACCGCTTGACCCGAGATCGGTTTCAAGCGAGGTTTGGTATGGGAAGGAGAAAGGAAAATATCCGCAAAAGAAGAAAGGAAATGCAACAGTTTACAGTCAGTTGTATCCCTTTGATGGACTCCTCAATTACACATCAGGCATCATACACCATGTCCTCATTGACGGTAATAAACGAGAAAGAACGACGTCATCAATCTTTTTCTGAGTTTCTTATGTGTATGAAGCCATTGCGCTGAGCCTTACATTGCTTTAAAGAGTTGACAAATCTTGGCTAGGCACCTAATTGTGAAAGAAAACGTTGAAGATATACTATGGAGTGTTTGATTTTACAAAGATTAGTGACTACTTGGAGACTTCCTTATTGTAAATCCGCAGAGATTTTATGGAACCATGGTTCAAGTTTACCAAAACGATATTTTTTGCATATATTGGTTGCAATGCCAACTGACTTATATTATATGGTAGGTCTTGAACCAGCAACAAAGTACTATTACCGGTGCGGAGACAGCTCTGTTCCTGCAATGAGCGAGGAAATTTCTTTTGAGACTTTGCCATTGCCAAGCAAAGACGCATATCCTCATCGAATTGCCTTTGTTGGGGATTTGGGTCTTACTAGCAACACAACCACCACCATTGACCATTTGATGGAAAACGATCCCTCACTGGTTGTAATTGTTGGGGACTTAACATATGCAAACCAGTACCGTACAACCGGGGGCAAAGGAGCTTCATGCTTCTCATGTTCGTTTCCAGATGCACCTATCAGGGAGACGTATCAACCTCGCTGGGATGCCTGGGGAAGGTACACCTTACTATCTGTGGGTTAACAAGTTGGATTTGTGAAGAACTTTGTCCTGTTCGGCTTTTTTGTCAAGTTCACACTGTGTATGTACTTACGATATTTTGGTGGCAAATCTTTTATTTGTGTGCAGGTTCATGGAGCCACTGACCTCCAAGGTCCCAACGATGGTCATTGAAGGCAACCATGAGATTGAGCCTCAAGCTTCCGGGATCACCTTTAAGTCATATTCTGAAAGGTTTGCAGTTCCTGCAAGTGAGAGTGGCTCCAACAGCAACTTCTACTATTCTTTTGATGCTGGAGGAGTGCATTTTGTTATGTTGGGTGCATATGTTGATTACAATCACACTGGTAAATCCATTGATACTTGCAGTCTCTTTACTTTGATTTTAGCGAAGAACATGTATGCTTTGTTCCCTACTTATAATCAATCTCATTTCTATGAATTATGTGTTGATTTTAGGAGCACATATGCATGGCTAAAGGAAGATTTGTCTAAAGTTGATCCCGCAGTGACACCTTGGCTTGTTGCAACAATGCATCCACCTTGGTACAATAGCTACTCCTCGCATTACCAGGAGTTTGAATGCATGAGGCAGGAAATGGAAGAGCTTCTTTACCAACATCGTGCCGACATCGTTTTTGCAGGACATGTAAGTTCCCAAATTTTCTTACTGAAACAGAGATTTGATATTCTTTGAACTCTTCCTCTTGTTGTCGAATTTCGTTCATATCTTGTCAATGTTTGTTTGAATAATCAGCCATATTGCAGTAGTAAGATAGTGATTTAGAAAAGTTTCCATTGCTTATTCTTCTTCTATGCCTCTGTGTGATTAAAAGTGGTGTTTATTGTTATTATAGGTACATGCATACGAGAGGATGAACCGTATATACAACTACACACTAGACCCATGTGGGCCAGTTTACATAACTATCGGAGATGGTGGAAACATAGAGAAAGTTGACGTCGACTTTGCAGATGACCCTGGGAAGTGTCCATCCCCGGGAGACAACGTCCCCGAGATTGGAGGATCATGCCCTCTAAATTTTACTTATGGCCCTGCCAAAGGCAAGTTTTGCTGGGACAGACAACCCGATTGGAGTGCCTTCAGAGAGAGCAGCTTCGGCCATGGAATCCTCGAGGTAGGTGTATATTCATAAGCTTTATATGCTTGCTCTTCCAAAACATGGATGCTCTTGTAAGAAAGAAAGATTCGCCTCTATGCGATGAGAGCTTATCACTAAAATGTGTTGATACAGGTAGTGAATTCAACGCATGCCCTGTGGACATGGCAAAGGAATCAGGATGTTTATAAGGACGAAAGCTACAGTGACCAAATCTACATTGTCCGTCAACCAAATCTCTGCATTTCCTCTGTAACTTCGAGGTACTAGTGCAATACACCCCTATATATAATACCTCTGTGATCCATATAGGTACAAGTTAAATAGAAAATAAACCATTTGACATTTTGAACATTTTTTTGGCTTAATGGAAAGGGAGGCAGGCAAAGGAAGGGAGAAATCAGGCGGTAACTCTAGAGTTTCCTCACCCTCATTACCAATGTTCATTTGGATATTCTTCATGTTTGGCACTTGTAGGTCCGTTTTTTTTGGACATTTTATATAAAATGTGGGTACACCAACATTCATTGTTTGCATTGTGATTGCTCCGAGTTTGCTTTTAATTAACCTCTTTTTCATCTTGTTTATGATCTGTAGCTATGAGCTATTTACAAAAGATTTTTTTTTTTTAATTCCTAAATCTAAAACAAAGCCCAAATACTCCATGAACTTGGTATGCCGGGTCCTTTGTGAATGCTGTGGGAGTATTTACTTTCATTGTTTGTGTTGATGGCCTCACTCTGTATATTCAACTGCCTCGATATGCAGATAGTTGCATAATCCTAATATAAATATGTCTTTATTCAAACTAAGATATACAAATTATCTGCATATCCAAGCACTTGATGAGGCAGCATCCAACTATTGTATGGGTCTGCATCCATCTATTTACTTTCATTGTTTTTGTGTTGATGGGCTCATTCTGTGTATCCAAATGCATTGATATGCACTGGCGGAGCTAGCTTGTATTGAGGGGGACGATATGCATATAATTGCATAAATATTCAAACGAAGATATGAAAATTATCTGCATATCCAAGCACTTGATGAGGCAGCATCCAGCTATTGTCTGGGTCTCACCATGTGAAGTTCGTCCTCTCGCATCTGGTTTGGTCACTGGAAAATACAAGAAGAGATTGCTTGGAAATGTACAGGTAAGACTTGTGTCATGAACAGTTCGTCCGCTTGCATTACTTTATGTCTCATTACTGCAGCTAGCTCTAGTATTGTTCTTTTCTTGTAAAGTAAGTTGGACCATTTCCCTTGTGTAGAATCTTCCTAACAAATCACGAGACAGGGTGCCTCTTGCCCAACGTGCCATCGCACTGTGTGCTGCAAATTCCAGTATGTCATCAGTCATAACCGGTGCTATGAAAGATCCTCAGGTTAGTCTCAAACCGAATAGTGGAAATTTCGGTATCAAAGTATTTCCACGCCATGAATTTTCCTCACCGGGCTTTAGTTTATAAAGTAGTTTGCGTTTTCAGCATCCAAATTCGAGATTGGACCAGCCTCGTTGAGTAAATAGTTAATAGTCTTGTATTCAATCACAAAGAATGATGTTTAAGAATCAATTAGATAATGGTGGCATAATTTTAAACCCCTTCGATACTTTATCAGTCGAACTGAAGCTCAAGCCTGAAACCCGTTGTAGATGTAAACAATTAATTACTTCTTGGCATACCCATTCCGTTGTAGACCAGCCATATTAAGTTTTCATTGTTTAGACCCGTCTCTTACATGAATATTTTGCATGACTTATTCTGTTCTATCAGTGTTGGCTTCCAATTGATCTCTGAAACATAGTGTTGCAATTCCTTATCATTTAATCTGTTTTAAGCATTTTCGTGGCTGTGCTAGTGTAGAAGAACTTGTGCTATACAGTTATTCCGATATCAAGAAAGTAACGAATCAACATTAAAATCATTATATTTTGATAAAATGGAGGTGATAATTATGCAATCTTATATACTCTGCTGGTTTCTATGCTACAATAAGTGGTAAAATCATGATGGCTTATTGCTGGGCTTGCTTCAAAATCATGATCCCTTGTAAGGATCGCTTGTAAGGATCTCATGTAAGCTCTTATAGTTATGGCTTCTGTCCAATAAGCTGAAAAAATAAACCTTATTGAGAGTCTGAGCTTCCTGCATATTTATAAGAATTGGTTCCCTTAATCTTCCCAAAATTGTGAATTAGTTTGCTTCTTATATCATGAAAATTGGACTGATTTGAAGCTGGAAACTGACAGTAGTTTTGTATATGAATCTACAAAAAACTGACGAGAGTAGAATGACAGTAGTTTTGAATTACAGTAGTACAGTAGTTTTGTACTTAAACTGATTGTGAATAATCAGAAATCAAAAAGTGGGTTTTTATTTTAGGGAATTTAGTGGATTGTTTCATGTCGTTTAGTATAGGTTGCATCTTGAATTGTTGATTAAGCTTTGAGAAATTATTGTAATTTGACTCAATTTGCTTCCCCATAACTGATTTAGCCTTTCACGCATGCTTTGTTAGTTGTAGATAACATGTTCGTTGAAATGCCTAGCTTGAAAGTTGAAACAAGAAATGAAAGCGACTCACTCACAGACCAAGACACTTAATCCGTTAATGTTAGACGAGGACAAATGAAATGCTTAAATGTTAGACCTTAATATGAAAATTATTCAATAACAAAATTAGTTAATGGATTACATGAATTATTAATCCGTTATTCTCATTGTTATCGATATAATTCATGTATTCCCGCGTTAATACAAATATTAGTCTGATACTTATTATGTTAGTACGTTATAAATATCGGATAGTATTCTTAGCATATTACAAATATTGGATATTATTGTTAGCATGTTTATATACTATATGATAATTGGATTAACATGATAAACATAAACTTATCGCGATAACATACTAATTAACATGTTAGCCAAATAGTTATCCACTAAAAACCACATACGGTTTTATGTTATCCCCAAATATTATCCGAATATTAACTATGTTAGCACGTTATAAATATCGGATATTATTGTTAGCACGTTACAAATATCATATATTATTATTAGCACGATAACATACTATATGATATTGGTTAACACGATAAACATAAACTTATTGTGATAATAACACGATAAACTTAAACTTATCCCAACAATATATTAATTAGCATGTTAACCAAACAGTTATCCACTAAAAACTACATACACTTTTTTATGATATCCGGTGGTGGATAGTTTCTTCGACTTTGTATGAACAGTACGGCCGGGTGATTAACAATATCGCTGTGTATGTAGTCGGAGGAACAATTTACATATCAATGGCATTTATGTAATAAAAGGAATGGAAAAGGACTTTTCTGGGTTTAAACAAAATTCTCTATGCTATTTACCTAATCTCAAATTATCTATTGCTAGGTAACTAATTAATTGATTATCCATTAATATTCATTAAATTCACTATAAATTTTTTCTTTATTTTATTATGTTAATCAAGTTTTGAATATATATTTTTAATAAAAATATTTTTAAACATATAAAAAATAAAAACGATATATAAAAAATATCTTATTATATAAAGCAAAATGTTTCAAAGTTAGTAATTAGTATGATCGTGACATGTGTCAAGTCAATCGATCAGATTTTGACACGTGTGTAATAAATTTCCAATTATATTTTGACAAGTGATCAATAAAAGGAATAATAGCAAAAAAAAAAAAAAAAAACAGATTTTAGTTTAGAATAAGGAAATCTTTTTATATAAAGCTAAATGTTTCAAAGTTGTTAACTCACCTGATCGCGACACGTGTCAAATCAAAATTTTAAAATTGATTAATAAAAAAACTTAAAAATTCGGAAAATTTATTAACGGATTCATAATCTTCTAAGGTAAAGTTACTAAATTTTTTTAAAAACTATTATCCTAAAAGACAAAATTAATATAAAAAAGGAAAAAAAATTTCTTAGCTTTTTCCATTTAGATTAAGAAAATTAATCCTAAAATGAAAAAAATTCTAATTTTCCACCTCTATATAAACCACAATTTGGTTGTATGTCAATTACAGTGGATCCATCTTCATTTCTGATCCTTACTTTTCCTATACCTTTGACCTTTGATGTTGTTTTGTTTCCCATCATCATGAGTTTTACTTTTCCATAATCATATATCCTTTTTATAAGTAATTTTCTGTATTATTTATAAATATTTTATGAGTTTTTATTTAAATTATAATATTTGTTTAGTCAGAAAAATAGAATCTTAAAAAAATAATTTAAATATTCCTTTATTTTTCTTTTCTTTTGAAAATAACAATCACACAATTTAAAGATTTTTTTATGACCTTTAATGCATTTTAATGGTAAAAAAATAATATAATCTTATACGTATTTTTATTGGTAATTTTAGTGTGTTGCTTAGAAATATTTTGTGATTTTTATTTTTTTATACGATAAATTATTTCTTTATTTTATTTTGTTAATCAAGTTTTGAATAAATATTTTAAAATTTTTTAAACAGATAAAATATAAAAATGATATATAAGAACATATCTTATAAGAGATCAAACAAACTGCTTTCGCTTTCTTCTCTCTCTTGCGATGGAGACGGCGTATCAATAGAGGAGAAGAAGAGATCCATCAATCGAATGAGATTCTAAAATTTTAATCAATTTCCGGTGAATCTAAAGACACCGATCATGTCTTTGTCTCAATTTCAACGCGTTTTAAGAGGAGAAGAGCAAGAGGAATTACGGTTCAGATCTACGAAAATGGAATTAGTTTTCTTGTTTTTTTTCTCTGGATGGTAATTATCTGGCTTTTCTCATGTTCAAGATTGGATTTACAACAAAATCAATCTATGAGAACAGTGTTCTCCCTATCATAGATTTACAGAAGAATGGCAACAATTTCTTTTGTTTCCATTCTCTGTTTTTTCTGGTTCATTGCGTCACTTCATGATAACCGTGTTATTTTCTCTCTTAGTAGATGTTGTATTCTTGGCGACGATTTCGTCTCCATATAGCCATGTAAAGCTGTCAATCGATATGATTTCTATCAAACGGTTGTGGTGGAATTCTCTTAAGACATACTAAATTTCAACAAATAAATTTGGAATTTTTTTCGGCTTTTTCTGCTACTAATGGAGGATAATCTAAGACGTATGATACAAGAGATAGGGATGCACATTAGAGTCGAAGATGTACCCTCTTTGTTGTATGGCGATATTCGTACAATCGTTAAAAATTGAGAGTCACAAACTATAATTTTATCGGAAAAATCAGTACATTGGATTCTTAACCGACGAACATCTCTACATCAAAATTGAGAATTGACCAATGTAATACAACATGAGAAAATAGTGTTTAAATTGATTATGATACTAACCAAAGATGAAGATCGCATCAAATCGAATGCGAATATAAGAACGAGTAAGTATTTTCGAAAAGCATCGTCGTATTTGTTTCTTTTGTTTTATTGTTTTTCAAAAATTTGTATTTTATTATCTTTGTATTTTCGATGTAATTTTGTATAGTATATATAAATAAAGATAGATGTTAAAAAAAAACATATCTTATAAGTCAATATATATATATATATATAGACAAAATCTAAAAACCAAAAAAGTCACCATTCAAATTTTTGTTTAAACTAAAATCAAAAGCCAAAAAACTCAAAAATCAAAATCCAAAAATCAAAAACTAAAATCTAAAAACCAAAAACCACTAGTCAAAATTATTTATGCAGTTGGCGGCAAAATTTAGAGAAACTAAAAAGCTGAAAACGAAAAATCCTCTTTTCATCGGGAGGCGAGCGCGAGTAAGAGAGGAAGAATGAAGAAACCAATTCCTAAAATTAGGGTTTTTGGTCAGCGATCGATTCCTTCTTTCCTGAATCGCACCTCGATTCCGTAAGCGTGCAATCTCTCTTAATTCCTAAATTCGTCTGTTCCCTTTATTCCGATATACTTTCTTAATTTTTAGAAATTTGTTCGACAGTGTCGAAAATCCGTTGAAGAAATTGGACAAGTGTACTTCGTTTTCAGAGTTCCTCGACAGCAAGCTGAACAAATCAGTGCTGTTTAAGCCCAAGAACATAGAGGTAATTGATGCTCTTCTAGATTTCTCATCTTTGCTTGTGAAGTTTATATGGTTAGTGTTGTAATGCACAGATTAAAACTCCATGGATGTTGATAAATCACTTTCAGGTTGAGTAAGCAGAAGTTAGTGTTAACCCTTTGTTACTGTCTGTTTAGTTCTTTGGGGATGTAATAGATTAAGATTGTTGGGCCTCTCATGTATAATGAAATTTGGTTCTTCTGATTCCTGAACAGGACTCATTGGTTAGCTCTAAAGATCTGACTCAACACTCTCATGGGTTTGGGATGAAGAAAAAAGGCAGGGAAGAGAAGAAATTTAGTGATGTTGGTCTTGAAAAGACAATGCTTCAGCAATTCAAGCCAAGAGAGACCCATATAAGTGAAGAAATGACTAGAGATGTTACCACCGGTGACGCAGCTCTTGAACCGTTGGATCCAACCACTGCTGAAGAAATCGATCTTTTGACTTCATGCTTTACTGAAATCAATGAAGATATCATTGTGAAGGACGATAAATTATCAAAGAAAAGAAAAGATCCTTTTGAAGGTATGTCTTTTCATGGAATGTTTAATGGACCTTTGAGATCTCAATAATTGATAAGAGTATACATTGAATCGCTAGGTATGGAGAGCATGAATAGAACGGGAAAGTCTGTTATAGTCTTTGGAGACAACTCAAAAGCATCAAATTTGATGCAAAGGAAAGGCGGAAAAGGAAGCAACAGCAGTAGTAAGAAGCAGAGACCCACATACAATCATTGTGAGTGACACTACGTTTCAATCACTTTTCTTACTTGAAACAAAACTCTTTGTAGTCAATACTTCTAAACTTCCCAACAGATGCAAACGGTTCAGGATTTTGGGACTGTGACATGGAAGGTGTTGACTCGGAAGAAGTTGGACATAGTGAAGTGTGGGAAGGAGTTGGTTCGACTACGTTCGGAGATATAGTTGATTGGCACTAACAAGTAGCAACCGGGTCGGTCCATGTCTTTTTTAATCTCTGACCTTTACTATTGTTTAAGAGTTTAGAAAAGATCATCCAAATGGTGTAACTAGCTTAGCTTAGCCAGCAGAGTCCTTTGTTTGGTAAAAGTTTGTGTTCCTGAAGGAGAATAGTTTATTTGATCTATCGACTTTTTTAAAGGTTTGTGCATTGTATATGTTAACGCTTAACAGATGCTGATAATCAGGATAGAAAAGGAGATGGGGGTGAGAGATTTTTGAACTCTCGACCTCAAAATTATTCAGAAAGCTATCGAGACTGATGTATCATTCTATGCCACCACGTGAGATTGTGATCTTTGCTTATGCACACACGCATTGGGCTGCCTATGCACACACGCATTGGTCTCGTAGTGCCTATGTTCATTTACTTGGAACTTCTCTGATTTCATTGAAGACACAAAACAACCTACGGTTTCTTGTTCTTCTGCGGAAGCCAAATACAGATCTATAGCAGTAACTAGGTGCGATCTCAAATTATTAAAGACTTTTCTTGCCGCTTTCGACATCCCTTGTAGAGAACCTATGCACCTGTTTTGTGACGGCCAATCCGCTTTTCATATTGCTGCAAATCCCGTCATTCATGCATCAAGCACATTGAAATAGATTGCCACGCTGTCACCGCACATGTGCCCTCACAACACTTTGACTAAGGCTTTAGGAAGAGAAGCATTTGAACTTATGTAGAGACAAAATCGTGTTTTACAAGATAGAGATCAAACTTCAAACCTGATATACAGAATAGTTCCACATTTGTATTCATAATAAACATGTATGATTACATAATTAAGTAAAAGTGTCTGTGTATAAAACATTTATCAGGAAAAATCTTGACTTTGCCTTCTTCTCTCCTTTCCTTTACCTTTTTCGTTCTCTCACTGTTCTTACCAAATCTTGACTTTGCCTTCTTCACTCTCTTGTTTTCAATTCTTGACTTTGCCAGCTTCACTTTCTTCCTTAAATCTTTTTCGTTTTCTACCTGTTTCCTTCCTTTTGGTCGCGATTGTCAACTGAATTTCAGGAGATGTTGTCGATTAAATTATTTTCGGAATTTTGCCCAATTAATGGTAAATTCACTATCCTCTTTACCGACCTTCTTCCCAAAATTTCTCCTCTGCGTCTCCGTTGGCTTCTAAGGAATCTCAGAGTAACAGGGAACATGGCTGATGATCTATATTCTGCAATCAATTCAATGTCCTTGGAAGACGATGACCCGATCTGCTTACCCGATGAACCGAAGTACATGGTCTTTGACGAAAATGCGAATAGCTTATTGGGTAGACTCCTTAACCCAGATTGTCAATCGATGGCTAGAATGATCGAGTACATGCCGAGAGCTTGGAGAATTTACGACAGAGTTCGGGGGATTGCACTATCCCGAGATAGATTTCAATTCATTTTCAAGAGAGAAGAGGACCTTCTGACGGTTTTGAAGGATAGACCGTGGTCCTACAACCATTGGACAATGGTCCTTGAGAGATGGATTCCAACACCACTACCAAATTGCCTGTCTACTTTCGAAGTCTGGATCAGAATCAAACACATTCTGGTAAACTACTACACGATAGATACGATGTTCGAACTCGCTAAAGCCATCGGAAAACTAGAAGAGATTGCGTACGATCCCAAGGCTTCTCAGATTACGAACTACGTTCGAGCAAGGATCATTTTCAACACGGCTAATCCGGCAAGAGATGCTAAAAATCTGAACCTTCCCAATGGTGGAACTGTTGTTATCGAATATGAATACGAAAAACTCCACAAGAGATGTTTTCATTGCCTTCGTCTCCCTCATGAGAAGTCAATGTGTTCCCTTCTACGGAAGAATCTTCATGGAGTTAAACCGGTAGCCACCAAGAATTCAGAGGATACTCCGTCCAAAGATAATCATGGAACTCCTTCAAACCATCATCGACTTCTAGAAGGGCCTCCGGGTTTTTCGCCACTGTTTCCTGAACTCTCGAAACAAGACCAACAGATGGCTCTTCAATACATATCTCACTCCGATGATACTGAACGGAGAGCTAGAATCTGCAGGGTTCGACAATCCATAGAAGAAGCGGTTGGCTCTGCAGCTAAACTGACCAAAATCACCCATGATTTAAATAAAGGAAAAGGCCATGTTTTCGACTATGAAGCTGGAGGTGAAAGATTGAAAAGAAGAATCAGGAACGGTGATAAACACGTAATTTCAGCTCCTGTGACTTCGCAACCCCTTGAAGGTGAATCTTCTTCAGCCAATAGTTTATTTACGTCTCTCGTTGATCAGGTTTCGACGGGTTTTAAGATGGGGACTTCTAGTAAATCCTTGTCTTCCGGGAATCTATCATAAGCGAGAAAGGGTCGTAAACGTCCTCACGTTTGGTCACGACGAGCTCGTGTATCTAAGGTTGCAGCAAATTTGGAAGTCCCTCTTCCATCTACAACTGCTACTAATGAGAATCCTAAACGCAAGCCTGAAGCAGCTCATCAAACTACATCAAGTAAATCTCCAAAAATCAACGAAAAAACGGTGGCTTCCGATCTGAAGTCGCTGCCATCCAAATGAGCATTTTGAGCTGGAACTGTCGAGGGTCGAGAAACACCAAGACAGTTCGTAGACTTGGGGAGATACGCAAAAGTATTTTCCAGATTTTCTGTTTCTCATGGAGACTAAGAAAAAGTTCGATTACATAGCAAGTTTGAAGAAGAGTTTGGGTTAGGATGAAGTTATTACTGTTGAGCCAATTGGTTTAAGTGGCAGCTTGGCGGTGATGTGGAAGAAAAGTTTTTCGATTAATGTGCTTTCGTTTGATAAGAGGATCGTTGACATGAAGGTTAAGTTTGGCTCGCTTTCCTTATTTCTCTCTTGCGTCTATGGTGACCCTGTACGTGCAAGAAGACGATTTGTTTGGGATCAATTAGCTAGTATTGGTATGAGTAGGGACGAGGCGTGGGTGCTGGTTGGTGATTTTAATGAACTGATGAACAACGATGAGAAGTTAGGTGGGTCTCCTCGGAGTGATTCGCCTTTCTGGGATTTTAGAAACATGGCTGAGAATTGCAAAATCTCAGAAATAAGAAGCTCCGGAAATAAGTTCTCGTGGGGAGGCTGGAGAGATAATATCTTGATACAATGTCGTCTTGATAGAAGTTTCGGGAACGACGAATGGTTTCGTTTATTGCCACGAGCACATATGGAATACTTAGACATGTATGCTTCGGATCATAGACCGATTAGAGTATGCTTTGCTCTAGAGAGTGATGATCCAAGTAGAGGTCGTTTCTATTTCGACAAAAGAATGATTGGTAAAGAAGGGGTTGAAGAAGCTGTGAAGAAAGCTTGGTGTGGAATTTCTGATGCCGCGCCGTTGGTTCTTTTAGATCGTATCAGTAGATGCCGGTGTGAATTATCTAAGTGGAAGAATTCTTCAAATCTGAATTCCAATTAACGTGTTCAGAAGCTTAAACAGAGACTAGAAGATGAGATTGCAAAACAGTTTCCAGACTACGGTCTTATGCAAAGGAAGAAATGTGAACTCGCTGAAGCTTATAAAGATGAAGAGATCTTCTGGAAACAACGTAGCAAGGACCAGTGGCTGACTTTGGGAGACAAAAACACACCGTTCTTCCATAACACTGTTTAGGGGATGAAAACGCAAAACAAAGTCATTATGCTCAAAGATGAAAATGGCGTTGAACAATTCAACGAGGGCTCTAAAGGGTTGGTGGCTGTTGATTATTTTAGGGTACTCTTCATGAGTTCGAACCCTTTTGATATGGAGTCTCTCTTTGAAGGAGTTTCAAGCAAAGTATCCTCGTCCATGAATTCAATGCTTATGGCACCATTAACGGATGATGAAATCAAGCGTGGAGCATTTAGTATCAAAGGGAGTAGTGCGCCAGGTGAGGATGGCTTGACTGGTATTTTTTATCAGAAATTTTGGCATATCGTTGGGCCCTCTGTCTCACAAGAGGTCTACAGATTTTTCAGAACATCGACTATCCCAGATGGATGGAATCACACACAGCTCTGCTTGCTTCCAAAAATTCAAAATCCATCCGAGATGAAAGATATGAGACCGATTAGTCTTTGCTCGGTTCAGTATAAGATCATTTCCAAGGTTCTGTGTGAGAGATTAAAAAGGATCCTGCCTGAGATCGTTTCAGATACACAAGGAGCCTTTGTTTCGGGCCGTTCGATTACCGATAACATCCTCATCGCGCATGAAATGGTTCACGGTCTTCGCACCAATCCATCGGCCATGGAGAATTTTATGGCCATCAAAACGGATATGTCAAAGGCGTATGATAGAGTTGAGTGGTGTTTTTTGGAGACGTTGATGGAAAAATTGGGATTTGATTGTGTCTGGATTCGTTGGATATTATCTTGTGTCAACTCAGTGACATATACGGTTTTTCTCAATGGACGTCCTCATGGGTTCATTAAACCGGAGTGTGGTATCCGTCAAGGTGACCCACTCTCTCCATTTTATTTATCCTTTGCGCAGAGGCCCTTGTTTGTCGTCTAAATAGATCGGAGCCTTTGGGAAAACTGCACGGCATTTCGTTAGCCACTAATGGTCCATCAGTTCATTATCTTCTCTTTGCGGACGATAGCATTTTGATGTGCAGAGCTTCAGTAGAAGAAGCTGATGAGATTACGAGATGCCTATCTCAATATGGTGAGGCGTCGGGTCAGGTCATTAACAAGTTCAAATCTTCCATCATTTTTGGCTGTAAGATCTTGGATGAGACAAAATCTGTTGTAAAAAGGGAGCTTGCGATAGATAAAGAAGGTGGAGAAGGATCTTACCTCGGTCTACCAGAATGTTTTTGTGGGTCTTAACGTAAATTGCTCAACTTCATTCAAGAAAAACTCCAAAAAAGAGTGAATGGTTGGTTTGCTAAAGCGTTATCTCAGAGCGGGAAAGAGGTTCTCCTAAAATTAGTTGGTTTAGCTCTCCCTGTTTTTGCTATGCAGTGTTTCAAGCTTCCCAAGGACCTTGTGCTAAGCTCACTAGCGTGTTGACTGATTTCTGGTGGAGTAGTGATAACGATTGGGGAAAAATTCCATGGGTTGCTTGGAAAAAGCTTTGCAAAATTAAAGAAGAAGGAGGATTGGGATTTCATGACATAGGGATGTTTAACCAAGCGCTTCTCGGGAAACAGGCCTGGCGTATTTGGTCGAAACCAGATGCTCTCCTATCTAAGATTTTGAAGCATCGTTACTTTCGACGGGGTTCGTTTTTGGAATGTGGTATAGGTTCAAGACCATCGTATGCATGGAGAAGTATATGTCACGGTAAAGAGCTGCTGAAACAAGGTCTTGTCAAGTTCATTGGGGATGGTAAAGACACTCACGTATGGGCTGAAAATTGGATCGTGGGGGATATGCCACGTCCACCTATGTATCACCCAGACAATGACATCGATTTATCCCTTAAAGTTTGTGATCTCATTGATGTTAGATCAGGCTGGTGGGATGTTCTCGAAGTTAGGCAATCCTTTGCAGAGGCTGACGCGGTTCGAATTCCAAAAATCAAGCTCTCTCTCGAAAGAACAGATGCGTTGGGGTGGGGGTTTTCAAAAGATGGATTGTATACGTCTCAAAGTGGTTACCGGCTTTTGAATCGTATTATGGACCTGAATTCTCCTCCTTTGAGAGTTCTACCACCAATAGAGAAGAGATTATGGAGGAATCTGTGGAAGGCTAAAACTGCTCCCAAAATTAGACACTTTATGTGGAAAGCATTGGCCGGGGCTCTTGCGGTCACAGAAAGGCTACGAACGAGGGGATTACAGGTAGATTCTTCATGTCCATCATGTGGTTTAGCTTCAGAAAGCATATGTCATGTGTTGTTTTCATGCTCGATAGCTCAAAAAATCTGGTCTCTTTCTCAGTTTCCTATCCCACCTTCGGGTTTCTCATCAAATTATGTGATGTTGAATATGAATCATCTCCTCAGCTGCAGTCAAAAACGGTTTTTCGATGCCAAGGTGAGACTCTCTTTTCCTTGGATCATATGTCAGATTTGGAAGGTGACTCACTTTTTGAGAAAATCAGATACAATCATGCATCAATCTGTTTAAAAGCTAAGGAAGATGCTGAGATTTGGCTAAAAATTAACTCGCCGGAGCTGATCGAGTCAGTGATTTCCCAGCCTGTTCCTCTTCGTTCATGCAGTTGGAGTAAACCACCCCATACATTCTCAAATGCAACATCGGCTTATCCTGGATTTCTTCTTCAGAACATTGTGGAGTTTCGTGGCTGGTTCGTAACTCTAGAGGCGAAGTGTTGTTCCATAGTCGCAAATCCTTCTCTCGGGTTGAATCTCAGATCAATGCTGAGCTTTTAGCAATCCACTGGGCTGTAGAATCTCTTAAAACCATGAACCAGAAGAACGTTATCTTTGAATTATCATGTGCTCAAACTAGAGAGGTTTTCCTCCATCCAAGTAATTTTACTTCCCTCTCTTCCATCTCCACGGACATTATAGATATGCTCTCTGCCTTGGACTTCTGGAGTTTAAATCATGTTATGGGAGAAAGCAATGGCGTAGCGTATCAGATAGCGCTTAGCGTTACTTGGGATAAAATATATCAATCCTACATCGCTCAAGGAGGCCCTCAATAGTTGCGACACCTTACTGATTTCGAAGTTGGTTCGTAATAGTGGCTTCGTGAATTTCTTCAATGTGTCTTTGTCACTTTGTTTGCCGTTTCATTTCCCCGTCTGTTCTATTTATCAAGTCTATACTATTTTACAAACTTTGTTATTCTAAACAATGTAAAGATTAGTAATTTTCAATTCAAACCATGATATGTACACTACAAGAAAACAGCCATTTTCCGACGGCTGATTCCGTCGGAAAAGATCATTTCCGACGGATATTATCCGTCGGTTCCAGCTCGTCGGAAAACAAAATCCGTCGGAAATCCGTAGGAACTTTCCGACGGATTACCGACGTACGTTTTTCCGACGGTAAGACGCCGTCGGAATATTGTCCGACAGATTACCGACAGCACTATTTCCGACGGATTTCCGACAGATATTTGATCGGAAAAGTTCCGACGGGATTCTGACGGACATTTTTTCCTACGGATATTCCGACAGATCTTTGTCGGAAAAATCAGTCGAGAATCCGTCGGAAATCCGTGGGACATGTTCGACGGATTTCCGATGGACTATTTCCGACGGATTTCCGACGGCCGTTTTCCGACGGAATTCCGACGGATAATGAATAATTTGTTTTAATTATAAATTTTATTTAATTAATTAATTTATTTAATTTTTATTAAACAAAATATTAAAAAAATATTTTTAAAAAAGTAATTAAAAATTAAAATTCATTAAACATTTAAAAAGTATTCATAAAACATAATTAAATTGTTCAAAAAAAACATTAAACATTTAATTTAAACGGTCGGCGACTCGTCGGGATCGTCGGGGTTGCCGGGGTTGTTTTTCCGAAAGATATCGGGGAAGGCGCCTTGAATGATCTTCTGCAACTCGGCGAGCTGTGTCTGGGTCGTAGTTTGTGCAGACTTTAACTTCGCGACCTCGTCGTCACGGTCTTTAACCGTTTGGCTGAGCCTTGCGATTTCTTCCCGATACTCCGAAGGATACCGAGGAATCGAGGAAGAAGATTCTTGGGTCGGAAGTCCGCCTAACCCAGCGAATCGACCCTTGACTTGTCGAGTTTCCTACAAAATATTATAAATGTTAGTAATAAATTAAAATTACGGAAAAAAAATTTGAAAACAAATAAAAACTTACCGCGAGAACAATTTGGTTGATCTCATCCGTGGATAACACGTATTCGTTCGAGTCCGACGATCCGTCAAGAGTGAGCTGCGACATCGAAACTTCGTGTTCTGTCTTGTTCTTCTTACAGGTCTCGACAATCTCACGAATGCCTCTGTCCTGGATCACACCAGTTTTTTTGTTGGTGTGCCTCCTCTCGATGACTTTAAGGTAGTCAGGAGCTTTGCCTTCTACCTTCGCCTGTACAATTTAGTTAAGTAAAAAGTAATAATAAACGAAATTAGTAATTAAAAATTGAAATTACAATTACCATTTCCATCGCCTCGCGTTTGACGGTCTTTGCGCCCCCGTTGTGAATGTAGACCCCCTTCCCTCCTCGATCGCTGTTGCGGTTCTTCGAATTTTTTTCGGAGGTCGCCTTTGTCTTCGCCTTACTCCAGTACTCGCAGAAGCCCTTCCAGCCATCGTCCTCAAGGTCCTTCGGCTTGGCTAAGCCGTGCTTCCACTTCTGCTTCTACTTCTGCTTCCACTCGTACATGTGGTTCGAGTACGAAAGCGCGGCATATTTGTCGAATTGCCCGATAACCTTCGTCCTAAGGTTAAGGTCCCACGTGAACTCTTGCTACATTTAAAACAAAAAACATAATGTTAGTTATAAATATTTATATTGACAAAATGAACTAAAAAAGAAGAAAAATCAAGTAACTACTTACCGCTAAACTCCGGTGCCAAACGTCTTTCTCGTTGGAAGGCATGTCGGAGTACTTCTCGTACGGTTTGTCCAACATGTTGTGGAGCATCCGCAATATCGCCTTTGTGATTTCAGGCGACAACTTAAACCTGAAAACATTTTTAAAACAAAGTTAGTACGTTAAAATTCAAAATCTAAATAAATTGAACTTATAATAGAAATTTCACTTACCAAGTCCCGCCCTCAAACTTTGGGTCGAGACGGATGTAGTGGTCCCGGTTCGGCTGCTGGACAAGATCCTCGATCCTAATGTTGGACCGAGCCGCGGATTGCTGGGATTCCGGTATTTGAGTTCCCGAGCTCGATGGTGCAGTAGTCGGAGCTCGATGACCCCGAGAACGGCGGCCTTGGGAACTGCCCAAACGGAGAGAGTCCTTGTCAGCCCTGCGGAAAAAACATAAAAACGTTAGTACATCGAAAGCTACACAACAAAAATATTTAAAAAAACCGTAATCCCGTCACATGTTCAAAATTCCCAAAAAGTACAAATTTGCCGAAAATTTCAAAATTCCCGAAAATTTCAAAAATCCCAAAAAGTTCAAAATTCCCGAGAAGTTCAAAAATCCCGAGAAGTTCAAATTTCCCAAAAATTTCACAATTCCCAAAAATTTCGAAAATCCCAAAAATTTTAAATACTCCGGAAAATTTCAAAATTCCCAAAAATTTCGAAATTATAAAAAATATTCTAAATTTCCGTCTAATTTCAAAATTCCCAAAAATTTCAAATTTCTCAAAAATTTCAAATTTCCCGAAAATTTTAATATATTTTCAACTAACGTTTATAAATATGTTTATAATTAGTAAAAATTATAAAAACGTTTTATATAATTTTTATATTTTCCAAAAACATTTTTATATAATTTTTATGTTTACACAAAAACGTTTTTTATTTTATAAATTCCAAAAATGATTTATAAAATTAGGAAAAAGTTTTAACAACCTAAAAACAAAATTAAAATTTACTAAATCTAAAATTATAAATACTAATATAGCAAATTCACAATTTCATTCCACTAATCTAACAAATTCTAAATACTAATCTAACAATTTTTTTAATACTTACTAATCTAACAATTGTATATACAAAGTGTTTTAGGGATTTACATAAAAAAGTAGAAGAGGTGGACGGCGGACGGTGGACAGTGGACGGCGGCCGACGGCGGCAACGGCTGACAGCGGTCGGCAGCGTGCTCGGCGACCTGCCAAAAGAAAAAAAGAAGAACGGTATTAGAAGAGAAGAAAGGAAGATCTAGAAGAGGAAGAGAAGAGATGAGAAAGAGAAGATGAAGAGAGGAGGGGACTTACGGTCTGGGCCGGAGAAGAGGGATCGGCAGCGGA
>PKMM01023488.1:11070-28502 GCA_002933915.1 Eutrema heterophyllum | reverse complement strand
GTATGCAAATCACATCAAACTCCTAACTAATATGCATGCTAGAATAAGTAAAATATGAGAATATCAATTGCACGAGGGTTACTCTTCCCGTGCAACATCCTTACATGCAGACATTTTGGGAGCATTTCGGGAATGGTGCTTATTACTCTAAGGAGTCCACTCAGATGGATATACGACACCCGGTCCTGCGCTGTTTGGTTAGGATCCTGAGCACCACTCTCTTGTGCAAGATGAGGGTGTCTGAGCTTCTACTTATGTGTCTGGCTATCAGAGACATTATTCCTGAGGAGGATTTCGCATGGCCTGAGCTTACAGAGGTCAACCTTGGCGCTGTATTTGCGCATCATTTGGTCTCCTTGAAGACCAAACCATTCACAGGCACGAGCACGAAGGCCAAGACAGAGACAGTTGGTAGTCTCCTCACTCCTATCTTCCAGCACCTCAGGATCAGTACTACGAGCTACAGGATAGTCACTACGCGTCGGTTTATGGATGAGAGTCACCTGAAGAACCTTACGTGGTTGAAGCCCCAGAGGCGTTGGTTCTTTACTACATCTGCTGGAGATTTTCTTGTGCAGCTCCCTAACAACACGCTGACAGACATTCTCGAGGATCCTTCTCAGCTTCGTTTCGAGCCTTCTCCGGCCCTGTTGATTCGAGCACCTGCGACTAGACGACGAGCTCCTGCACCTGCACCTGCTGCTGCTGACATTCCATCTACTTCACGCCAGAGAGCACGAGCCCAGCGATCGCGAGCAGCGACTTTTTCTATCCCTGCACCATCATTTCCTTCTCCTTCGGAACTTCCGATGGAGCCAGCTGCCTTTCAGAAGGTGATGATAGAGAGTATGAGGAGCATCTGGACTGCTATTTCTCGCTGCCGCTGCATGATTGACACGGACGCTGCTCCTTCGTCTCAGCCTGGAACCTCGCAGACTCCGGTTGATCCTTCTCCTGTTGGTGATCCTGATGCTGATGGTGATTCCGAGGCGACAGAGGATTAGTCTTCTTCTGTTTTCACGTTTGTTTTTCTTTTTCTTTTCTTTTTATTTTTTTCGTTTCTTTTGAACCTATGTCAGCTTTATTTTTGCATGTGAACTCATGGATTTATGCTTGATTATCTTGTTGCTATTAACTTGTTTTTTTAGTGTTCCTAACAGTGATAACTTCTAACACTTTGGATCACTTTCCCTGGGTTAAGCAACTCGATCGATGCCACTAACTTGAAATCAGTGTGTCGACATACAACTGGTATCGATCGATACCAGTCTGTATCGATCGACACTCATCACCTTCACAGGTAAGATTTTCGATTTTCACTATCCACTAGGTTCATTTAGTTTCTTTCACCAAACTTAGGCTAGATAACACTGGGGACAGTGTTGTTTAAGTCTGGGGGAGGTAGTCGCTGACATCGTGTTTGTTTTTCTTAGAGTCAGTCGTTTTGAGTCAAAATTTGTTTTATTGAGTCAAAACCTGTTGGAGATTATGATCTTGTTCTTGAATCTATTGTTCTGACTTTGCTTATGAGTGTCCACTGTTACAGAATCAATTACAGATCGACTAATGAAAAATCCAAAGGTTGATCAGTTAACTAGAAGACACACATGTTTCCAGCAGAGTTCTTTTAAAGCCTGAACCAAATTTCTGCACTTCATAGACGTGGTTAGTATTCACAAAGCTTGATTCATCATTCATATCTGACAAAGGAACCCATCTGTTTAAAAGTAATAGTATCTCTCTCCCCTGTTATAAGTTGATAAATAAATAATAGCATAAAAGATGAAATGATTTTCTCCTAAGTAGAGGGTTAGGAATGTTTCCAGCGATCCCATTATTCTACTTGGTGAGAATTGATCACACTGAGGATTGGAAGCGAGACTAGGATTTTCTTATGATGCCATTATTCGCCTACACCCTTTGATACATAGAGAGGGAAGAACCGGGGATTCGGTGGCAAACACCATCAATACTCGCGTCTCAAACCTTGATTTGTATATGCGAAAAATAAGAAAAGAAAAAAAGAGAGAACAAAATAAGAAATAAGTCTGGGGGAGAGAAACTGATACAAAAAAAGTGTGAAATTGGGTGGTTCCTTGTCATGATATTGTATGGGAAATAATCTAGAAGGTTCTTGGTATTAATCACAGCGATGAAACTGGCGATGATGGGTTTAATTGAACAATGCTGCGAAATAATGTGTGTAGTCTGGGGAAGCTGCGAATGCCTAAGGAGAAGTACATGGTGGTTAGTCTTGGAACTGGTTAGGTGACATTTGGGTGCTTGGGAAAAGGGTCATTGCAGTGTTTCAAGAAGGTGAGTCTCCGTGTTTTCAAACTTCTTTCTCTAGTTTAGTCTTCTATTTGCTTGAGGGCAAGCAAAGGCTAAGTCTGGGGGAGTTGATATAGCATGGTTTTTACCCCTTTTAAGCCATGATATAGGTCCGTTTTATAGAGTCTTTCTACTATTTTGTAGTGTTTTAGAGTCTTTTACAGGTTTTAGTACGTTTGGAGCATAATTGGAATTATTGGAGCTTTTTGGAGCATTTTGGAGCAAAACAGAAGTTCGTGTAGTTGAATACCCGATTCAAAGCCCTTGTATCGACCGACACCACCTTGTGTCGATCGATACTGATATCATGAAGGAAGGAAGCGCCTCACTGCCCGAGTATCGATCGATACTACTTAGGTATTGGTCGATACCGGCATCCATGGGGAAGGAAACGCGACTTTTATGAAGATTTGAAGAATTGCAAAATTGCCCATAAGACTTTATTATTTACAATTTAGCCCAAAACGTGTTTTAGGAGTTTAAATTAGGTTTTTCAGCCATTTTTGTTGGCTACGTTTTATTACGTTCTAATTAAGTTTTATTCTACCCTGGTTTTTGGAGAGACAACTCTGAACTCCTGTTTCTTATTGATTTCTTGATGATCTATTCAATCATGTTGTTTTCATTCTCCATGTCTGAGTAGATCCCTTGTTAGGTTCAGGGTTCTCATAAGGGTTTTCTCTGAATGTTAGGTTAATTGAATAATTAGGATTCACCATCTGAATTAGTTCTTCACCATAGGTTGTTCCCATAGCTAATTCTAGGTTGACGAATCTAGAACTTAGATCTTTGGATAATTGATTAGGTACGAGAGTGCGATTAATTACCTGATAGAACTTAGGGTGAGCAAAATAACTATTCGCAAAGAGATTTGGTTTAGTTGTTTTGTGAACAAATCAAACTTGAAATAAAAGCTGGTTTAGACTTTAGGATTCACAAAGAGATTTGGAATTCTAGGATTTAGACTTAGATAGTTTTCGCAACGAGAGTTGGTTAGCTATAGTTTAGTGATTTGAGTTCAAGAACCGCACTAAATCTGAATCATGTTAGTTAGTTTATCTACATTCATTGAATTCCTGAGAAATACCCTGGGCCTATCTTCTTTCCCATTGATTCACAACTTGTTTACTTTACGCACCTGCATTTAATTTCATCTTTTGGTTTAGCTTAATTTTAATCTATATAATCTATTGAGTGATATCTGGAGTTCTTGTGTTCTACCCCTACACTTACTACAACAACTGCTTTAGTACTTTTAGGGTATTAATTTGAGCATATCAGCTACAGAGATGTGAAGAGAAACACTTGGTTCTTAATTGGAAAAAGTGTCACTTTATGGTTCAGGATGGCATCGTTCTTGGGCACAGGGTTTCTGAGGCTGTGATAAAAATTGACAAAGCCAAGATTCAAGTCATGACAAGCCTCTAACCACCGACATCTGTGAAGGACATTCGAAGCTTCTTTGGTCATGCTGGGTTTTACATGAGATTCATCAAGGATTTCTCAAAACTAACCCGCCCACTCACCGCCCTATTGTGCAAGGAGGTCAAATCCGACTTCACCCTTGAGTGCCTTTGATATTCTCATATTTTACTCGTTTTAGCATGCATTCTACTTAGCGTTTTGAGTCACATGCATGCATAATCATTGTTTTCCTTAGTGTTTTGGTCTAAATTAGAGTCTAGCTAGGTTTCATTAAGTCCTAGTGAGTCTTGCATCATTTGGAGTGTTTTATAGGTGCTTGGAGTCATTTTGGAGAAGTTTGGAGTTATGGAGCATAAGAGAAGGAAGGGGTCATCCGAACCTGCCGAACAAAGGCTCTCTGATATGATTTAGCTTCGGAGGTGTTCGATGAAATGCTTGAACCAAACCTTTTGTGAGCCTTTCATGCCTAGCCAATGAGAGTTGATGTCTAGGGTGATTAGTGAACTAAGTGGAATTGGAGATTAAAGCTTGTTAATCATCTATCACAAACGAGAGTTTGTTCTTGATTTGGTGATTAACAAAGTGATTAGTGCCACGAGAGTGGATTAGTCATAATTGTGAATTCCATGTTCTAGGATAGTGTTTAATTCAATCTAAATCATCATTGTTTGTTCATTAATCATCTTCTTGATAGTTAATTCATTTTCCAACACTTCTAGCCTTTGTTTTCTTTCTTGCATTTTACATTCTTTGTTCAAAAATATAAAAACCCAAAACATTTGCTCTAGCTTAGGAAGGTTCATGTATTCTTAGTGCATTGATCTTAACCCCTATGGATTGACACCTCTTATGCTACAATGACAAGCATAGAGGAATTGATATGAACATAACACAAAAATCTATTTATCAGCCTTGCAGCTTTTGAGCAGATTAAGAAGGCATTGGTGAGTGCTCCCATTGTACAACCCCCAGATTGGACTCTCCCTTTTGAAGTTATGTGCGACGCTAGCGATTTTGCAGTTGGATCAGTTTTGGGTCAGAGGAAGGATAAGAAGCTTCATGCTATCTACTATGCCAGCAGGACTTTGGATGATGCTCAGCGAAACTACAACACCACATAGAAAGAACTACTTGTAGTTGTTTTCTCTTTTGAGAAATTTCGATCCTACCTGATTGGGAGCAAGGTGATTGTTCACACAGACCACGCTGCTCTCAAATATCTACTGCAGAATAAGGATCTCAAACCTCGCCTTTGCCGTTGGGTCCTTTTGCTCCAAGGCTTTGACATTGAAGTTAAGGACAAGAAGGGCATAGAGAATGGGGTTGCTGATCATCTTTCGAGGATAAGGATTGATGAAGACGTTCCTATTGATGATTTACTACCAGAAGAGAACATGTACCTCAGCGGTTTAGGCCCAAAGTGTTTCATAGTCCGCACGAATTCCTCATGGTATTCTTGCAGAGTATGGTCTCTTTGCCTTGCCCAGCCTAGCCCCCAGTTAACACTAGTTGGATTTACATCTGGCTTTTTCAGGACCGGATGAACTGCACTGACAGTTGCAGGGCCTTCCCTCTTCAACCATTGGCTGTGTAGAACGGGTCGGGACCCACTCAGACACACAAGATGGTCGCTTCACGACGAGAGACAATTTACTTGAGGGTGGCGTCGCCTTAGAGGGTGGTGAGTCCGGAAAGATTAACCTGACCTGTCTGGGACCACTCCCGGCTGACCATTCTCTTTTAACTATCCTTGCTTCATCACAAATCCAAGGGCGGAACTTAATGTTGACCCGTGAAGGACATGTGACTCTCTTACGAGCAGGCCCCCGCGTCAAAGGCCTCAGTTTCCAGCTACAGAAAAGAAAAGAGATAAGAAGAACTATCAGATCGGACGTCTATATATTGTTGTTGTGTTGGGTTTGAAAACGTTTTGACAAGGTTTTAAGAAAACAATTTCACAAACACGACGAAAGCACGGGCGCAACCCTCCAGAACGGAGCCGAAGGGATCTAATCCTGGGCTCTGATACCAAGTTGTAACAAAGGGATCAATTCATAACAATCAATTCACCAGATTATTAGGGTTCATTAGTCCTTAATCAATATTCAGGTAACTTGTGCAACAAACAACAATCATTTATCCACAAACCCTAGAAACAGATCTAGCATAACCTAATAACAGTTCTATTAAAATATGGTGGAATATAATTAATATAGTCAATTGGCATACAACAGAGAACTCTTAGCAAATCAAGTAGGTTGCTTAGAGGAAAGCTAGGTTTAAGAGAAGACTAATCAAAAACAGTAAAAACTCGTTATGAAAGCAAGTGAGGGGCAACTAGTCCTCACCTTGGCATAGGAGGAGGCGATGGAAGAGAGGAGAAGGAAGGACAAGGCTGATCACCATAACTCGAGGAGGAGCTCGAAGAAGGAGGTGGCGGCGGCGTGGTCATCGCGCGGCAAGGAGAGAGAGAGCGATGGCGAGGAGAGAAAGAGAGAGCGATGGCGAGGAGAGAGAGAGAAAGAGAGCGATGGCGAGGAGAGAGAGAGGGAGCGATTGCGCGGAGGAGAGAGAGAAAGAGAGATCTAGGCGGTGTGAGAGAGAGAGAGGAGAGAGGAGAGTTTGTGTTTAGGGTTTTCTAAAAAAAAGGAATGAAGGAGAGAAGCTATGTATTTATAGAGAGATTGTTTTCAGAAAAGAAAAGGAAAAAGAAAAGAAAATGAAGATTTGAGTTTATCCAAAAAGGAAAAGAAATATAACGGTTGCAAAAGGAATAAAAAGGAAATATCTGCTGGAATATTCCGGAAGGATGTAGAATCAACTTAAACCGGAAATTAAATAAACAGAAACATACCGGACAGAATGTCGGGATGTTACAATCTCCCCTCCTTACAGAGGAAAGAAATGAAAGGCTAAAAGTCGAAAGACAAGGAAAAATTCGGAAATGAGTTGAACGCCAAAGTGGGTACACCAATGCAAGAATGTTAGAACCAGGATGCCAAAAATCGAATTGCTATTTGGATGTGGTTATGGTTGGGAACGTAGAGTGAATGGTAGACAGAAGCGTGTAAGAGAGAGAGTTTAAGGAGCGTTGCTTAAACTTGTACCAAAGCTCTTTTTATTAATGTAGGAAAGAGGAGTAGAACATTATTTGAAAAATAGGCTAAAAATTAAATTCTAAGTAAATGCTAAATGAATTAAAACTTTTAAAATTATACTCCTATGAAAACAATTATCCTAATCATCCTCAGAAGCTTTTGACGGGTCAGTCTCCACTTCACTATCGAACGAGACGTCGATAACCTCTCGGCTGAGCTCGGTCTCCGCTAGGCAAGCATTCCTTAGGACGATGTTCACACGATCTCCACGGTGTAGTCCCATCTCTGTAAGCCTCAGTCCAACATCATGTCGGAGTCCACGGAAAAAGATCATCGCCACTTCCTCGGCGGTTCGGTTATGCCCAAAGTGTTTAATAGTTGATATACTCCTATTTTATCTCATTTTAGCTTGTAATTTAAATAGGTTTCCATGACATTCACTTGCATTTACATAGTTTTCTTTGGTTTTGCATTCATATTTAAGGTCTAGTGAGTTTTAGATTAGCTCTTGCATGTTTTGTTGCAATTTGGAGT
This sequence comes from Eutrema heterophyllum, assembly GCA_002933915.1. NCBI lineage: Eukaryota > Viridiplantae > Streptophyta > Magnoliopsida > Brassicales > Brassicaceae > Eutrema > Eutrema heterophyllum. The sequence continues at coordinate 21,114 of PKMM01023488.1, read as the reverse complement.
ATTTTAGGTACCCTTTGGAGTTGGAGAGGCTTGATGAACTTTAGGAGAAGATCAAGGACCAAGAAGGTGTCATTTGGAGCAAAGTCTAAGGGAAAAACACTTCAGATCGATCGATCTAATGCTGGATCGATCGATCCAAATCCGTTCTCGCTCAAACCAGCCGAAGTCACCCGAGGTGTCTGCAAGATCTGGCCGAAATTAGGTCCGGTGTCGCTGCCTCAACTCCACACCGGCCCATCACACCTGACCACCACAGGCCGGTGTTGACCCTCTGAACTGGGCGTGGACCACCTCTATATAAGGCCTTAGACCTAATTTTTTAGAGCTTCTTCTTCCCTTTGGCAAAAACCCTTTTCCTTTTAAGTGTTCTTAGATTTTTGTAAAAGAGATCTTGATTTTATTTATGCAATCAAAGTTTTAGTTTCTTAATCTCTTCTAATCTTTCATCTTTTTATTCTCTAATTATGATTAACAACACCTCTTTCATGAGATTTGGTGTGTTCTTCATGATTAGTGAGTAGTTCCTTTGGATCATTTGGGTTTTGATATACTTGGTTTTTACCGTTTTCTAACACATGTTTTGGTGTTTCTTTGAGTATTTTATCGAGTCAAAGTTCGTTTTTAGAGTCTTTTAGTTTTTAATTTAGTTATCTCAGGTAAAAAGGCGTTTAAGGAAGAAATTGGAGTTACGTGGGCAAAAAAGTCCAAATCGATCGATGCAAGGAGTGCATCGATCGATGTGATATCACCAGAGAAGTTCAAATCGACTGATGCATGAGTGAAGCTGGTCGATGCACAATTGAAGTGGATCGATGCAACCCCATCAGAAGAACCAGAAGTGCATCGATCGATGGAGCATGCTCCGAGAGTCCAGAATCGATCGGTGCAAGTCGGCGAGAAGAAAATGAAATTTCTGATTTTCCTGTTTTGCCCCGGAAACTGCCTACTTTGACCTAATCCGCCCAGAACCCTATGTATACATTATTTTTAGCCACTTTTACGGCACCACTTTTTACTCTTATTCGGACTTTTGGCTTTTGGAATTTGTAAGCTTTGGAGAAGAATCTTTGCATCTATTGAAAAGAATTTTGAATTTATCATGAGTTTTTCTCCATCTCTCTGCTTGTTCTCTGCTACCATGTCTGAGTAGTTTCATAGTTAGGTTTAGGGTTTCAACAAGATCCTGAATCATTGAATTAGACACATATAGGGATTTATCTTATGTGGTTTTCGCTTATTGTTGTGTCTATTTCTTAGGCTAGGTTGACCGCTTTGCCTCTGATCTAGGGTTTAATCTATACCACGGAAGTGTCGTAGGTTGCTAGAAAGAACATAAGCGAGCGTATTGTCCTTAGCCAAAGGAAGTTGATGTTAAGGCGATTCGTGAACATATTGAACATATTCGTTAATGCTGGTCTAGAACTCCAGGTCCAATGGAAGTTAGGATTTTAGGTTGGTAAAATAAGTAATCAGTACCACGGAAGTGGATTGGTTAGATATTTATGTTTGAGTTTGAAACTTGTGTTTAATCGTTCTCTGAATAGTTGTCTTATTCATGATGTCTAGATTCTTGCAAATAAACCTTTGACCTAACGTTTTTCTCTTATTGAATTTACATCGCTTTTTATTTGTTTTCATTATTTTGCAATTCAAAACCATAATCTTGTCTTAGCTTAGTTTCGAATTGTGAGAATTGTAGTGTAACCTTGGTCTCTGTGGATTCGATTATAGAGTATTGCATTGACATACCATTACGATTGCGGTTGTGTGAACTTTAGTTATTAATTGACTTAGTAAAAACACTAAAATCAATTTGGCGCCATTGCCGGGGACCAATAGCGTTACCTTCAATTCTGAATTTGAAATTTAGTCTAAGATTTACTAACATATTCGATTTTATTTTCTTGTGTGTTTCAAGTGACTAACCAAAAGCTGGGTAGCGTTACCAGAAGCAAGGGCTCCGAGAACCTTCTTGAGCTTGACAACCAAGAGCTAGCAAGGTTAGAACGTACGAGCAGAAAAGCCAAATCAAATCCCGTAATCATGGACGATCATAATGACAACCAACAAGGCACTGCAGCTGCCGAACTTCAGAGGCTACAACAGCAAGTGCAGCACTTACAACAACTGCAATTGCAACAGCAACATCAGCAACCTGCTATCGGGGAGTTGGACACACCTCATGCCTTTTATCAGAACAGGGCTGCCATCCGCCCACCAGCTATTACGAGGCAGGATTATGAGATCAAGCCTCAGATGATCGCATTGGTGAAGCAACACATGTTCTATGGTCTGCATGCAGAGCATCCGATGGACCATATTGAAAATTTTGAAGAGATCTCCAGCACTACCAAGTCGAATGGGGTACTAGCTTATTACCTCAAGTGCAAGCTCTTCCCCTTTTATCTGGCAGACAAGGCACTAAGGTGGTTGAAGTCGCTCCCTGCTGGGTCATTGACTACTTGGGATGAATGCAGAGCTACCTTCTTGGATCATTTCTACACCAAGTCAAAGACAGCTTCGCTGCGAAACAAAATCACTACTTTTCAGCAGCATGTGGGAGAGTCTTTCTATGAAACTTGGGAGAGGTTTCGAGAGTACCGCAGAGAGTGCCCTCATCATGGGTACTCAGATGAGCAGATCCTAAGCATCTTCTACGATGGAGTCAATTGGGACTACAAAAACGCCCTTAATGCTGCAAGCAATGGAGATTTCATGACTAAGACTAAAGAAGAAGCATATCAGTTGATAGAAAACTTGGCTGCAAGTTCTAGAAATTGATGTCCTGAGTACGACAACGACAAGTCTAAACGGGTCAACAGTGTGGATTCATAGAAGATTGATGAGCTGACCGCGAAGGTGAACTTGTCGTTGAAGGGAAATCAGAGAGGTGTGCAATCTTGCGAGGATACAGGAGATGCAATTTTCTGTCAAGGATCAGCTGAAGATGAAACTGATGAGCAGCAGGAGGTGAACTACGTTAGTGGACAAGGGTACGTGCAGAACCGAGGTTTCAACCAGAACTATAGAAACAATCTGAATCTATCTTACAGAAGCCCCAATGTCAAAAATCCCCAAGATAAGGTCTAACCCAAGCAGGCTCAACAAACTCAAGGAAATTGTTTTGCGCAAAACACAGGCACCTCAGGTTTTTCTCAGGGTTTCCTGGGCCAGAACAGGTTTCAAGGTGGATTCCAGCAAAAACAACCGTTCAGCACTTTCAAGACAACAAAGCACGTCCCGTTCCAAACCCCTACAAGCTCAGCAAACGACTCTCAGGATGAGCTTAAACATCTTATGCAACAACTTCTACTAAACCAACAACAGTCAGCTAAAGAGATCAATGTCAAGGTTGACAACATGTACAACGATCTCAACGACAAGTACAAAGCTGTATGTACTCATGTGAAGAAGTTGGACACCCAGGTTGCTCAAACAGCTGAAGCAATCAAGAGACCGCAGGGAGCTCTTCTAGGGAAAGTATAGCAGAAACCAAGAAACGAGTTCGTCAACGCCATTACACTCAGAAGTGGGAAAGAGCTGGAACCTGTTGCACGAAAAGAAGATGGTGCTGATTTCGTGATTGATCTAGAGGAGGTCGATGAAGAAACAACTAAAAAGGGGAAGGTTTCCACAAGTGTAGACGCTACAATTGAGCCACAAGTTTTACCCCCTACACGTGTCTACACTCCAAGAGCTCCATACCCTACTCGTCCAAGGAAGTCGCGCAAGGACCTAGAAGAAGCCAAGTGCAAGGAGATGCTGAATGATCTCGTGGTGAAACTTCCTCTTGTTAACGCAATCCAGATGATACCTTCATTGAAGAAGTATATGAAGAGCTTGGTGACGAGTAAGGTATCTACTAAAGATAATGTCATGATGGTTTCTAAGGATTGTAGTGCTGTCCTCCAAAACAAGATGCCAAAGAAGCTAGGAGATCCAGGGAAGTTCGTTCTCTCTGTGCAGATTGGAGCAATGACTTTTGCTTGCTCTTTGTGCGATCTTGGCTCCACCATCAACTTGATGCCATACTCTGTGGCTAAGCGACTGGGATTCACAAAGTTCAAGCAAACTAAGATCTCCTTAGTATTTTCCAATCGTTCTGTGAAGTTTCATGTTGGTGTTCTTGAGGATCTACATGTGCGAATTGGGGATGCATTCGTTCCTGCAGATTTCGTGGTCCTAGAGCTAGATGAAGAACCGAAAGATCCTCTCATTTTAGGAAGACCCTTCTTGTGTACAGCAGGAGCCATCATAGATGTGAGGAACGGGCAAATAGATCTCCACCTGGGAGACATTGTCATGAAGTTTGAGATGGACAAGATGCTGAAGAAGCCTATGTTGGACGGTCAGAACTTCTCAATCGATGACTCACTAGAAATCTCGGACAAAGTGGTTGAAGAGATTTTAGTTGATGACCTGTTGGAAACTGTTTTGACAAAGGCTGAGAGTGAGCATGGGTTCATGAGTGACGATGCGACTGGTTATGCTAAGATGTTGAACTCAAGCCAGACAATGGGGAAGATGGTCGAGTACATCAGTTTGGATGGAGATGCAGAGACGCCTCCAACAGCAAGCCCTCCTGCGCCTCCTGCTGACCCGTGAAGCGAGCTGAAAGCTCCAAAAATTGAGCTCAAACCACTCCCAACTGGGCTAAGGTACGCATTTCTTGGCCACAATTCCACTTATCATGTGATCATCAATGCTGAGTTGAACAATGTTGAAACTGATTTGCTTATGTGTGAGCTTAGAAAGTATCGTAGAGCTTTAGGCTACTCACTAGATGATCTCACAGGAATTTCACATGATCTTTGCATGCACATGATACATCTAGAGGATGAATCGATGACTTCGATAGATTATCAGAGACGGTTAAACCCGAATCTAAAAGATGTTGTAAAGAAAGAGATAATGAAACTTCTAGAGGCGGGGATCATATATGCTATCTCTGATAGTACTTGGGTGAGCCAGTCCATGTTGTACCAAAGATAGGTGGTGTAACAGTTGTTAAAAATGAGAAAAAAGAGTTGATCCCAACTAGAGCTGTTACAGGGCATAGGATGTGTATTGACTATAGGAAGTTGAATGCTGCTACTCATAAAGATCACTTTCCTTTGCCCTTTATCGATCAAATGATTGAAATATTGGCTAACCACCCCTACTATTGTTTTCTAGATGGTTACTCTGGTTTCTTTCAGATTCCCATCCATCCAGACGACCAGGAGAAGACTATATTCACATGTCCTTATGGCACTTTTGCTTATCGCAGAATGCCATTTGGCTTATGCAATGCCCCAGCGACATTCCAGAGATGCATGATGTCAATTTTCACTGACTTAATTGAGGATATCATGGAGGTTTTCATGGACGACTTTACTGTCTATGGATCCACCTTCTATGTCTGTCTTTCTAATTTGTGTAGGGTATTACAGCGCTGCAAGGAAAAGCATCTGGTGTTGAACTGGGAGAAGTGTCACTTTATAGTCAGAGGTGGGATTGTCTTGGGTCATCAGATCTCAGAGCAAGGTATCGAAGTGGACAAGGCAAAGATCGAGGTGATAACTAGTCTACAGCCTCCTGATTCTGTCAAAGGGATTAGAAGCTTTATGGGACATGCTGGGTTCTACAAGAGGTTCATCAAAGATTTCTCTAAGATTGCTAGACCTTTGACTCGGCTGCTATGCAAAGAAGTGAAGTTTCATTTTGACAGCGACTGTCTAGAGGCCTTTCACACGATCAAGGGAGCACCTGTCAGCGCACCAATTGTCCAACCACCAGACTGGGAACTTCCTTTCGAAGTGATGACTGATGCTAGCGATTTCGGAGTAGGAGCTGTTTTGGGACAGCGAAAATACAAGAAGCTCCACGTTATCTACTACGCCAGCATGAATCTAGATGACGCGCAATGCAAGTACGCCACGACTAAGAAGGAGCTTCTCGCAATCGTGTTTGCTTTTGAAAAGTTCATATCTTATCTTGTGGGGTCTAAGGTTATAATGCACACCGACCATGCTGCTCTGAAATATCTCCTCACGAAGAAAGATGCCAAACCTAGACTCTTGGAAGAATTCGATCTTGAGATCAAGGATAAAAAGGGGATTGAGAACGGTGTTGCAGATCACTTGTCTAGGCTGCGTATAGATGAGGATACCCCTCTAATTGGAATTGGAGATTAATGCTCATTGATTATCTAATTGCAAACGAGAGTTTATGTCAATTAGGTGATTAGTGAAGTGATTAGTGCCATGAGAATGGATTAGTCATATTTGTGAATTCCATGTTCTAGGCTAGGGTTTAATGCAATCTTTGTCATCGTCATTTGATTGTTAATTGTTCATTTGCTTGTTTAATCCATGATCCAACACTTCTATCTTTTGTTTTATTTCTTGCATTTTACTTTCTTAATCTAAAAGCATAAAAACCAAAACCATTTGCTCTAGCTTAAGTCATTTCTTGCATTCCTAGTGTGTTGTCTTTGTACCTCCTTAGATTGATCCTCTTGTACTACAATGATATGAGTAGACTTGAGTAATTGATTAAGACTCAAAAAATTCTACCATCAATTTGGCGCCGTTGCCGGGGAGGCAATAGCAATAATCATTAGGATTTAGATTTTTCTTGAGACTAGAGCTTTTTATCTTCTTTTGTTGCTAATCTTTTCACTTTTCTTGTGATTTTCATGAAGGAAGTGACAATGAGGAAGCAACCGTCAAGCTAGTGACGTTAAACGCGCCCTTTGGGGACCTCCCCAAGCCTATCCCTCGTCAAGCTTGCGACACAAAACAAGCATGAATAAAGAGGACTCCTCAACAATAAAGGACGGCAAATTTGGGTCGGATCGGTCTATGATTTGTCTCTTGGGTCCAAGGTCGTGGTGTGTGATGAAAGGAGGGTTCGGCCACAACATGTCACACTCCTCTCCTCCTCGATTCAATTCCAAGGTATGATTCTCACTCCATTTCATTGTATATACATTCTTGCATATTTTTACCTTTTCCTTGACTTTTGTTGCACCGGGACGGTGCAATTCAAGTTTGGGGGAAGGGTTTATGTCATTTAACCTTGTGTTTTGTGATCTTATTTTGCCTTTTGCATCTTGAGTCTCATGCATATCATGCATTTTCAATAAATTTGAAAATTTTTGAACTTTTGTGCATTCCATATAGGATCGAGTCTAGATGCATAGTATATAAGGTAGCTTTGCATGAGCATTAGGAGCAATGACAGATTTATCCTTGTAGAGTACCATTTTTAGAGCTTAATTCAATGCCCTCGTTGCTTGTTGTTTGATGCTTTTGATCTCATGTTGAAATCAAGGATGAACCATATTTTGATCTCGCGTTTCATTACTAGGGTCTTAGCTAAAACAAGTTTTGATTTGATTCAAATCCTACTTAAGTGAGAACCATAATTTTGACATTGAAATTATCATGCTTGTGCATTGCATAGTGAATTCATGGTTACCATATACATACTTGGGCTCTCTTATCCTTTTCACCACTCTTTTGCTAGTCCAAGTAGCCGATTCCCATCATTGGAACGGTTTACCATACCTTTAATCTACCCTCCTTTCAAGCCAAAATCTTTAGTGTGCGTATGCAAGGCCTAATTTTTCGAGTAAGCTTGGCAAAAAGTGTTGAGTTTAGGGCGACAAGGATAGGATTGCAAGTAGATCTAGCCGAACATCAAAGGCTAGACTAGGCTAGGCTCGTGGGAAAGGGAATTTTTGGGTTTGGTGTGAACGAAAATGTGTGACTAATGGAATTGTGGATAAGAAGGAAGTGGGTTCAAAAAAATGAGAAAGTGAAGGTGAAAGGGGAATGCAATATTGTGATGTGGTTAGTGCAAGTTATCAAGAATAGCTCTTAGTGATAGCTATAGTCTCATAGAAACAAAGGAAAAAGCCAAAAATTGGCTAAGGCATCAATTGGTAAATGATGAGGCAAGGCAAAGAAAAAGAAAGAAAGAAGAGCTAAAGAAACAACAAAAAGAAGCACGAAACCACAAGATTCAATGAAGAAGAAGAAATTCCCCAAGTGAGAAAAGATGAAGTGGAAGAAGAAGTTCACGTATGGGACATGAAGGCAAAAAGGCCAAGTGAGAAAAGGGTAGCTTAGGATGAGGACTTCATGGGTAGATATGCTAGGGTTAGAGACAATTTGGGCATTGGGTAGATGTAAGTTTATCCTTGTATGCATAGATTGCCTTTTACTTTTAGCATTTTGCTAAAGCTTGCTCACTCGTTAAGAGATCCCTTGCATTGGTGAAAACCCCGTACATTTGAGATCATCTTAGTCTCAAGACCTTACCCTAGCCAAATAGATTCACTTGCCTTGCATGAGCATGATTCACTTGAAACGATTAATGAATGTTAAAGGATTGGATGACATGAATACTTGTATAGGTTAAGGCTTGAATTTGATTCGTATAGGGAAGGATATGGCTAGCTCTTTTTGAGTAGACTTGTTTGATCGCATCTTAGAACTAGTAACTTGGACATTGACACTACAAGAAATCAGGGTTTTCGCGACTACATAAACAGTCGTAATGTAGTCGCTAAAACTGGTTTTACGACTACATTACGACTAAGTGGCATAGTCGGAAATGTTAAGTCGTAAAAACATGTAGTCGCAAATCAGTCGTAAATTTACGACTGATTTGCGACTTTGATGCGATTACATAATTCAGTCGCATACTAGTCGCAAATCAGTCGTAAATATATGCGACCATGTACCGACTAATGAACGACCAACATGCGACTATATATTGTGTCGTGTGGAAGTCGTTTTGCTGTAGTCATTTAAGAGTCGTGAAGTTGTGCGACTACGTCCCGACTAATATGCGTCTATATTAGCGACTGATTTGCGACTAATATGTTCATCGGAATAGTGATTTGGTCATCTGTTACGACTGTTTTGCGACTACATAGCGACTGATTTGTGACTACATAGCGACTGATTTTATTGACGAAATTCAAAATGGTAACACTGTACCATATTTGTATTACCTAGCAATTTGGAAATCATATGCAAACTAATAAAAAGACTACACACGTTAAAATGAAAGAAACATTAATACAAAGAAATCATCATATATTATTTTAACATATCAACTACAAACCAATACAAAGAAAACTTAATGTTCTAAAGTTCAAAAACATGAAATAAAATGATAGACTAGGGTGTAGAATCATGCTGCCGACCAGATTGAGAAGCCATGAAATCCAGAAAATTTGGATCTGTTTCACGAAGATACCTTTCCACTAGTGAATAATGCTCGAACTTGTCTTTGTGGTCAGCTGCAAGTTGGGTAAGCTTGCTTTGGTTGTCAGCTGCAAGTTTGGTAAGCTCTGCCTCACGCCGAGCGTTAGAAGCAGCTTGTTCTTCTATTTGGCGTTGAGCTTCTTCCAACTTGTCTTGTAGAGCTTGAAACGATGAAGAGCTGTCCTCGAACTTGCGTTTTCCACCAACATGAGACTCTGCGAGGCTTCCTATTCCATATGGCCTGCCTCTTTCATCCGTGAAAGTTGACTGCATAAATAATACATATATTTATGACACGCAAAGGACAGAAAACCAAAGATAACAAAGATAACATGTATTTACCTGAAGAAAGAGATCATTGTAGTCCTCTGTGGTTAGCTCTCGCTGCTGCGACCTACCATCTGAAGTTTCAGGCCCGATCTCTTGCATCTTAGCTTGCAAGTTCTTCTCGTAAGTTTGCGCGATCCTCTCAGCCTTCAGATCAACAAACGTCCCATCTGATTTTGTGTGAGTCTTCACAAAAACCTCACCGATACTAACCGGTCTTCCCAATTCCTCTTCCTGAAAATGTAACATATAAATTTGTTACATAATAGAAAGTTGCAAAAGTATTAGATAGTGAATTTACACTTACCATTTCTTGTTGGATTTGTTGATATGACTTTTGGCCTGATACGTGCTTGTGCACACCAAGGCCTTTACGGTCAGATTTCCGAGCAGCGGATGTGGTCTTACTCCTCTCTCGAGCTTCTTCAGTGTCCCAACACTCTGTCATTGTTGT
>PKMM01023469.1:201170-233846 GCA_002933915.1 Eutrema heterophyllum | reverse complement strand
GATTGAAGGCAGATGTGAGAGGCTGAGAGCAACTAGATTTCTTATGTAAGCACTAAAGTTAAAGATGAAAAAGAAAGGAGGCGATGGAAACTGGAAAGTGACTTATCAATATCTATTCATTGATGAATAAAATATTTGACCTAATCCATTTTGGGCTGTAACTTAGCAAAAATTGATTAGTAAGCCCATTCTATCCTTTTTTTTTTATGGGTTAAATTAACCAGAATGAATGTGTCTCAAGAGAAAAATATTTATATACATAATTACATATATGAATATATAGGTATAAACATACGGAGCGGAGTGGATATCGTCATTTTTCAAAATGATATTTGTGATTTGCTTCGTTTTTGACGGATACTATATTTTACTATTTGCTTTGCTCCGAAACTTTACGGATATCCGGATTTTTCGGATCGAATCAGCACCAATACCGAATCGAAGCGGATTTAACGAATATTTTGCCCAGCCCTAGCTATTTGTCGCTATATCCCTAAATATTAGCCAGGTCTAATATTCACCTGCCAATAAAAACAAATTTCACCAAATTAAACCCGGGAATAAATTTTTCGTGGCCAAAATTTTTGATTTTCATATATCCACGAATAGTTTCGTAACTAACCGTGGTTGAAATGATATAATTTTTCATTTTCACAAATTCAGATTTTTCGTTTTAAAATTAGATTACAAAACCAAATTCAATATAATAATTATTTGTCTGATTTGAGAGAATTTTGTTGTGTTTTCGTATATAGTTACTGAATTTTTTTTTGATATTGATGCCTCTTTATGGTATCTGTTTCCGAAATTGGGTTTTACTTTAAAGGGTGATTAAAGGATATGCGAATTTCGACTCTGTTCAATCCTTTAGGGTTACATTCGCTGATATTATGCTGGTCTTGCGATATTCTTGTTTGTGACTGACCGAGTGCAGAGGCCGTACTTAGACTTCAGCTCCAAGAGATAAGTGTCTAATCACTGGACTGAGAGGAGACCTTATGTGTGTGTTTCTCATGATGGGTTTAAAAGTTGTAGTTCCCGTGTTTGCTATATAATTGGCCAGCAAACACGGCTCATCATGTTGGTTCATTGTTCCAATAGTCTTTGAGGTAAAACTTATTATATGCTGATTTGGACCCATTGTATCTGCCCATCTTCTATTTTCTTTCTTTGGTTCGAGGAGTTACGCTCGTTGGTTCGGTTGTGACTTTGCATGTTTCCCCTCTCATATCTCCTAAACCTCAATCTCTCAGACACCTAGCAAATCAGTTCTGAATACATATGGACAATAAACTCGATTTATATAGTCACACTGTATTACGTTGCTTCTCGCTAGATACATTGAAACGATCAGACCTGTTGTTCTTCTGATTAGAAACTGATTTAGGGTCCTAGACACTGTAATTTGTTGTTTACATAATTAATGCATTTTTGCATCATTTTCCGAACTAATTTATTTGTATTGACTACAATCTTGGTTAAGAGTGGAATTAGTAGTTGGGTGAGGTGATAGAACAACTACGTTCGTCTTATTTGGCCAAGATGCAAAAAATGTTTTTTGTTCTGTTTTATTTTTAATTGATTTGTAATTACATGTTCGTACTTATTTCATAGTTGTGTCATGATCCGATTTAAAGTCGGTAATGTGAATTATTGAAATATATGTAACTGTTTGTAAAATTTTTAAAATTAACGTCAATAGTCAATAGTATAACCTTTAAATCACCAACCCAAAATCTTCAAAAAAAAAATTTCACCGGCACCTAAAAACAGAGTAAAACCCATAATGAGTAACCGACGGAAACAGAGGACCACCGCCTTCATCTTCTTCTGCATCACCATCTCCACCGTATCATTTTTTACCGGCGACGTCTCCGCCTTGGGAGTAAACTGGGGAACGATGGCAACTCACCAGCTACCTCCAAAGACGGTGGTACAGATGTTGAAAGACAACAACGTACAGAAAGTGAAGCTTTTCGACGCCGACACTAACACCATGGGAGCTCTTGCCGGCTCCGGCATCGAAGTTATGGTGGCAATACCTAACGATCAGCTCAAAGCCATGGGAAGCTATAACAGAGCTAAAGATTGGGTCAGAAGAAACATCACTCGTTTCAACGACGCCCTTAAAATCAAGTACCTAAGAAAGTTTTGATTTTTCAAAGATATATATGAAGAGATGAAACTCATACTCAACTTCTTAGCTCATAACAAAGCTCCTTTCACGGTCAACATATACCCTTTCCTAAGTCTTTATCTCCGCAGCGACTTCCCTTTCGACTACGCCTTCGTTATCAACACAAACGTCTTCGACGCCAATTTCGATACCCTCTTGGTTTCGCTTAGAGCTTTGGGTCACGAAGACATGACGGTTATAGTCGGAGAAGTTGGTTGGCCATGGTGACAAGAACGCTAATATCCCAAACGCAGAACAATTCTACGCAGGTCTGCTTCCGAAGTTAGCATGCAACAAAGGAACACCTACGCGTCCCTGTTACATCGAAGTTTATCTTTTTGGTTTCATCGATGAAGATGCAAAGGGTATAGCTCCTGGAAACTTTGAACATCACTGGGGGATATTCAAATACGATGGCCAACCGAAATTTTCGGCGGACTTGTCAGGGGAAGGTCAGAAGAAGATCTTGACCGGAGCTCAGAATGTTCAGTACTTGCAAAACCAGTGGTGTATGTTAAATCCTAATGGCCACAGTTTCAGCAACAACATCAACCAGCTCGGGGATAACGTTAACTACGTGTGTACCTTATCTGATTGCACGACTTTGGGGTATGGTTCCTCTTGTGGTAATCTTGATAAGGTCGTGAATGCCTCGTATGCGTTCAACATGTATTTTCAGGTGCAGAATCAGAAAGCAGAGGCGTCTGACTTTGAGGGGTTTGCGATGATCACTACCCGGAATATTTCTCGAGAACAATGTAATATCCCGATTCAAATGGGAGATAACATTGGGGCATTATGATCATAACCATAGGTATGGTTCGATTATCGAGTTGAGTCGAGTGAGTATTGTCGTATGTTGGTTATATCTGAACCATCGGGAAATCAATTAGCTTCAGGTTTATGCGCTAAATTGATTTGAACCAGGTAATTGAAGTCCGGTTTAGCCGTCCGGTTATTACTGGTTATAGAGAACACCAAACGCTGCCGTTTCAAGGAGGAGAAAAAGCTTGATTCAGTGAAGCTCGACGACGAAGCTTCAGGTTGTTGCAGACGGTGAAGTCACGCGCCTCAGATTGTTACGGGATGGGGTGTGCGATTAAAGATCCGTTTGGATGGGTAGTTGTTGGGGTAAGATTCAATTGTAACTTTCGGGTGAGAGAGAAGCGATTGGGTGAGAGAAACACGGTGAGAGTTTTCCGGTGAGTGAAAAGCTCGTGATCTCTGTATTGTCTCCGGCGAGTTTATGCCGGTGGTGTTTCAACTGTTCTTAGTGGATTCCGAGGTAAATCCTCGACAGATGTAGGATTGCGATTTGCATCCGAACTGGAAAAATTGCCGGTGTCGTTTTCATTTTATGTTCTTTCGATTCGTGTGTGTTCAGTCCTCTTAGTAAATCATACAAGAGCATAGCGTGAGTGATCGGAGAGGTTTTACAACAAGTGGTATCAGAGCGAAGGTCGGGAAGATTGGGATCGAGCTCGTTGATTACTGCGATTCTTGCTCTGAGGTTGAATCTGTTACTATTCGACGATGACTTCCGCAAAGGTCAAGCTAGAGAAATTCAACGGTGTGATCGATTATAACATGTGGAAAGAACGACTGTTTGCGAATCTGGATCTTCTGGGATTAATCGAAGCGTTTAAGGCTTAGGAGGAAGAAATCGATGGGATCAAGACATCTGCAAAAGATGAGGATCCGAAGCAAAAAGGAGTTGAAGCTTCTGAACAAACAAAGGTTGCAGATCCTTCGCTTGAGGAGAAGAAAAGAAAGGTACGAAGCACTATTATAACGAGTGTCACTGACAAAATATTGAGAAAGATCATCAAGGAAAAAACGGCTGTAGGAATGTTAAGGATCTTGGATTCTCAGTATATGTCTAACTCTCTGCCTAATAGAATGTACCTGAAACAAAAGCTCTATGGATTCAAGATGAATGAGTCGCAGTCAGTTGAGAGCAATATAGATGAGTTCTTGAGGATCATTACAGATTTAGGGAATGTCATGGTTGAAATTCCGGATGAAGATCATGCTATTCTACTATTGATGTCTCTGCCAAAACAGTTTGAACATCTCTGTGATACGCTGAGGTATGGGAAGAAAACCTTGACGCTAGATGAAGTGATGAGCTCATTACGTTCAAAACAACTCGAGTTAAGTGCCAGCTCTAAGGTGAACAAGACTCATGGTGAAATGCTGTACTCAAACAACTCAAATGACAAAGGGAAGTTGGTTGGCAAGGACTCAAGTCAGAACAAACAAAAGGGAAAGCCAAACCCGAAGACTAAGGGAAAAGGCTTAATGACATGTTGGATCTGTGGAGGAAAGGGTCATTTCAAAAGAAACTTCCCCAAAAGGACAAATCAGAATGGCAAAGAAAAAGCCATGGAAAAGGGAGAATCATCTGCAGTTACAGGGATTGAATTCATTGAATCTATAACTGTGTCAGAGGCAAATGCAGCAGAAGGTTTTGATTTCAACGAGATTTGGATTCTGGATACTGGATGCACGTTTCACATGACACACATAAAAGATTGGTTTGTGGATTTGAAGGAATGTGCTGCAGGGACTGTGAGAATGGCAAATGAGACAGTGTCGACGGTAATGGCTATTGGAACAGTTCAGATAAAGACTTCAGATGGAGGGCTCGTTCAGGTCAAGGATGTGAGATACATTCCTCAGTTCTCGAGAAACCTATTATCTCTAGGAACATTTGAAGAACAAGGGTGTGTGTTCTCATCAAAGAATGGGATTCTGGAAGTCAAGAAAAATACCAAGACAGTCTTAAAGGCTAAAAGAGTTGGCAAGCTCTATTTCTTGCAGGGTAAGAGTTACATGGGTGAATCAAATGCAGTGAATGTTAAAGATGAAACTAGTCTTTGGCACAGTAGACTCGGGCACGTGAGTCAAAGAGGGATTGATGTTCTGGTGAAGAAAGGGTATCTGGAAAATTCAAAAGTCTCAAATCTTCAGTTTTGTGAAAGCTGCATTTTTGGGAAAGCACACATAACCAGTTTCTCATCAGGTCAACACACAAGCAAAAGCTGTCTGGACTACATTCATGCTGACTTATCGGGTTCTCCTACAGTGCCTCAATCACTTGGTAAGTGTCACTACTTTCTAAGTTTGATTGATGACTGTTCAAGAAAAGGGTGGGTTTATTTTTTGAAAACAAAAGATCAGGCGTTTGACAAGTTTGTAGAGTGGAGATTGTTGGTTGAAAATAAGTCTGGTTTAAAGGTGAAGAAACTGAGGACAGATAAAGCAGAGGTTAAGTCAGACATATATCTCTGTAAGAGATAGCTGTTAAGCAGCACTATGACAGAAAACCATGCTGATGAAGTAATTGCAAGACCGATGGGAACTGATGTTCGATACAAGCTCAAAAAAGAGAGCGGTTGACATATTATTGGAGGAAACAACCACAAACACTTCAAACAGATTTCTCGAAATCCTTCTTTTTATTTGCCAAAGACGAGTTACAAACAATCTAAATATGCAAACTTTAGTTTTGAATTGAAAAACGGTTGTAATGTTGGATGCATTAATTGAAAAACGCAGAACGAGAGAGGAGTACAACTTGATTGAATGATTTTGGCTCCGTTGGATGAACTAATTTTGGGATAAGTATTCGCCAGAAATATGGGAGTGGGATTGGTTGGATTTTTAGAAGCGAGAGAGGATATGTTCTTCGGAGATGGGGAACAAGGAAAAAATCACAGATCTTTTGTCAGCGGTCTTTCACGAAGAAAGCAATATTTGGACCAAAATATATATTAGCATAAAAGCCCAAACATTAGAAAAGATTCTCTATTAGAGGGGGTAACTCTAAACATATTATACAAAACAGCAAGAGAGGATGAAGCTGTTGATATCCACAGTTTCCAGTCACTTCTTCTTGCGTAAAAATGTTGCACGTCCTCCTTTCTCTAAAAACAGAAGTTTTCTGTCATTCCCCCATACTTAGATTTTTCTGTGGGCTCGGAATGACAAACTTATCACAAACGAACCAGGGATACCTTATAATAATTTTGACCAACCTAGACTCTTTTTAGGTTTTTATTTCCTCTTCCTTTCGATTATTTTCGATTTTTTTTTTCGAAAGGGGGAAACGCCTTAATGATATAAAGTCTTAGGGGGCACGAAAATTTACCATGATTTTGAATTTTTCCAAGGCATAGCCAAGCTCTTATCTTGTTGAATTTACCTCCACCAATCGCGTATCGTTTTCGTCTTTAGTGACTGAAAACTGTGTCGTTCCTCCCTCTCCGTCATTTTTGCACATATCTGCATATAAGACACAAAGATAGTTGCATGAGGTTTGAACAATGGTTAAGTTTCGGGTAGGGTACCAGCTAAAGATGAACCGGCCATCTAGGAAAACAAAGAGTGGTAAAAAGGAAAAGATGTCCTAGATGTATGACTCGTTGTCTCGCCTAAAACCTTTGATAAGAAAATTAAATATAGATTAAGTTCAAATAAAATGAGCTAGTAAATCATGTCATAAAGAATTTATATGGGTCGAAATCCTCTGGGGATGTCGCATTGCAAGTACCCTAGCTACCGCCTAGTCTAGTACCAAACCACAAAAGAGCTGGCACGTGGAGATAGCGTAGAAGCACACAAGTCGAAATCATCATAGATTTTGTTTCAATGTTTCTGAAAAATACTTAATAAAAATAGAAGAGATTACATGAAATTTTTTAAATGAAGCGAAGAATAAGAAAAGAAAAGAAAAGAGATTAATACTGATAAACATCATCTCCCAGACCTAAATCTGTGAAATAAATCGAGTAAGGACAAATAAATAGATGGATATAAATAATTGAAAGAGTTTAAGGAAAAGGAAAAACTTACCTGGATGCGGTTGGGGAATGGATTTGGGAATGGAATGGTGGTGGATGGGGAATGGTAGATGGTGATATGGTGATGGAAATGGATGTGGGGATGGTTGGAAATGGATGTGAATCGATCGGGGGTCGCTCGTAGTCTTTCAGGATTGCCAGAGGGCTGGCCGCGGGTCGAAGGCGTGCAGCCGCAGCCAAAAGGGGATCCGCCGCGGGTCGATGGGACGCACCCGCGGTCGATGGCTAGTTCGCCGCGGGTCGGTGGGACGCACCCACGGTTGATTGGGTCTTGCAGTCAAGTCTTTCCTCGCGGTTCGTACTAGACCGAGCAACTTCGAACCGTAATTTTTGTTTGTTTTTTTTTGCTGAAACAAAGAAAAAGAAACATTAATAGAAAATGAAAGAACAAAATTAAAAAAACGTACCTAAGAATGGGTTGCCTCCCATTTAGCGCTTTTGTTTAAAGTCGTTAAGCTCGACGTTGTTATTGGATCAAGCGGGTGATGGGTCAATCAAAGTCATTACTTCTCTCTCGTCTTCTTCGGGTTCCGCTAGGTATGGCTTGATACGCTGTCCGTTAACTGTAATGTGTCTCCACTTTTATTCCAAAGAACGATTGTTCCGTATGGCTTAACTTCCTTTATCGTGAAAGGACCGGACCACCTTGATCATAACTTCCCCGGAAAGAGTTTTAGGTGGGAATTGAACAGGAGAACCTTGTCGTTTTTAGCGAAGGATTGGTGTATGATATTCTTGTCATGGTACGCTTTTGTCTTTTTCTTATATATCTTCGAGTTTTCGTAGGCGTTATGCCGAATCTCATCTAGTTCGTGTAGTTGGAGTAGTCTCCTTTCTCTAGCTGTCTTCATGTCCAAATTCATCTCCTTAATAGCCCATTGTGCTTTGTATTCAAGCTCCACAGGCAGATGACACGCTTTTCCGTAGAAGAGGTTGAACGGTGTTGTGCCTAAAGGTGTTTTGAATGCTGTTTTGTACGCCCAAAGTGCGTCGTCGAGTTTCGTGGACCAATCCTTGCGATTGGCTCCAGTTGTTTTCTGCAAAATCAATTTGATCTCTCTGTTGGAGATCTCCACTTGGCCGCTTGTTTAAGGATGATATGGAGAGGCGACTTTGTGCATAACTCCATTCTTTTTTAATAAGTTCTCGAAGAATTTGTTAATAAAGGGAGATCCCCCGTCACTTATCACGACTCTAGGAACTCCGAAACGCGGAAAGATGATCGATTTGAACATCTTAATAACTACCTTTGCGTCATTCGTGGGGCTAGCAATTGCTTCCACCCATTTAGAGACGTAGTAAACAGCAACCATAATGTATTGGTTCCCAAAGGAAGACGGGAACGGTCCCATGAAGTCGATTCCCCATACATCAAAATTTTCAACTTTGAGAATAAAGTGTTGAGGCATCTCGTTCCTCTTACTTATGTTTCCCATATGTTTGCATGAATCACAGCGCGAGATGTAAGCTTGTGTATCCTTAAACAAAGTGGGCCACCAAAAACCTGCTTGTAGAACTTTAGAGACAATTTTGAAAGTAGCAAAATGGCTTACATAAGGTGAGCTATGACATCCGAACAATATCCCGTTCATTTCCTCTTCAGCCACGCATCGTCGGTGAAGATCGTCCGCGCATCTCTTATAGAGGTATGGCTCATCCCAAAAGTAATGTCTTATTTCTCGCAAGAATTCTTCTTCCTGTAACCAAAGAACTGTGGCGGTTCGATTTTTGCAGCTAGATAGTTGGCTATGTGTTGGAACCACGGGGTGTTGAAAGCGTCAGACCATCGCTCAAGATGTCGCGGGGGTGCTCCGTGTGCATGTGCGGTTAGAGGTACCGTATCTATCGCGTAGACGTTATCATCTGGCAAACTATCATTCAAAGGCACTTCGTCTTCTACTCGTATTCGCGAAAGGTGATATGCCACTCCGTTATATGTTCCTCTTTGATCTCTAATCTCAATGTCGAATTTTTGCATTAGGAGTACTCATCTTATTAGCCTAGGTTTGGCATCTTTCTTAGACATCAAGTATTTTATTGCCGCATGGTCTGTGTGGACTATTACCTTAGATCCGACCAGGTAAGATCAAAATTTCTCAAAAGCAAACATGACAGCCAGAAGTTCCTTCCCTGTTGTCGCATAATTGCATTGAGCCTCATCCATCGTCCTGCTCGAGTAGTAGATTGCGTGCAGTTTCTTGTCTTTTCGTTGTCCTAGTAATGCTTCAACCGCAAAATCACTTGCATCACACATGATCTCGAATGGTTGTTCCCAATCTGGTGGTTGTACGATTGGAGCGGACACAAGAGCGTCTTTTAATTTATTAAACGCGGCTTAGCATTCGTCATCGAATTCGAAGCTCGTCTCTTTGCACAAAAGACGCGTAAGGGGTCTAGCAATTTGGGAAATTTTTTTAATGAATCTCCTATAAAATCTGGCGTGTCCTAGGAAACTTCGGATACCTTTCACGTTTGTAGGTGGTTGTAGGCTCGTCATCACTTTAATTTTTGCCTTATCCACTTCGATCCCTTTCCTGAAATCCTATGTTCAAGCACAATTCCGTCTCGTACCATAAAATGACCATTTTCCCAATTTAAAACTATATGTTTGTCTTCGCATCATTGTAGAACCTTCTCCAGATTCGCCAAACATGATTGGAACGAAGATCCGTAGACGGAAAAATCGTCCATGTATACTTCCATGAAGTCTTCGATGAATTATGTGAATATCGACATCATGCATCTTTGAAAAGTTGCAGGCGCATTAGACAAGCCAAAAGGTATTCGCCGGTAAGCGAACGTCCCATAAGGACAAGTAAATGTCGTCTTTCCTTGATCTTCCGGTCGAATAGGGATTTGGAAAAATCTTGAATATCCATCAATGAAACAATAATATTGATGATTAGCTAACCTTTCTAGCATTTGGTCGATAAAAGGCAGAGGAAAATGATCCTTTCTTGTTGCTGCGTTCAGATTCTGGTAATCGATGCACATACGATATCCTGTGACCGTTCTCGTGGCGATCATCTCGTCTTTTTCACTTTTGATTACTGTGACTTCTCCCTTTTTAGGGACAACGTGAACTGGGCTAACCCAAGGGCTATCCAAGATTGGGAAGATAATTCTCGCTTCTAAAAGTTTCATAATTTCTTTCTTGACAACATTCATTAAGTTAGGGTTCAATCTCCTTTGGGGCTCCTTTAGGGCTCGGCCGAATTTTTGGCGTTATCCTCGAGACGGATCTTGTGCATACAGAGATCTGGCGAGATTCATGGTATGTCATCAAGCGAATACCCTATAGCCTTTCTATGCTTTTTCAATTCGCGTAGTAGCATCGTCGTTTCGGCTTTACTCATACCAAAGTTTATAATGGCAGGACAAGTCAAATTTGGTCCAAGGAAAGCGTATTTGAGTCCGACGGGGAGAGGTTTTAGCTCCACCTTAGGGGCTTTCAACTCGCTCCATGGGTCATTCACTGCCGTAGGAGTGTCCTTAGGTTGTGTTGGAACATATGTTTCATCCTTTAAATCAAGGTAGCTAACAACCTTTTTATAAATTCCAGCTTTGTCGAACATTTTTGCACAATCCATCAATGTTTCTTCGAGAGAGCTGCACTCATGTCTGTAAGCATGGCTTTCAGCGGGTATTGAGAAGTACTTCTTCATAGAATTCTTTAGTAACTTTTTCGAGTTCATCGAGCCAAAACACTTGCCCGTCTAGGGTTGGTTTAATGAGACTTTCTTTCATATCGAAATGCATCACGAGATCGCCTAAGTGTATATCGATTTTTCCTTCCGGGACATTGATCATCGCCCATGCGGTAGATAGGAATGGTCGGCCGAGTATAAGGGGGTCCGTAGGTTCTTTTTCTAGCTCGAGTACCACGAAATCGGTAGGAATGCAGCATTCTCCAATCATGATTAAAACATCGATGAGGACGCCTACTGGTCATCGAACAAAACGATCCTCTAATATCAGTGAAATCTTAGTCGGTTGGAAAGTGTGGTATCCTAAATGTCTTGCTACTGATAATGGCATCATGTTTATGCTTGATCCCAAATCGCATAAAGAGCGCTCAAACGTTATGCCCTTGATAATGCAGGAGAGTACAAAACTTCTCGGGTCTCCTCTCTTCTGAGGGACGTTGTTTTGCAAGATGGAACTACATTCGTGAGTGATCATCATAACGCCTTCTTCAAGCGTCAGGGATTTAGGATGCTCTTCATAAATTTTCTTAGAGGAGGGATCATTGCACAAGCTTCTACAAAGGGTAACCTAACCGTTAGTTGTTCGATTAACTCTTTCAGCTTAGCTCTTTCTTTCTCCTTCTTTGGCGCCTTCAAGGCTCTTGGGTATGGTGGTTTTGGTTTATAAACACGAGCTAGTGGTGTAGGTATCAAATCCCCGCCGAGAATTTATCGGGAAACTTCCTCTCTTCCATCTTCTTCTTCTCCCTCAACTACTATTTCTTCTTCTTTTTCTAACGTAGTCTCTTTTTCATGATTCGCCGGGAACTCAAGTTCCTTGTAAGTCGTACCACTCCTAAGCATGATTGCTTGTAAGTCATCTGGTTTTTTGGAAGAAAGTTCATGCAGCTCCTTCACGAATGAACTCGTTCTTGTGCACTCATCCTTAGCCTCTTTGGTAGCATCGAAGAGACTGTCTATTTTTCTGTTCAAATCCTTGCATGTTTTGTCCACCTTGGTGCTCAATTCATATTGCGATTCTTTAAGTCCCCGTATTATTTGCTCAAGTCTTTCAAAATCAGGGATAGGTGGACTTGGTAGGGTTTGGATAGCCGATATTGGCTCGTAAGTAGGCTGGCCATGATTCTGGAGGAACTGGGCTTGGCCGCGCCCCGGGAGGTTGCACCCGCGACGAAGCGAGTGTTGGCCGCAGTCGTGATGGTTAGACCCTCGGCGAAGCCCTTCCTGGCCGCGATTGTGAGGGTTCCATCCGCGGCCGAGTGACCTATGTCCGTGCTCTTGGATTCGGCAGGCTTCTGCTGCGTTCGTCATCTCGTTGTTGAGACAGTTTGTTCGTACTTCGAAATAGTTCATGTCTTCCTAATCTTAAGGGTCATGTGGACCTCCCGAGTCGTCAAAGCGACGCCGTTCGCGTGACTCGTCTGGTCCTTCTATACCAAGATGATCTACCATTAACGTGAGGCATACCGGCTCCCTTGATTTATCTCGTTTTTCTTTGGCACGCCAGAATTGGGCTAATTGTGCTCGATTGTTAATACTTCTTGCAAAGTTATTTATAAGGGTGCGAGCATCGTCTACGGATTTAGTGGCGAAATCCCCATTGCTTGCAGTATCGAGTGAATCTTGTGACTTAGGGTGGATCCCTTGATAGAAGATGCTCATCAAGCGTTCTTCAGGAAATCCATGGTACAGGCAGTCTCTCTCATATTCTCGGAAACGCTCCCAAGCATAGTAGAATGTTTCCGTCTCTTCTTGTTGGAAGTTTTGTATCTTATCTCTAAAGAGATAAGTACGAGCTTCAGGGAAGAAATGACTTAGGAAAGTCATTCTAGATTTTTCCCACGTTGTGATAGACGCGGGTGTCAAAGTTTTTAGCCACTTGCTGGCTCTACCGTTCAAGGAGAACGAGAAGAGTGTACACGTATGGTAATTTTTATTTGATTTTATGGTTGAACAAATCTCTTCGAAAAGTTTGATATGGTCTATCGGATGTTCCGTCGAGTAACCACTGAATTGTTGTTGTTTAACCATAGTTAAGTAGTTTACCTTAATTTTAGAATCGCCATCCTCGGGAGAGGACGGTTGAATAGCTCTCCGATCCAAAAGAAATTTATAAGGCGCATCGGATTGACCAATTTTTGGTTCTCCTTCTTCGCCGTATTCTATCTCGCCTACCGTTTCGTTGTCGTCGTCGAGAGGATCAGCCTGCTCGCCATCACGTGGATACCCATCGTGCAAAGGTGGCGGTTCACCGAGAGGCTCGGGACCTAAATCTCGGTCCCCCATCGAGTAGTACCTTAAAAATGCGAAAGAAAAATAAAAGTAAAAAAACGTTATATGGATTTAAGCAGAGTTTCGCAAGAAAACAAATCAAAATCTCCAGCAACGACGCCAAAAACTTGATGCGTATAGATTGTAACTAAGCTTCAGGTTTTATTTTTATAACCCTAAATGTTCGCAAGTGCACAGACGTGCGTTGTAGTATTTAGGGGTTGAACCACATAGATTTTCTTGCTTTAAATCAAACTAGAACATAAATAAATTGGGGTTTGGGTTTGTGTCACTAAAGTCTAAACTAAGAAATAAAATAAATGAGATTGTAAATAATTAAACATAGCGCTAGGCATTCGGGAACTCCTTAGGGATCAAGATCCGAATACAATAAGCAATTGGCTAAGATTTTTAAGACGACTACTTGTTGTCTTTGGGTTCTCGAACTTAGAACACGAATACTATGTGTAGTCTATTTTCATACACCCTACACATCTACAACTTTAGTACTCGACCGATATCTTTCGTCTCCGGCCGCGCAAAAAGTTAGCGATTATACTCAAAAGTCGTTAACGCTCACAATTCCTCCACAAGTATACTTTCGAGATCTTGTGACGGTATTGCTCGTCTACCCTATGTCAAGCATATGGATCCAGTACTTTCATAGTTCTAAAAATACCTAAGTTCAATTGCAAAGATGAATAATCAAGCAAAAACATTAACAATAAGGATAGAACGAAGAACCCTAATCGAAGTCTTAATCCAATAGCTTAATAATAATTCGATTCATGAGAGCCCCTTGGGGTTCCTATGCCCAACGAGAGAACTACTCAATCATACTGTAACAAAACATCATGAAAGTAATAGAGTATTGCAGAGTTAAAGAGATAAGAAAGTAAGAACGAAGAACACGGGGGAAGACGGAAATCGAATGATCTCCTTGCGCCTCCTCCTCTTCCTTGGTGCCACCTCTCTCTTCTTTTCTCTCCTCTGGTCTAGAACTGAACTCTTGGAATGACCTAAAACGAGTATTTATAACCTTTACTTCGTTTAGGTTTTAATGTGAAAAGACGGTTATGGCCTTGGGTGAAGTAACGAGGCGTTTTGGTCGCAGTAGGGAGTGGCCGCGGGGAACAAGTGGTTGGCCGCGGGTCGAACTCCTCCAGGCGCGGTGGAATGGTGCTTGGCCGTGGGTCGGGCTCTCCCAGGCGCGGTGGACTCCTATTCGAGACAGCTTCATCTGCCTTCAGTGCTTTGGGTATAATTAGGGATCCAACCATTGGATCGTCTCCAATTCAATTGCATTTGAAAGCTTGTTGTATCTACTTTGTCGTGTCCAAATTTGGTGATGATCAGACGGTGAGAAGGTTTTCTTTGATTGCAAGATTTCTGACGGTCCGAGTTTATCCAAAAATGTACTTTCGTTCCGAAATGTATTTCTTTATCCCAAGTTACCTGAAACGTCTTTCAAAATACTAAAACATGGAAATCACTTTGAAAACCATTGAACACACCTGCAAAATTTTTTAAAGTGATCCATAAAAATAATCAAAAACCAGTGTTATCACTAATCGACTCGAATCCACTTAATTTACTATCGGTTAGATTTTCCAGTTCTAGTAACAATCGGTCAAACATCCATTTAATTAATTAGGCAATCGATTTTACATTTTTTTAAATATTTTCTTGACCCTCACAACTTGTAACATTTATTCAAATAAGAAAGAGAGATAATTTGAATAATACATCATCGATTGAAATTTTTTTTTTTTTGTGTGTGCAACTCCTTCATTTATAGAAATTTAAACTTGAACAGCTAACTTTCTAAAGGCTTCTTTGGCTATAGAGTCTGCCCTACCATTAGCAGCTCTAGGAATAAAATTAAACTAGATAGAGATAAACACAACGGAACAAATTTCAATTTACCGAAACAAATCTCTAGTCCATGTTAATAGTAGCGGGTTTGTGAATTTCTTTTTCGAGGTATGTTATGCTCTCTTCCTAAAATGATCGTAAATCACCAAAATTTGCAAATTATTATTTCTGAAAATAGAATGATAGATCTTATAATCAAAGGCATATGAATCAAAGTTATAAGCAACTTACTGCAATTTCTGGTCCATCGTGTTCAAAAACAGCTTCGGTATCCTTCTCCGATACCTCTTCACCGTCTTCCTCTTTAGACTCTGTTTTCTCATCTAAAGAACCCAATTTCAAACCAAGCTTTTCTCACTCTTAGTCGTTTCTTCTGATTGAACCTCATTAGATTCTGAGGAAATTTGGTGCCGAGTAAAGAGTACAGTTTCAAAGTTTAGA
This sequence comes from Eutrema heterophyllum, assembly GCA_002933915.1. Classification (NCBI taxonomy): domain Eukaryota; kingdom Viridiplantae; phylum Streptophyta; class Magnoliopsida; order Brassicales; family Brassicaceae; genus Eutrema; species Eutrema heterophyllum. The sequence continues at coordinate 218,511 of PKMM01023469.1, read as the reverse complement.
TAGTCTTCCCGTCTCAGGGAATCAGTTATCGGTGGCCATTACTCGTAAACAAACTGTGTTGGATCAAAATTATTTACCAATGGGCTATATTTTACGTTACTACAATCTGTTGGCTCATGCATCGAAATCTAGGGTTTCACTTCTGAAATTTGATAATGAATCTCTCTAATGCTGAAGCTTTATTTGAATAATAGAAGAAAAAAAAGAGCAGAAGAAAACGTTTCGGAGAGATTGGACCTGAAGCTTGTTACTTATGTGTGTCGACATCAAGTTGTTGGGATTATTTTATACAATCCACTAAAACATGCCAGTCTCTGAATAATAAGAACACAAGCGGAAGCGTACCTTTTGGATCCATTGCTTAGCTTCTGAATTTGGGAATAGGTTCTTCCAAAGCAAACCCTGAATAATCTTAGGTCTCTGGTGATGGGGATGCAGAGAATTTTCTTAGTTCTGGTTATGGTTGCTTTGAGGACCATAACCATTCTATTTATATAGAAACAATTTCTAATTCGGCCCATCATCAAATTAGAAATTACCGAATGTATCCTCACATTAAATTTCTATAACACTTATGCCCCATAGTCTTTTATTTTATATTTAAGTGACCACATAAGCTTTGACTACTTTAAATAATGACCCTAACACATTGATTATACACGTGTGACCCCAAAATAATTCTAACAATCTCCCACTGGGTCACATGTGTATCCTGAAAATGTGATAGACTTTATGAGCTCAAAATTGTCATTATATATCAGGGCATAAACAATCTCGTCCATTGACTATAGCAACATAGGATCACAGCGGTCTTCGTCATGATAAAAAATAACTAAACCTTCCATGGTCACTGAAATCAATATAGTCAAATGACATTGATCAATTATGAAAAGTGTGGCATGAAAATCACATGAAAAATGATCAATACATGTCGATTTTCAACTAGTCCTACCTTATTGAGATCCTTTAACTTTATTGTACAAAGAGTAAAAAACAAAACTTTATTTCTAATCAGAAAAGAAAATGTGCATAAAACCCAAAACCAAATGAAAAACTCCCACTAATCCAAATGATCATCAAACACAGAAACACCCATTCGAGCAATATGCTCATGAAAGACCTTCGGTGGAATACCTTTAGTGAGAGGATCTGCTATCATGGAGTTTGTCCCTAAGTGTTCTATGGAAATCTCTCCACTTTGTACTCTCTCCTGAACAACCAGGAACTTAATTTCAATAAATTTGGACTTTGTCGCGCTCCTATTTTTGTTGGAGTACTAAACCGCTGATTTATTGTCACAATACAACTTTAGTGGTCTTTCAATTCCTTCAAGAATTCGCAGCCCAGTGACAAAATTCTTCAGCCAAAGTCCATGATTGGATGTCTCAAAAACTGCTACAAATTCTGCCGCCATTGTGGAGGAAACTACGAGTGGTTGTTTCACACTACGCCAAGAAATAGCTCCACCGGCCAACAGAAAAACAAAACCTAATGTAGACTTTCTACTATCTTGACATCCAGCAAAATCAGAATCAGAATATCCAACGATCTCCAAGTTATCTGATCTCTGATATGTGAGCATATAATCCTTTGTTCTCTGCAGGTACCTCATGACCCTTTTGGCTGCTTTCCAATGGTCCAAACATGGATTACTTAAGTATCTGCCCAAAACTCCAACGATGTACGCTAAATCTTGACGCGTACAAACTTGAGCAAACATCAGACTCCCTACAGCCGACGCATAAGGAATCTTTTGCATCTCCTCAATTTCTAAATTTCCTTTAGGGCACTGACTGAGACAAAATTTGTCTCCTTTAGCGACTGGGGTGTCACTTGGTTTGCAATCTTGCATGCCAAATCTCGAGTACTTTATCGATATAGCTCTTTTGAGACAATCCAAGAATTCCTCGAGTTCGATCTCGATGAATCTGGATTCCTAATATAAAAGATGCTTCACCAAGATCTTTCATCTCAAAATTTTCCTTAAGAAATTTCTTGGTCTCATGCAACATGCATATATCGTTAGTGGCTAGTAGTATGTCATCAACATACAATACCAGGAAAATGCATTTACTCCCACTAAATTTCTGATACACACAATCTTTAACCAAATTCACCTCAAAACCAAAAGAGGTGATTACTTCATGAAACTTGTGGTACCATTGACGAGAAGCTTGTTTTAGTCCATATATGGATTTATTTAACTTGCATACCATCTTCTTTGAATCACCTAATACAAATTTTTCTGGTTGCTCCATATAAATCGTCTCATCAATGTTCCCATTGAGAAACGCTGTCTTGACATCCATCTGATGAAGCTCTAAGTCATAATGTGCAACAAGGGCCATGATTGTCCTAAAAGAATCCTTTGATGAGACTGGAGAAAAGGTTTCTTTGTAGTCAATCCCTTCTTTTTGAGTATAGCCTTTAGCTACCAGACGAGCCTTATACCTTTCCACATTACCAATTGAATCCATTTTAGTCTTAAATATCCATTTGCAACCAATGAGTTTCTTTCCTTTTGGTAATTGGACAAGGTCCCAAACCTTATTGTCTAGCATTGACTGATACTCTTCTTCACTAGCTTTGACCCACTTATCTGAATTGGAACTACTCATGGCCTCACGGAAGTTGATAGGATCATCTTCCAACTAAGTTTGATTTTCCTCTTGTTCCATAAGATACACTATGTAATCATTCGGAATAGCGCTTCTCCTTTCTCTAGTGGATCACCGCAAATGCACTTGTTCTTGTTGCACTAGTTCCTGAGGATTTTGAATTTGACCTTCATGTTCGATAACATTGTCATCCTCATTTTGAGGAAGGATTTCAGTATCAACTTGAGGTTCCAAATTTGCTTTATCCAAAGCAACTATATGAATCGGTATCAAACCTGAATCCGATTCTTCCTCAAAGATGATGTCTTTAACTTCATTTCTTCCCCCAAATTCAATATCCTCAAAGAACGTAGTTGTTCCCGTCTCAAAAATGTTCTTCTGTATGGGATCATAAAACTTATAGCCCCTAGATCGCTCAGAATAACCAACAAAGTAACTGCTCACAGTTCTGGAGTCCAATTTCTTCTCAAACGGCCTATAAGGCCGAGCCTCAGCTGGACATCCCCAAATGTGAAAATGCTTTAGACTAGGTTTTCTGCCAGTCCAAAGCTCATAAGGTGTTTTTGCAGTTGCTTTAGTTGGCACTCTATTAAGAATGTAAGCTGCAGTCTTTAGTGCCTCTCCCCAGAGTGATTCATGTAAGGTGGAATGACTGATCATACTCCTCACCATATCCTTAAGAGTGCGGTTGTGTCTTTCTGACACACCATTCATGCCGGGAGACCCAGGCATGGTATATTGTGGGACAATTCCACACTCCTCTAGATACCTGGCAAATGGTCCTAGACGTCATACCGACCGTAATATTCACCACCACGATCAGATCTGACAGACTTTATCCTTCGCTCAAGTTGGTTCTCAACTTCAACCTTAAACTTCTTGAACACGTCCACAGACTCTGACTTTTCATGAATAAGAAATAAGTATGCATATAGAAAGTAATCGTCTATGAAAGATATAAAATATTGTTGACCGTTCCAGGGAATGGTCCACAAATATCCGTATGTATCAACTCAAGAACATCTGTAGCTCTGTATGCACCTAATTTCTTTTGTTTAGTCTGTTTTCCTTTAATGCAATCCACACAGACATCACAATTTGTGAAGTCAACAGAACCCAATATACCATCCGACACAAGTCGCTCAATTCTATTTCTAGAGATGTGACCTAAGTATTTGTGCCACAGAGTTCCTGAACTTGCATTTTCGAATTTTCGTTTAGTACCCCTTGATTCAACACTTAAACTTTCATCATGAGAATTTAGAGTGTCAAGCATATAAAGAATGTGATTATCCATAAGTGTACAAATTCCAATTAAAACTGAATTTAAAGACAGAGTGGCTTTTCCATGCTCAGCTAGACAAGAATAACCATATTTGTCTAAATAAGGACCAGAAACCAAATTCCGTCTAAATGACGGTGCAACAAAAGTGTCTTTCAAATCCAAAAAACGACCAGTACTAAAAAAACAATCTAAAATGCGCAATTGCCTCCACATCCACCGAAAATCCATTAGCCACATGAATGCGTCTTTCAGCTTCAGTTGGTTTTCTGTAGCTCAGGCAACCCTGCAATGAAACACTGATGTTAGTAGTTGCACCTGAATCTAACCACCAAGTGTTTCTGGGTATTTCAACTAAGTTCACTTCAGAACAGACCATAGCAAGGAACATACCTTTCTTTCCACGCCAAGCGTGATACTTTTGGCAGTCCTTCTTCATGTGTCTAGCTTTCTTACAAAAGAAGCAGGTATCTTCAACCTTAGTCTGCTTCCTTTGAGATGGACCTTTATGATATGCTCAAATTAATACCCTATAAGTATTAAAGCAGTTGTTGTAGTATATGTAGGGGTCGAACACAAGAACTCAAGAAAGTCACACAATAGATTATATAGACTCGAATTAAGCTAAACCAAACAATGTAATTAAATGCGAGTGCGTAAATTAAACAAGTTGTAAGTCAATTGGAAAGAAGATAGGCTCAGTGTATTTATCAGGAATTCAATGAATGTAGATAAACTAACTAACAGGATTCAGATTTAGCGCGGTTCTTGAACTCAAATCACTAAAGTATAGCTAACCAACTCTCGTTGCGAAAACTATCTAAGTCTAAATCCTAGAATTCCAAATCTCTTTGCGAATATTAAAGTCTAAACCAGCTTTTAGTTCAAGTTTGATTTGTTCACAAAACAACTAAACCAAATCTCTTTGCGAATAGTTATTTTGCTCACCTTAGGTTCTGTCAGATTTCCAATCACACTTTCGTGTCTAATTGATTAACCTAAGATCTAAGTTCTAGATTCGTCAACCTAGAATTAGCTATGAGAACAACCTATGGTGAAGAACTAATTCAGATGGTGAATCCTAATTAACTAATTAACCTAACATTCAGAGAAAATCCTTATGAGTACCCTGAACCTAACAGTGGATCTACTCAGACATGGAGATTGAAACAAGCAACATGATTGAATAGATCATCAAATCAAATAAATAGAAGAGAGTAAAACAAGGGTTCGAAATCTTCTTTCAGACGAACAGAGTTTCAGACTTGTCTCCCTCCAAAGCTCTCTCACAGAAACCAGAGTAAAATAAAGTTTAGCCAACAAAAGTGGCTGAAAAACCTAATTATAATCATAAAACACGTTTTGGGCTAAATTGTAAATAATAAAGTCTTCTAGGCAATTTTGCAATTCTTCAACTCTTCATTTAAAGTCGCGACTCGTGTCTGCTTCAGTGAGTATCGACCGATACTTAGTTAGTATCGATCGATGCTGAGGCTTCGAATCGGGTACTCAGCTACACGAACTTCTGCTTTGCTCCAAAATGCTCCAGAAAGCTCCAATATCTCCAATTATGCTCCAAACGTGCTAAAACCTGTAACAGACTCTAAAACACTACAAAATAGTAGAAAGACTCTATAAAACGGACTTATATCATGGTCAAAAAAGGGTAAAAACCATGATATATCAACTCCCCCAGACTTAGCATTTGCTTGCCCTCAAGCAAATAGAAGACCAAACCAGAGAAAGAAGTTTGAAAACACGGAGGCTCACCTGTTCTTGAAACACTGCAATGACCTTTTTCCCAAGCACCCAAATGTCACCTAACCAGTTCCAAGATAAGACGACCATGTACTTCTCCTTAGGCATTTGCAGCTTCCCTAGACTACACACATTATTTCGCAGCTTCATTCAATTAAACCCATCATCGCCAGTTTTATCGCTGTGATTAATACCAAGAACCTTCTAGATTATTTCCCATACAATATCATGATAAGGAACCACCCAATTTCACACTTTTTGTATCACTTTTCCTCTCCCCCAGACTTATTTCTTATCATATGCTCTTTTGTTTTTTTTTTTAAATTCGCACATACACATCAAGGTATGAGACGCGAGTATTGATGGTGTTTGCCACCGAATACCCGGTTCTTCCCTCTCAATGTATCAAAGGGTGTAGGCGAATAATGGCATCATAAGAAAATCCTAGCCTCGCTTCCAACCTTTGTGTGATCATTCCTCACCAAGTAGAATAATGGGATCGCTGGAAACATTCCTAACCCTCTACTTTGGAGAAAATCATCTCATATTTTCATGCACTTATTTATTAATTAACAAAAGGGGAGAGAGATACTATTACTTTTAAACATATGGGTTCCTTTGTCAGATATGAATAAGGAATCAAGCTCTATGAATACTAACCACGTCGATGAAGTGCAGAAATTTGGCTCAGGCTTTAAAAGAACTCTGCTGGAAACATGTGTGTCTTCTAGTTAACTGGTCAGCCTTTGGATTTTTCATTAGTCGATCTGTAACTGATTCTGTAACAGTGGTCACTTAGAAGCAAAGTCAGAACAAAAGAGTCAAGAACACGATCATAGTCTCCAACAAATTTTGACTCAATAAAACGACAAATGACTCAAAAACAACTGACTCAAAAACAAATGACTCTAAGAAAAACAAACACAATGTCAGCGACTACCTCCCCCAGACTTAAACAACATTGTCCCCATTGTTATCATACCTAGAGTTGGTAAAAGAAAAACAGAAGAGCTGAGAGGATTGGTGAAAATCGAAGGAGACGTACCTGGGTGACGGGTATCGACCGATACCGTGCTGGTATCGATCGATACAAGGGATATTGGTCGATGCAATTTTGACATCGATCGATCTGTAGCTCACGTTCCCTTAAGAAATACCCAACTCCTTTGTCGTGTCGATGGTGTCGATCGATACCGAGTGGGTGTCAATCGATACTGCTCTTCTGAATCTGCTGCACGTGAAACACAAGACACAAAACCAAAAACAAAAATAATAGAAAAATGTATGTATAGACTTACCAGTGGGTTGCCTCCCACCAAGCGCTTGTTTTTAGTCATTAGCTTAACTTTGGCTCAAGTGATCAGTCAGAGCGAGGTTGAGAACTCACTCCCATGCAAGTTCTACAACTAGACACTTGCAGACTCAGAGTTCTACTCAACATGCTCTCTATAACCTCTTTTCCTTTCTCTTTCAGCTCCGGAGTAAGAATGACTCTAGCCTTGGAGAATGGTTTTGAGGTTCCTTTGCACTTCACCTTGTACTCAATCGAGTCCCCATCACACTTCTGAGGGATTAAAGTCATAGAGGGAGCACCTTTTACTCCTTTGCTCTTTACCTTCTTCTTTGCCTTAGCTGTTTTGACGTCTTTCTTGGTGATGACAGAAGGACCATCTAAAACGTCTATGACAGTTGGCTCATCATAAGGCTCATCCAAAAGATCAACCATCAACGTCTCTCATGTAACAACGGTGATGCAAGAGATATGTTTGGGAGCTCCTCCAGAAGGAATGGCTTTATAGGAGATCTCCTTGTCAATGTATGAGAATGAGATTCTCTTACTAGGCGTGTCCATAACTGCACCAACTGTAGCCATGAACGGTCTTCCAAAAATCAAAGGCGTACTAGATCTTGCACTCATCTCCACAACCTGAAAATAAGTGGGAACCAGACAATCTCCTACTTTAACCAGCAAATCAGGGATGGTACCATATGGAATTGGGGTGGAGGAGTTCGCAAATGTAAGAGACATCTTAGGAGATCTTATATCAATTCTCAACCTCTCTGCAATTGCCCTTGACATGACATTGACGCTAAACCCTGAATCAATAAGAGATTCTTTGAATTCAACTCCAGAGATAGAGCATGGAACTAAATCCTAGAATTCCAAATCTCTTTGCGAATCCTAAAGTCTAAACCAGCTTTTAGTTCAAGTTTGATTTGTTCATAAAACAACTAAACAAAATCTCTTTGCGAATAGTTATTTTGCTCACTTTATGTTCTGTCAGATTTCCAATCACACTTTCATGTCTAATTGATTAATCTAAGATCTAAGTTCCAGATTCATCAACCTAGAATTAGTTATGAGAACAACTTATGGTGAAGAACTAATTCAGATGGTGAATCCTAATTAACTAATTAACCTAACATTCAGAGAAAATCCTTATGAGAACCATGAACCTAACAGTGGATCTACTCAGACATGGAGATTGAAACAAGCAACATGATTGAATAGATCATCAAATCAAATAAATAGAAGAGAGTAAAACAAGGGTTCGAAATCTTCTCTCAGGCGAACAGAGTTTCAGACTTGTCTCCCTCCAAAGCTCTCTCACATAAACCAGAGTAAAATAAATCTTAGCCAACAAAAGTGGTTGAAAAACCTAATTATAATCATAAAACACGTTTTGGGCTAAATTGTAAATAATAAAGTCTTCTGGGCAATTTCGCAATTCTTCAACTCTTCATTTAAAGTCGCGACTCGTGTCTGCTTCAGTGAGTATCGACCGATACAAGCTAGTATCGATCGATACTGAGGCTTCAAATCGGGTACTCAGCTACACGAACTTCTGTTTTGCTCCAAAATGCTCCAGAAAACTCTAATATCTCCAATTATGCTCCAAACGTGCTAAAACACTACAAAATAGTAGAAAGACTCTATAAAACGGACTTATATCATGGTCAAAAAAGGGTAAAAACCATGATATATCACTTTAGCAGCATCATTCTTAATAACCTCAATTTTCCTCCTCTTGCCCTGACCCTTAGAGGTGTTAACCATATGAGCACTTTCAGACCTTTCTTGTAACGCCCGCGTTCCGGAAGAATTGATTATTGGGGGAAATAATTAATTTGGGTTTGTTCCGGGGTAGTATCGATCGATACTAGCCTTGTATCGATCGATACCTGTCGGGGGTAGTATCGATCGATACTGGCCTATATCGGTCGATACCAGTCGGGGTTTCCTTACTGTCTTCTTCCTCTTCTCTTCTTACGGTGGATAAACCATTTTTTTGGGAAAAATCAGAATTGGTCGTGAGAGAGAGAGAGAGAGGGGGAGAGAGAGAAAGGGAAAGAAGAGCTTGGTGAAGCTTGGATCTTGCGAGATCAAGAGAGTTTGAGCTTGGAGAGAAGCTTGAAGAAGAGGTTGGAAGAGCGTGGTTTTGGCGTGAGCTAAGGGGGAAGAGAGGGAGGTCTTCTAGAGCTTGATCCATCCTATCTAAGGTGAGTTGTGACCAAAGGTTACCAATTAAGCTTGTGTGGTGCTTTGTTAAGCTTGATTGATGAATTTTTGTGGCTTGTCTTGGCGATTTCTGGGTTTAGATTTCGTGAAGGTTGTGAGTTGCAGGGGAGTATCGATCGATACCATGGGTGTATCGATCGATACCATGGGTGTATCGATCGATACCAGTCCCTTGTCGATAGGCTTGTGTTGTTTCGGTATCGATCGATACTAGTCGTGTTGTTTCAGTATCGATCGATACCAGTCCCTTTTTGGTTGACGCGAGTTGTTTTAGTATTGATCGATACCAGGGGTGTATCGATCGATACCAGTCGTTGGTTGTGCCTTGAAAGCGTGTTGTGTGTTTACTTTTCAGGCTGTGTGTTTAGCTTTTCTTGGAGTAGAATTGCTAGGCGTTGGTTTAGTTTTTCATGGGATTGAATTGCTATTTGTGCTGGAAGTTTTAATTGGTGTTAATTAATTCTTCGTGTTGTAAATTGCTAATTGTTGTGCTTGTTGGTAGCCTGTTGTTGGGAGGATCAATCTCACTCAGCGTTTGGTTAGCCAAATGTTGATGCATCACTTTTGTCGATGCCTGTAAAGATAAGGCGTGATCGTGGAATCGAGGCAGTGAAGAGAGGATGATTAGGACTCGGGGTTTTTGTTGTTATTGTTGTTGTTTTTGCTGTTAGCTTGTGTAAGCTGTAGAACTTGTTCTTGTGTTGTAAAAAAAAAAAAAAAAAGTTGGGTTGTTTCAGTTTGGTATCAAAGCCCATACGGTTCTAGGAGCCTAGGTGGTTCTAGAATAAATTGGGTGTTGTGTGGGGGTCTTAGAATCATCCTCTTCGAGCCTTGCGAGATTCCACGGTGAGTATCTTTATTGTGATGATTGTTTTTAGTTTTCTTAGCTTGTGCTTCTGCAAGTATGCAGATGGCTAGAGGGCGTGGTAGAGGTCGTGGCCGTGGTAGGGGTCGTGGCCGTGTGCCGGAGGAGCAGGTCGAGGAGTCAGGTTGGGTCTGAGGGTCGTGCGAGTCAGGTTGGGTCTGAGGGTGTGGCTGGTGTGAGTGCCGTTGGGGCTGGCATGAGCGCCAGTGTGGCTGGTGTTCCAGCGAGTGCTGCGGGGGTAGCAGCGGGTGATGCTCGGGCCCGAGATGATCGCATAGCGGATCTTTTGACGAGGTTGTTGGAGCGGTTACTAGAGAGGGTACCGGCTCAGGCTCCTGTGGTTCCGGTAGTTGTGGAGGCTCAGCCTCAGGTGGCAGCTGCGGTTGCTGAGGAGCTCCCATCCTACCTTAGGATGATGGAGCAGATGCAGAGGATTGGCACGGGGTTCTTCTCTGGAGGTGCTAATCCTGAGGTCGCTGATGCGTGGCTGAGGAGGGTAGAGAGGAATTTCCTCTCGAGTAGGTGTCCCGCGGGATACCAAGTTGACATTGCGGTCCATTATCTGGAGGGTGATGTGCATCTCTGGTGGAGGGGTGTGGCGGCACGGAGAGTTCAGGCCGTGATGGTTTGGGCGGATTTTGTGGAGGAGTTTAACTCCAAGTACTTCCCTCAGGAGGCGTTCAACCGGTTAGAGTCGAGGCTTGCGAGTTTGACTCAGGGGGATCGGTNGCCTCTCACGAGCAGCGTCGCTGCGCGGGGAGGAGCATCTCAAAGTATGGGGCAAAGGATCAAGCGCTTTGACTTTGTCTCCCGGGATCCACCACAGGTTGGGTTTGAGAGCCGTGTGATGGGTGACTATCCAGCACGGTTCGGAGAGCACTTTTAGTCTTTGTTGGTGAATGGAAGCCCCCCTATCAAGCAAAAAAGAAGCGGCTCTTTCTACGGCGGGGTCACTATTGACTCTATTTATTATTATGGTAAATTTGTGTATCAAGATGTCAATCTGAGATCTTATTTCGGTTCGATACGTCCACCTACGAGACTCACCTTTGGCTTTCGTCTCGGTAGGTGTATTATTCTACATTTTCCTAAAAGAACATTCATTCATTTCTTTCTTCCCCGTCGACCACGACGACTGAAACGACGTGAAAAAACTAGACCCGGAAAGGAGAAGGGCCGGTGGTGGACGACATTCGGGAAAGCCGGGCCGATCGGGTGTCTTCATTCAAGCGACGATACAGAAGAAGAACGAAACGAAGTGAGAGGCCGGGGGGCAAGGAAAAGAGTCGAGTCGATCAGGCTCGACGACCGAAAGAAGCAAAACGAAATCCGGGGTTGGCCGAAAAAAAAACAACGCTATGGATACCATGACCGATCACCATCGATAAAGAAGAATCTTTCTAAATCACTTCGGATCAGCGGGGCCTTCAAGCATCCGAAATACGCCGGGGTTGTAAATGACATAGCGTTCCTGATAGAAAATGACGACTCCTTCAGAAAAACGAAGTTATTCAAGTTCTTTTTCCCAAAGAAGTCCCGCTCCGACGGCCCGACGAGTTATCTACGGACCCTCCCTGCAGTGCGCCCCTCCTTGAATTTTTTGGTCATGCAATACTTTTTTAATACAAAGAACCAAATGAATTTCGACCCCGTCGTAGTTCTCAATCATTTCGTGGCACCGGGCGCGGCTGAACCATCTACGATGGGGAGAGCGAATGCACAGGGAAGAAGCTTACAGAAGAGAATACGTTCTCGTATCGCTTTTTTTGTAGAAAGCTCGACCAGCGAGAAAAAGTGTTTGGCCGAAGCCAAAAATAGGTTGACCCACTTCATTCGCTTGGCGAATGATCTTCGCTTCGCGGGAACAACTAAAACCACCATCTCGCTCTTTCCATTCTTCGGTGCTACCTTTTTCTTTCTAAGAGATGGGGTTGGGGTGTATAATAACCTTGATGCCCGGGAACAACTACTCAATCAATTAAGGGTCAAATGTTGGAACCTCATGGGTAAGGATAAGGTAATGGAATTGATAGAGAAATTCAAAAACCTAGGTGGGATAGAAGAATTGATAAAGGTAATAGATATGATGATAGAGATCATACTGAGAAAGAGAGGAATTCCGTACAGGTACAACTCTTATTTTTACGAAGTCAAAAAAATGCGATCTTTCTTGTCTAATAGAACAAACACTAAGACCTTAATTGAGTCAGTAAAAATCAAATCTGTTTATCAAAGCGCTTCTCCGATTGCTCAAGACATCTCTTTTCAACTGAAGAACAAAAGAAGATCATTTCATTCCATTTTTGCTAAAATAGTGAAGGAGATTCCAAAAAGGGTGGAGGGAATCCGTATATGTTTTTCCGGTCGATTAAAAGACGCAGCAGAAAAAGCTCAAACTAAATGCTATAAGCATAGAAAAACTTCTCGTAATGTATTTAACCAGAAAATCGATTATGCTCCTGCGGAAGTATCTACTCGTTACGGAATCTCAGGTGTCAAAGTGTGGATTTCATATAGTCAAAAAAAAGGGGGACGTGCTATATCCGAAACGTACGAAATATAGTAAATATCGTAAAGGCAGATGTAGTAGGGGTTGCAAACCGGATGGTACAAAACTGGGTTTTGGAAGATATGGCACTAAAAGTTGTAAAGCTGGTCGTCTTTCATATCGAGCCATTGAAGCAGCGCGTCGGGCTATAATCGGACACTTCCATCGTGCTATGAGCGGACAATTCCGAAGAAATGGTAAGATATGGGTAAGAGTTTTCGCGGATCTCCCTATTACCGGGAAACCTACAGAAGTAAGAATGGGAAGAGGAAAAGGAAATCCTACGGGTTGGATTGCTCGTGTGTCCACGGGACAAATCCCATTTGAAATGGATGGTGTGAGTTTGGCAAATGCTCGACAAGCCGCTACATTAGCGGCTCATAAACCATGTTCGTCAACCAAGTTTGTTCAGTGGTCGTAACGTAATTGGTTAATGGAGAAAGCGGGCCGAGAATCTTATGTCAAAAGGACCAAGGATGATCTTTTCGGAAAGGAGGAGTAGGAGGAGTCAGCTTATTCTATAGATACTGTAAAAGCCAACTCATGTTTCCACTCAATTTTCATTACGAAGATGTATCACGTCAAGATCCGTTGCTCAAACCGAATCACGCCAACGTTATGGAAGTTCCTGGATCGTGTGAAATAAGAGTAGTACCAAAGGCACCCTATAATTTCATAATAAAAAATGGAAAATTGGCTATGGAGATTCCGCGCGGTCAGAAATTCATACAGACACAAAGGGGTTCGGCAGGAAAGTCCTTTCGATCTAATCCATTCTTGGGGTCAAATAAAGACAAAGGATATGTAAGTGACCTAGCACGACAAAGCACTCTCCGAGGGCATGGAATGTCTAATTTTTCGGTCAGAATCTCGACAGTAATGTCTCTGTTAGATTTTCCGGTCGAAATACGGAAAAACTCCATTCAATTCTCGATGGAAACGGAGTTTTGCGAATTCTCCCCGGAACTGGAAGATCATTTCGAGATCTTCGAACATATTAGAGGGTTCAATGTGACTATTGTCACTTCGGCCAACACACAAGATGAGACTTTACCACCGTGGAGCGGCTTTTTGCAAAAAGATGAGGGGGAAACTCAGTAAGATGTCGGAGAAGCAAAATAGTAGAGATCACAAACGTAGATTGCTCGCGGCTAAATTTGAATTGAGACGAAAGCTTTATAAAGCCTTTTGTAAAGATCCCGATCTTCCTAGTGATATGCGGGACAAACATCGTTATAAGTTGTCCAAGTTGCCAATAAATAGTTCCTTTGCACGAGTAAGAAACCGATGTATTTCCACGGGTCGCCCTCGTTCTGTATCTGAGTTCTTTCGAATTTATCGTATCGTTTTTCGTGGATTAGCATCTCGAGGTTCTTTGATGGGCATAAAGAAATCGTCTTGGTAGCAACCACCAAACCAATAGAACAAAGAAAGGTTAGCTCCGCAGCTGGTCCACAAGCAAGGTAAGTAAGTCCATTACCAGCCGGCTCCGGACCGAAAAGACCTAACAGAGTAATCCCTTATCTTGGATCGGAGATGCGAACGGGGCGGGAATCGAAGTGGGGGACCTCTCTACCGCTTGTGTCTATTTCCTGTCAAGTATGCTCCCCAGACATAGACTACGTACAGGTAGTACTCTTGGAAAGAAAGATATAATGCGTGAACATAACATTAAGTTACGAATGTAACTCCCGACCACTCTTCTAAATATACTAAGGCGGAGAACTCTTGTTCATTGGAGCGCCGTAGTGCGGAGGGATGAACCCATCATGGAAGTCCGAGTTGGGACTGAGCCTTCCGAATGATAATGCTTTGTTTCGTTGGAAAAACCAACGCAAATCTCATATTGACTTTCTATCGCCCTACTTCTAAGGATAGATAGAGAGAGTTACTTTATGAAATTCTCTCCCTTATAAAGCAGCGCAAGTCGGCCCCCCCGGAACAAAGCCCCTACTCCCGAGAGGCACGGAGTGACTCGACTAAAAGGAGAGGTCCAGGTCCAAATGGACTTCCGTGAATTACAGTGATCCAGTCTCACGGATATGGAGCCTCGCCGGAGATGGCAGGGCAAAACCTGATGGACCTTATTTTTTTTCTCAAGAGGTTATTTCGAGAATCAACCAACCGACGAGACGAATTCGAGGATGTGTTAAAATAAAGTCTAACCGCCAAGGCAAGTCCCATGGATAAGCCCAGCCTCCCTCTCGTTTCACTCTCGAGGAACGCCTTTTCAGTCGAGTTGCTAAAGCACCTCTCCTTACAGTCGAGCTTCTTTGTTCCTTCGGACCTCTCGCCCAAATGAAATGGGATGAATCCAATCAATAAGCTTATTGATTGATTCAGAGCGCAGCGAAGCCAAATTCAATCAAGGCAAAGGGGGGCTTACTTTTCCTGACGCTGAGTCATCCTATTCAAATTTAGCTATGCTAATGTAACAGGAAAAGTTTTCAGATGATATGGATCCCAAGAGATGAGCGAGAACCTCCAATTGCTTAAGGATCGCACTCCGCTGTCCCGCTTGGTGGACGAGATCTTCTCTCGGGTCATCCTGGGTTACTGAAGGGTTGTCCGACTGCTCGGTGACCGAATCAGAGAAGTTTTGACCGCTTTCTCTTCTCTACAGCACTCTCGGACTGATCATCCAATCCATCTTGCTGCGACAAAGCAAGCTTAGGAATGAATCTAAGAAATTTAGGTCTCTGCCCCGCTTGAAAGATTCTTCTTTCCTCTTCGGTGAAAGAGGGCAAAGGTGTGTAGGAGAAAGAATTCTAAAAACGTCGACGCTTAATTCGCCCCCGAGGAACGCCTTCAAAAGTCAAAGAAAGGCTCAAATATCAATATATATATTTGAGGATATTTTAGGGCCCTAGAACGCAAAAAAAGGTGGGTGAACAAGAGTTGTCACGATAGGAAAGAGAAATGACTATAAGGAACCAACGATTCTCTCTTCTTAAACAACCTATATCCTCCACACTTAATCAGCATTTAGTAGATTATCCAACCCCGAGCAATCTTAGTTATTGGTGGGGGTTCGGTCCGTTAGCTGGTATTTGTTTAGTCATTCAGATAGTGACTGGCGTTTTTTTAGCTATGCATTACACACCTCATGTGGATTTAGCTTTCAACAGCGTAGAACACATTATGAGAGATGTTGAAGGGGGCTGGTTGCTCCGTTATATGCATGCTAATGGGGCAAGTATGTTTCTTATTGTGGTTTACCTTCATATTTTTCGTGGTCTATATCATGCGAGTTATAGCAGTCCTAGGGAATTTGTTTGGTGTCTTGGAGTTGTAATCTTCCTATTAATGATTGTGACAGCTTTTATAGGATATGTACTACCTTGGGGTCAGATGAGCTTTTGGGGAGCTACAGTAATTACAAGCTTAGCTAGCGCCATACCTGTAGTAGGAGATACCATAGTGACTTGGCTTTGGGGTGGTTTCTCCGTGGACAATGCCACCTTAAATCGTTTTTTTAGTCTTCATCATTTACTCCCCTTTATTTTAGTAGGCGCCAGTCTTCTTCATCTGGCCGCATTGCATCAATATGGATCAAATAATCCATTGGGTGTACATTCTGAGATGGATAAAATAGCTTTTTACCCTTATTTTTATGTCAAGGATCTAGTTGGTTGGGTAGCTTTTGCTATCTTTTTTTCTATTTGGATTTTTTATGCTCCTAATGTTTTGGGACATCCCGACAATTATATACCTGCTAATCCGATGTCCACCCCGCCTCATATTGTGCCGGAATGGTATTTCCTACCGATCCATGCCATTCTTCGTAGTATACCTGACAAAGCGGGAGGTGTAGCCGCAATAGCACCAGTTTTTATATGTCTCTTGGCTTTACCTTTTTTTAAAAGTATGTATGTGCGTAGTTCAAGTTTTCGACCGATTCACCAAGGAATGTTTTGGTTGCTTTTGGCGGATTGCTTACTACTAGGTTGGATCGGATGTCAACCTGTGGAAGCACCATTTGTTACTATTGGACAAATTTCTCCTTTGGTTTTCTTCTTGTTCTTTGCCATAACGCCCATTCTGGGACGAGTTGGAAGAGGAATTCCTAATTCTTACACGGATGAGACTGATCACACCTGATTAGTGAAAAATTCTGACACCAATCATTTACATATTACACCAAGAATTGACAAGCGGATAAGTTTTCTAGTTTGCTATGTTGATATAGCTTAGATAGGGAAAAGATAACTCCACTATAGGGTAGGGCTGTACTTCAAAAATCAAAAAGGGTCCCTCTCCCCCTTTTTTTATTAAAAAATCAAAAAAGAGGCCCCGCCCCCCAAGGCCTAAGGGGCCCCTCTCTGATAAAGAAAGAAAAAAAATATAGAACTACCTTTACTGCAAGAATATAAATGACTCGCTATTCACTCGAGGTTTCTGGGTCATAATGTAGGAGAGATGGCCGAGTGGTTTAAGGCGTAGCATTGGAACTGCTATGTAGGCTTTTGTTTACCGGGGGTTCGAATCCCTCTCTTTCCGTACCTTTACCTAATTCACCAACGTTACCGACCGCCATGTATAAAATACCAATCGAGACCTCTAAGAGTCAGACCTTTTTTTGAGATTCTTTTTTTCTAATTACTTTTGTTTTGTACGAAAAAAAAACGGAAAGAGCGGACAACGAATGCAAATCTCTGAACGTGATACGTAAATGGGAGAAAAATATGGATGAAACCCCTTATCTATCTTTCCTTCGGCAAAAAAAAGTTTATGAAGCCATCCTCGCCTC
>PKMM01023469.1:114266-190782 GCA_002933915.1 Eutrema heterophyllum | reverse complement strand
CTATGAAGAACATGTTAAATCCCATGATAAGATGATTAGATGATTAAGAAAGGAGATTGAGAATAGAATAGATTGATAGATTGAAAAGGAGAATCTCTTACAAAATACTTAGAACATTCAAAAAGAGGTTTTTTAGCATAAAGAAGAAGACCTCATAGAAAATTAGGTCTAAAACTATTTATAGTGAACAGTGTGCGAACCGGGTCGACCCGGAACAAACCGGGTACCGACCCGGTTCAGTTGGGTCAAAATGGGCGAACTAGTGAATACCGAGCACCAATACCGATCTGTGGACTCGGTACTGAGCCTGGGCTGGTGCATGCCGAGTGCTAATACCGATCTGTGGAGTCGGTATTGGGGAGAAGTCTTCTTGCGGATTCTCGGACATACCGATGTCACAGATCGGTATGGGGGTCGGAGTTAAGCGCTTCTTGGTTCTGTCTTCGGTCCGTCTTCAATACCGAGTGTGATACCGAGCCGTGGCGTCGGTGTGTTGCCCTGAAGATTTTGTGCCGATCCCAATACCGAGCTGTGGAGTCGGTATGGGTATGTGAACCTCTCGCCGATTGCCAATACCGATCTGTGGACTCGGTATGGCTGTGCGGTCTTCTACACCGAGTGCCAATACCGATCTGTGGACTCGGTATGGCTGTGTTCCTGATGATGTTGGTCTTATGTCCCAAGTCCCGAACCGCTTCCAAAGTACCTAGAAATCATTCCAAAGTATGCAAAGACTCTATGGGACCTAATGCAACACCCTAAGTCCTAGTGAAGACCAAAATGCGGGACAAGACCGTGATTATGAATGCAAATGACATGAAATCCTAGTAAAAGTGCATGCAAGGACATGCAAAATACATTGATATCACGGTTACACCGAGTTTTCAGGCGAGACCTGTGCAGCAGCAGTCCTGTCCGAGCAGAGGCGGTAAGCCGATGCAAGGACAGAAGCGGAAGCGGGAGAGCGCTTCGAGAGGTAGTCGGGGTGGTCCGGGTTGCTTTGGATGTGGGAGCATGGATCACCGAGTGGCGAGCTGTCCTCAGAAGGGCGGAGTGCGAGTGGATCCTCGAGTGTGCTATCACTGCAAGTAGGCGGGGCACATCAGGCCTCAATGTCCCTAGTTGCGGCAGAGTGAGACCACGGTGGTGCAGCCCGTCAGGCAGGTGGCAGCAGCGCCTCGAGTGTACTCCACCACCGAGTCCGGAGAGCCGAGTTCCAGGCCGATCACATGTATTTTTCTTAGACTCATCTAAGTTTAATTCTGTGTTGGGGAATGTCGTGCTTGTCGAGGTGTTAAGGTTCTCGGCACATGTATATGTGCAGGGACCTTGTGTGTTGGGGGTGTAGAGTGTCATGTGTTGTTTGACACGGGAGCATCGCATTGCTTCGTTTCCCCGGAGTTGGCTGAGAAGGCTAATCTTCGAAGCGAGCCCGGTGTGAGTTTGGGTTTCGTGGAAGTTGCCGGAGGGAAGCTCCTGAGAATTCACGGTCGGGTGCGAGACGTGGATGTTCAGGTAGCAGGACAATCCATGCCTGCCGATTTGATTATCTGCTCGGTGGAGCTGTACGATGTCATCTTGGGCATGGATTGGCTTGGGAAGTTCATAGCGCATCTGGACTGTCACCGAGGGCGAGTCGAGTTCGACCGAGGGAAAGGGAAGTTGGTGTATCAGCGTGTGAGACCGACTTCCGGGAGTCTCGTGATCTCGGTTGTGCACGCGGAGCGTCTGATCGAGAGGGGTTGCGAGGCGTATTTGGCTACCATTTCCTTGTCGGAGGCCGTCGGAGAGGCTAGGGTTCAGGATATTCGTGTGGTTCGTGAGTTCCAGGATGTGTTCCAGTCGTTGCAGGGGTTGCCACCGTCTAGGTCGGATCCTTTCACGATCGAGTTGGAACCAGGGACGGCACCGATATCCAGGGCTCCTTATAGGATGGCTCCAGCAGAGATGGCAGAGCTGAAGAAGCAGCTGGCAGAATTTTTTAGCAAGGGGTTTATTCGCTCGAGTTCTTCACCGTGGGGAGCACCGGTGTTGTTCGTGAAGAAAAAGGACGGAAGTTTTCGGTTGGGTATTGACTACCGGGGACTTAACCGAGTCACAGTGAAGAACAGGTATCCTCTTCCTCGAATTGATGAGTTGTTGGATCAGTTGAGAGGGGCTACTTGGTTCTCCAAGATTGACTTGGCGTCGGGATATCATCAGATTCCCATTGATGAGGTAGATATCCGGAAGACGGCTTTCAGATCTCGTTATGGCCACTACGAGTTTGTGGTGATGCCATTTGGGTTGACAAATGCACCGGCTGCATTTATGAGATTGATGAACAGCGTTTTCCAGGAGTATCTAGATGAGTTCGTGATCATCTTTATCGATGATATCTTGGTGTATTCGAGGAGCCGGGAGGAGTATGAGGTGCATCTGCGTGTGGTTCTTTCGAAGCTGCGGGAACAGAAGTTATTTGCTAAGTTGAGCAAGTGTAGCTTCTGGCAGCGGGAGATCGGTTTTCTGGGTCACATTGTCTCTGCGGAGGGAGTGTCGGTAGATCCGGAGAAGATCCAGGCCATTAGTACTTGGCCGAGGCCGAGGAATGCTACTGAGATTCAGAGTTTTCTCGGGCTGGCAGGGTATTATCGGCGGTTTGTCAAGGGTTTCGCAAGTCTGGCCAAGTCTATGACGAAGCTGACGGAAAAGGATGTTCCTTTCGTGTGGTCCTCGGTGTGTGAGGAGAGTTTTGCGGAACTGAAGGCCATGTTGACTAGTACTCCAGTATTGGCGTTTCCTGAGTCGGGCGAGCCTTACGTGGTGTACACCGATGCGTCGGGAGTGGGTCTTGGCTGTGTGTTGATGCAGCGGGGGAAGGTTATTGCCTATGCTTCGCGGCAGCTGCGGAAGCCTGAGGGCAACTACCCTACCCATGACCTGGAGATGGCTGCAGTAGTTTTCGCTTTAAAGATTTGGAGATCTTATCTTTATGGCGGAAAGGTGCAGGTGTTCACAGATCATAAGAGCTTGAAGTACATTTTCACTCAGCCTGAGTTGAATTTGAGGCAGAGGCGCTGGATGGAGCTAGTGGCTGATTATGATCTGGAGATAACTTACCATCCTGGTAAGGCTAATATGGTTGCGGATGCGTTGAGTCGGAAGCCGGTGGCTTTGGCTCGGGAGCTCGAGGTTGAGTCTTTGGTGAGCGAGATTAGCACATTGCGCTTATGTGTTGTATCTCAGGAACCTTTGGCTTAGAGGCGGCTAACCAGGCGGATCTTTTGAGCAGAGTTCGGTTGGCTCAGGAAAAAGATGAGGTTTTGGTTAAGGCTTCGAGAGCGGAGGGTTCTGAGTATCAGGTATCTGCGAACGGCACTATCCTTGTTAGTGGGAGGGTATGCGTACCTTTGGATGAGGATTTGCGGCGAGAGATCCTGAGTGAGGCTCATTCGAGTATGTTCTCGATTCATCCAGGAGCGACTAAGATGTACCGCGATCTCAAGCGCTATTATCATTGGGTCGGGATGAAGAAGGATGTTGCTAACTGGGTTGCGGCGTGCAACGTGTGCCAGTTAGTGAAGGCGGAGCACAGGTCCCGAGTGGTTTGTTGTGGAGTTTACCCATTCCAGAGTGGAAGTGGGATATGATCACGATGGATTTCGTGGTGGGTTTACCAGTTTCTCGGACCAAGGATGTTGTTTGGTTCATCGTTGACCGATTGACCAAGTGTGCGCGTTTTCTGGCCATTAAGAAGACCGATGGGGCAGCGGTTTTGGCTAGGAAGTACGTGCAGGAGATTGTGAGACTGTATGGAGTACCGGTAAGCATTGTCTTGGACCGGGATACTAAGTTCACATCGGACATCTGGAATGCGTTTCAGGCGGAGATGGGCACGAAAGTGCACTTGAGCATGGCGTATCATCCTCAGACAGATGGGCAGTCCGAGAGGACCATCCAGACTCTAGAGGATTTTTTGAGAATGTGCGTGCTGGATTAGGGTGGTCACTGGGTGGATCACTTGAGCTTGGTAGAGTTTGCGTATAACAATAGCTACCAGGCGAGTATTGGGATGGCTCCATACGAGGCTCTGTATGGGAGGCCATGTCGTACCCCCCTGTGTTGGACACAAGTGGGGGAGAGGAGCACTTTGGGTGCAAGTTTTGTTCAGGAAACCACGGAGAAGATCCGGGTTATGAAGCTGAACATGAAAGAGGCCCAGGATCGGCAAAAGAGTTATGCCGATAAGAGGCGGAAAGAGCTTATGTTTGAGGCGGGAGATAGTGTGTATCTCAAGATGGCCTTACTGAGAGGTCCGAACAGGTCCATTACTGCGACTAAGTTGAGTCCGAGGTATATGGGGCCGTTCCGGATTGTAGAGCGTGTTGGACCGGTAGCGTATCGGTTGGAGTTACCCGCGGTTATGCAAGCATTTCATAAGGTCTTCCATGTGTCGATGCTGAAGAAGTGTTTGCATAGAGGTGACGAGGTATTGGCTGAGATTCCGTCAGATCTCCAGCTCAATATGACCGTTGAGGCGAGACCTTTGAGAGTTCTCGAGCGGAGGGTCAAGCAGCTTCGTCGGAAGAAGATTCCGATGATGCGAGTTCTGTGGGACTGTGACGGGGTGCAGGAGGAAACTTGGGAGCCAGAGGCTAGGATGGAAGCGAGGTTCCGGAAGTGGTTCCAGAAGCAAGCTGCGGCTTGAGTTCCATCGAGAGGTCCCAGTTTGGGTTGTAGCTGTATGCCCTGTGTGTTTCATTTTGTATTTCCGTTGTGTGGAACGATGTTACATTATGATGTATAATAAGATGGATGTTCTTATTGTTGTTGTGAGCGTTGCGTGTTTTAGTTAAGCTTGTTTGGATAAATGAGTCAAGTGACGGGACCGGGTTATTTCACTTAGCGGTTCTGTGTGGTGGGTCGGATTGCAGGCGTATGGTACTTGTCTGTTTTATTACGTTTGTATTGATGACCTACTGCAGAGAGTTGTTGGGTGTTAGAGCTAGCCTAGTCATAGTTGTCTTGACAAGTTTCTCTAAAGCGAGCCGACACTGGAGGGTGCGCAAGGGCGGTGCGATGGCCTGGTTATTGGTTATGCACGATAGATATTCTGGGTACGGAATATGGGTGATGCCGGTGTTGCCTTGCGAGGATTTACACGAATCACGGGAGGTAGTTCAGTCGAGATGCTTATAGATGTGTGACTTATTGCTCGTTGAGAGGACTGGTTCCTCTGGTGCCGATAGCTCGCATGACTGTGTGTCTTGAGAGTGTGATTGGCGATGTACCCAGACTCGGAAGGTTTATAGCCTAAAGTGATACGTGATACCGTGGATTCGTAAGGAGTATATCCTAGACGTAGGATATATTGCCTAGAATTGAGTGGTATGGGGTATCGAGACTCTTACAGGTTATATTACCGAGTGGAGTGGTATGGCAGATACCCAGAACTCGGAGATGCTGCGGTGTCTTTGGTGTTGTGGTATGGTTGATACCTTGCGAGGTATGGTGAATATCCTGCGGGATATGGCAGATGCTCGGAACTCGGAGATGCTGCGGTGTCTTGAGTGATGGGGTTTGGCTTGTGTTGAGCAATAAGTACATATGATGTCGCGGTGTCATAAGCATAGGGACTGAGTGGGAAACCTCGGAGGTTGGTATTGGACCTCGTGTGAGTGTTGAAATGGTCGGGTTGGCCAAGGTTTATGTAATCGTTGCGACGATTAAGGTTCATTGTGAGATGAACGGTAACGAAGATTCGAGGTCGAATCTATGTTAGTGGGGGAGAATTGTAACCCCCGCGTTCCGGAAGAATTGATTATTGGGGGAAATAATTAATTCGGGTTTGTTCTGGGGTAGTATCGATCGATACTAGCCTTGTATCGATCGATACCTGTCGGGGGTAGTATCGATCGATACTGGCCTGTATCGGTCGATACCAGTCAGGGTTTCCTTACTGTCTTCTTCCTCTTCTCTTCTTACGGTGGATAAACCATTCTTTTGGGAAAAAACAGAATTGGTCGTGAGAGAGAGAGAGAGGGAGAGAGAGAAAGGGAAAGAAGAGCTTGGTGAAGCTTGGATCTTGCGAGATCAAGAGAGTTTGAGCTTGGAGAGAAGCTTGAAGAAGAGGTTGGAAGAGCGTGGTTTTGGCGTGAGCTAAGGGGGAAGAGAGGGAGGTCTTCTAGAGCTCGATCCATCCTATTTAAGGTGAGTTGTGACCAAAGGTTAGCAATTAAGCTTGTGTGGTGCTTTGTTAAGCTTGATTGATGAATTTTTGTGGCTTGTCTTGGCGATTTCTGGGTTTAGATTTCGTGAAGGTTGTGAGTCGCAGGGGAGTATCGATCGATACCATGGGTGTACCGATCGATACCAGTCCCTTGTCGGTAGGCTTGTGTTGTTTCAGTATCGATCGATACCAGTCGTGTTGTTTCAGTATCGATCGATACCAGTCCCTTTTTGGTTGACGCGAGTTGTTTTAGTATTGATCGATACCAGGGGTGTATCGATCGATACCAGTCGTTGGTTGTGCCTTGAAAGCGTGTTGTGTGTTTACTTTTCAGGCTGTGTGTTTAGCTTTTCTTGGAGTAGAATTGCTAGGCGTTGGTTTAGTTTTTCATGGGATTGAATTGCTATTTGTGCTGGAAGTTTTAATTGGTGTTAATTAATTCTTCGTGTTGTCAATTGCTAATTGTTGTGCTTGTTGGTAGCCTGTTGTTGGGAGGATCAATCTCACTCAGCGTTTGGTTAGCCAAATGTTGATGCATCACTTTTGTCGATGCAAGTAAAGATAAGGCGTGATCGCGGAATCGAGGCAGTGAAGAGGGGATGATTAGGACTCGGGGTTTTTGTTGTTATTGTTGTTGCTTTTGCTGTTAGCTTGTGTAAGCTGTAGAACTTGTTCTTGTGTTGTAAAAAAAAAAATAAAAAAATTGGGTCATTTCATTTCTTGTTTCATCATATCCTCCTCTTGCACACAATATGAAATAAGCTCATTAAGAGACCATTTCTCCTTCTGTGTGTTGTAACTGGATTTCAATTGATTGAAGTGAGGAGGAAGGGAGTTTAAGACAAAAAAATATGAGCACTTCTTCTGGAAGCTCAGTCTTGAGAGTCTTAAGTTTTGAAACATTAATATTGGACATTTCCAAAATGTACTCCCTTATGTTTCATTTGTCGTGATCATGGTACTAAAGCTGTAACGCCCGCGTTCCGGAAAAATTGATTATTTGGGGAAAATAATTAATTCGGGTGGTTCGGGGGTAGTATCGATCGATACTAGCCTTGTATCGATCGATACCTGTCGGGGTAGTATCGATCGATACTAGCCTGTATCGATCGATACCCGTCGGGTTTTCCTTATTGTCTTCTTTCTCTTCTCTTCTTACGCTTCATAAACCATTCTTTTGGGGAAAAATCAGAACTGGTCGTGAGAGAGAGAGAGAGAGAGAAAGGGAAAGAGCTTGGTTAGAGCTTGGATCTTGCGAGATCAAGAGAGATTAAGCTTGGTGAGAAGCTTGAAGAAGAGGTTGGAAGAGCTTCGTTTTGGCGTAAAGAGAGGGAAGGTCTTCTAGAGCTCGATCCATCCGATCTAAGGTGAGTTGTGACCAAAGGTTAGCAATTAAGCTTGTGTGATGCTTAGTTAAGCTTGATTGATGAGTTTGGGGCTTTGTTTTGGCGATTTCTGAGTTTAGATTTCGCGTAGGTTGTGAGTCGCAGGGGAGTATCGATCGATACCATGGGGTATCGATCGATACCAGTCCTTTGTTGGTAGACTTGAGTTGTTTTAGTATCGATCGATACAAGGTGTTGTTTCAGTATCGATCGATACCATTTCCTTGTCGGTGGACTCTTGTTTTGTCCGTATCGATCGATACCAAGGGGGTATCGGTCGATACAAGTCCCTTGTCGGGAGACTTGTATTGTTTGGGTATTGATCGATACCAGGGGTGTATCGATCGATACCAGTTGTTGGTTGTGCCTTGAAAGCGTGTTGTGTGTTTACTTTTCAGGCTGTGTGTTTAGCTTTTCTTGGAGTAGAATTGCTAGGCGTTGGTTTACTTTTTCATGGAGTTGAATTACTAATTGTGCTGGAAGTTGTAATTGGTGTTAATTAATTCTTCGTATTGTTATTTGCTGATTGTTGTGCTTGTTGTTAGCCTGTTGTTGGGAGGATCAATCTCACTCAGCATTTGGTTAGCCAAATGTTGATGCATCACTTTTGTCGATGCAGGTAAAGATAAGGCGTGATCGTGGAATCGAGGCAGTGAAGAGAGGATGATTAGGACCCGGAGTGTTTATTGTTGTTGTTGTTGCTTTTACTGTTATAGAACTGTTAGCTTGTGTAAGCTGTAGAACGTGTTCTTGTATTGTATAATTAATTCCAGAAGTTTAAACAAAAAAGGAGAGTATGGTCGTTTCAGTTTGGTATCAGAGCCCATACGGTTCTAGGAGCCTAGGTGGTTCAGGAATAAATTGGGTGTTGTGTGGGGTCTTAGAATCATCCTCTTCGAGCCTTGTGAGATTCCACGGTGAGTATCTTTATTTTATGATTGTTTTTAGTTTCTTAGCTTGTGCTTCTGCACGTGTGCAGATGGCTAGAGGGCGTGGTAGAGGTCGTGGCCGTGGTAGGGGCCGTGGCCGTGTGCCGGCGGAGCAGGTCGAGGAGTCGTGTGCGAGTCAGTTTGGGTCTGAGGGGGTGGCCGGTGTGAGTGCCGTTGGGGCTGGCGTGAGCGCCAGTGTGGCTGGTGTTCCAGCGGGTGTTGCGGGTGTAGCAGCGGGTGATGCTCGGGCCCGAGATGATCGCATAGCGGATCTTTTGGCGAGGTTGTTGGAGCGGTTACCAGAGAGGGTACCGGCTCAGGCTCCTGTGGTTCCGGTAGTTGTGGAGGCTCAGCCTCAGGTGGCAGCTGCGGTTGCTGAGGAGCTCCCATCCTACCTTAGGATGATGGAGCAGATGAAGAGGATTGGCACGGGGTTCTTCTCTGGAGGTGCTAATCCTGAGGACGCTGATGCGTGGCTGAGGAGGATAGAGAGGAATTTCCTCTCGAGTAGGTGTCCCGCGGGATACCAAGTGGACATCGCGGTCCATTATCTTGAGGGTGATGCGCATCTCTGGTGGAGGGGTGTGGCAGCACGGAGAGTTCAGGCCGCGATGGCTTGGGCGGATTTTGTGGAGGAGTTTAACTCCAAGTACTTCCCTCAGGAGGCGTTCAACCAGATAGAGTCGAGGCTTGCGAGTTTGACTCAAGGGGATCTGTCGGTACGCGAGTATGAGGTGGAGTTCAACCGGCTCGGGTCTTATGTTAGACGAGCGGTTGAGAGTGAGTCGGCCCGTGTGCAGAGATTTCTTATGGGTCTTTGGGTTGACTTGAGGAACCGTTGCATGGTAAGGGCTTTTTGCACGGTTGATGAGTTGGTTGAGACTGCAGCTTTGCTTGAGGAGGGTCTGAAAGACGAGGTGGTAGCGGTTACACCGAGTTTTCAGGCGAGATTTGTGCAGCAGCAGTCCGGTCCGAGCAGCGGCGGTAAGCCGATGCAAGGACAGAAGCGGAAGCGAGAGAGCGCTTCGAGAGGTAGTCGGGGTGGTCCGGGTTGCTTTGGATGCGGGAGCATGGATCACCGAGTGGCGAGCTGTCCTTAGAAGGGCGTAGTGCAAGTGGATCCTCGAGTGTGCTATCACTGCAAGGAGGCGGGGCACATCAGGCCTCAGTGTCCCCAGTTGCGACAGAGTGAGACCACGGTGGTGCAGCCCGTCAGGCAGGTGGCATCAGCGCCTCGAGTGTACTCCATCACCGAGTCCGGAGAGCCGAGTTCCAGGCCGATCACATGTATTTTTCTTAGACTCATCTAAGTTTAATTCTGTGTTGGGGAATGTCGTGCTTGTCAGGGTGTTAAGGTTCTTCCATCCGATCCATCCGATCTAAGGTGAGTTGTGACCAAAGGTTAGCAAGCTTGTGTGATGCTTAGTTAAGCTTGATTGATGAGTTTTGGGCTTTGTTTTGGCGATTTCTGAGTTTACATTTCGCGTAGGTTGTGAGTCGCAGGGGAGTATCGATCGATACCATGGGGTATCGATCGATACCAGTCCTTTGTTGGTAGACTTGAGTTGTTTTAGTATCGATCGATACCAGGTGTTGTTTCAGTATCGATCGATACTAGTTCCTTGTCGGTGGACTCTTGTTGTGTCCGTATCGATCGATACCAAGGGGGTATCGGTCGATACCAGTCCCTTGTCGGGAGACTTGTATTGTTTGGGTATCGATCGATACCAGTTGTTGGTTGTGCCTTGAAAGCGTGTTGTGTGTTTACTTTTCAGGCTGTGTGCTTAGCTTTTCTTGGAGTAGAATTGCTAGGCGTTGGTTTAGTTTTTCATGGAGTTGAATTACTAATTATACTGGAAGTTGTAATTGGTGTTAATTAATTCTTCGTATTGTTATTTGCTGATTGTTGTGCTTGTTGTTAGCCTGTTGTTGGGAGGATCAATCTCACTCAGCATTTGGTTAGCCAAATGTTGATGCATCACTTTTGTCGATGCAGGTAAAGATAAGGCGTGATCGTGAAATCGAGGCAGTGAAGAGAGGATGATTAGGACCCGGAGTGTTTATTGTTGTTGTTGCTGCTTTTACTGTTATAGAACTGTTAGCTTGTGTAAGCTGTAGAACGTGTTCTTGTATTGTATAATTAATTCCAGAAGTTTAAACAAAAAAAAAAAAGGAGAGTATGGTCGTTTCAAAAGCAATACAGAAGCGTACTTATTTCTGCTTTATCGCTACTTGCAAAACGCAAGTCCATCTCAGCAAGGAACTGTTTGAGGTCTTTGATCTCCTCATCACCTCTAAAGGTTTCTGGAATGGTGTTCATAATGATCATTAAATCAATACGATTAGGACGTTCTCACTTTTCATAAACCGTCTTATACTCAGCAGTGTTGGTATCTGTAGGAGAAATAGGTTGTTCCATCCTTAACGCAAGGTCAAGATCCATACACCCAGGGACAATCTTAACTTTACTTTTCCATTCTTTGTAGTTGGAACCAGTAAGTGTTGGAATTGAACCTAAGTTTGTAGATACTGTAGTGAAATTTGCTGAAAAAGAAAAGAACAATCCTTAATTATTAACTCATTACTTAACCAAAGATAATCAATAATAAATTATAAAAGACTATACAACTCATCTCAAGATACCAAGTGCAACATTAATATCAAGTCTTTGGACAATAATATTAACCGCTAGCGATACTCTTGTTGTAATGATCAAACACTGAAAATAATGCATGATGAATAATAAACCTGTCTTTGGTTCGATTTATCATTCACGTGTTTATTCCTAATAATTGTCACATGTTTATTATCACAAGTATGTATGTAATTCAGCAAAATATAAACCTATTTTTGGATCGATTTAATATTCGCATGAACATACATACACACAACATTTAATATTATTCATGGAAAAATATCCACAATTGCATCAATTAATCCACTTCAAATATTAAATTTGCACAATCAAATCTATCTATCGATTAGAAACTTAATTTATTCTTGCTCAGACGTATAACTAGAAGTCGCTTTATAGTTTATATGCAAGAATTTAATAAAATGGTTGAAGAAGGAAAGAGGAGAAAATGTAGTCTGCCTTAGACAGGGTTCTAATCCAGTCAACAACTAATCCTATTGTCGATGACTACCTAATGGGCCAGCGGCCCGAACCCACTTTTTTTTTATATATATATTTAAGTAATTGGGCCATAAATCCGAAAAGCCCAATAACTAATCCTTAGTGAAACTCAGCGTTTCATTTAACCACAAATATCTTTCTTCAACCCAACGTAGGTTCTCGTGAAAAAACCCTAAATTTTCTAAGTTTTAAGCCGCCATGGCCAAAAAACCATATCCGAATGTTGCTCAAAATTTTCGAAAATTTAACCTGAGTTTCGAAAAAAAAAACTTGACGAGCATGAAATTTACAACTAAATTTTAAAACTTTATACCAAAATTGATCCGAAAAATTGCTCCCAAACTTCCGAAAAAGTTTGTCAAAAATTCCAGAAAACAGAACCTTATGAGCAACAGATTTTAGATTCGATTTAGAAACTTTAGTAAGATCTAATCTAAACAAAAAGCTTAAACCACAGATTCCAGAATACTTAATCTAAACAAAAACTTAAAGAAAAAAATCAGATTCAATAATCTCAATTTTTCACAATTAATAAATCCGAATTTATTCATAAAATAACCTGATTATCAAACAGAAATTGAACATGGTGTTCTGCTACTAATTGTTGGGATTATTTTATACAATCCACTAAAGCATATCAGTCTCTAAATAATAAGAACAGAAGTGGAAGCGTATCTTTTGGATCTATGGTTTAGGTTCTGAATTTGAGAATAAGTTCTTCCAAAACAAATCCTGAATAGCCTTAGGTCTCAGGTGATAGAGATGCATTGAATTTTCATAACCATTCTATTTATATAGAAACAATTTATAATTTGACTCCTCATCAAATTAAAAATTACCGAATGTATCCTCACGTTAAATTTCAACAACACTTATGTCCCATAGTTTTTTATTTTATATTTAAGTGACCACATAAATTTTGACTATTTTAAATAATGATCCTAACACATTGATTATACACGTGTGACCCCAAAATAATTATACCACAAGTAAGCCACCATTTTACATCGTTGATGATTGAGAGAAAACCAAGCATATAAAGACCAAGGAGTGTTCAAGAAGACATTTTTTGGAGAACTTTTTTTGTTTGTCCGAAACAAATTACCCATACAGAGAAACCCAAGTTTATGTGAAGTCAAAGGAATCTTCTTGTTTCACTTGACGTGAGAAGTTTATCAAACACTATAGCTTGCTTCGTAGAAAACCATAATACTTAATTTAACTCCTTCATTGTTCTTGTATTATATATTGTTGCTTTAAATTTGTTCTATAAAAATGAAACCGCAACAGAAAATAAAAGTCTAAATCCAGAGGCTAAATTGAAATTACTTTGAGGATTGACAACAAGAAATAGAAGTTACCTATGCGACTTATCTTCATGCTTGAATGAGCAAGCGGTCGGAGGGCGGACTGAGCACCAGGACCTGGAGTCTTGGTCTTGTTTCTTCCAGTGGCACGGAGCTTCACATGTGATGGTCGAAAAGCCCACTATTAACTTCTCAAGATGAATATTAATTTTGGGCCTCGCTTTTAAAGCCCACTTATTTTAGATATTCCATGTTATTAGATCTGCTTGAACCGATCGTGGTTTCGTATAGGCTTGGCATAAAAACTGGAACCGAAAATCCAAACCGGAACGATAACCGGAACCGGTTAATTTCGGTTATGTCCAAAATATCTAATGGTTCTTTTTTATTGATATCCGTGGATCAATAATACCCGGAACCAAACCGATACCTGAATTATAATTAGGGTAAACATCATATTTCCCCCCGGAAAAGTATTATATAGTAACAGATCCACACAAAGTTTCATCCTCGTCTTATGTCTCCTTACTTTGAAAATTACAAACGTATTTCCCCTTAATGTGAAAGTTCAAAACATATTTACCCACAAAACAAAAAAGTTCTAAACTAAAATCCATATAGACCACAATTAACCCCGGTTTACTGTTTACCAATCGAAACTTAACCAATTAAAAATGAAACTAAACCGAATTTCGACCCGATTAATACTGGTAAACCAAAAATTACTCAAACCAGAAAACTAAAAAAAAAATCCCCAAATTACACAAACCAATTGACGTCATCTCGTCTCTATCTCCGATTCCTTCGCCGGTTTTCCACCACCGCTGCTGCATATACTCCAATCACTGCGTCTTCCGGCGCAATCACTCCGTAAAGTACACGATCCCGAGAAAGCCCTGGCGATTTACAACTCCGTTTCCAACAACTCGTCATCTCCTCTCTCCTCTCGCTACAGATCCGTCAACGTTGGAACGATCTATCTTGGTGGCAAGGTTCATCATTCTTTAATCTCCAATTTTCAATTTTCTCTGGGTGTTCGAAATTGACTCACTTATAATTGCAATTGGCTTATTTCTGGTTTCTTGAAATCGGATCCGAATAAAGTTGGATTTATGATTACAGACAAATTGGGGAAGAACAGACATTCAATTGTCCGGATCCGGCGTCCATGGTGCTTGACGCAATCGAAGGTTCGACCCACACTCCGTCATCGGGGAAATTAGTTGATGGAAGGAGGGTTTTCGTTTTGTTAATGGAAGCGTTGATTGAGATCGATGCGAATATCAAAGTTGATACGAGAGAGAGAGGTTTTGTTAATGGGGAAGCTTTGATTGAGATCGAAGTCACGATTTTTTTTTAATTGATTTGGGGATTATCATATTTAAACTGGATTTGAGGTCGGGTCGCGAATCAATTTGAATTCGGGTCGAGTTTTTAATTCGGTCTGGTATTCGGTTTAAGTGATTTCGTATCAAGTTTAGTTCACAAACCATTCAAACCAACAAGTATGGGTAAATATGTTTCAAACTTTCACATTGAGGGAAAATACGTTTGTAACTTCCTAAGACGAGAGTGAAACTTCGTGTGGATCTGTTACTATGTAATACTTTTTCGGGGGAAATAGGACGTTTACCCTTATAATTATATACCCAAAAATGTACTCAATGAATTTGTACCTAAAATTACAGAGGGTTTTATCATCTCCAGATTCAATTATGTGCACGTATATAACACCACATATTCTGGAAGGATCCTGGTTCCTAATTGAAGTTTTTTAATAAGTTCATATTTCCTCTTTCCAGGCTAGTGTCTCCGAGGATCCGACTGATCATCCTTTGGATAAAGTTGAAGTCCTGCAGGCTGGATTGCTTTCCTTACCTATGCAAATTTCAGGTTATCCTTTTTCTGGATCTGCGTGTCATGCGCTAGTGGGTTCTTCAGCCATCTATCTACCTTTTGAATCTCTGTGGCGATCTGCTCATAAATCTTATGTCGCGTTAGAGCTTCTACACAAACTTTTTTTTGCTTTCGGTTTTGTTTATATGCTCGAAATGTGATTTTGCTGCTAGGAATTTTGCGAAATTTTGTCAAAATTTGAGCTAGTGGGTTTTGTGCTTTTCTCTTCTATCATTTCGAGTTGCCTTCTGAGTCTTATGGAGGTATAACAAAAAAATAAACTTGGGTTGTAAGAGATTTTAGGAGTTGTGTGATTGACCCCAATCGCTTCATAGATTTCTCAAACCCTTTACTTCTATTTTTTTTTTTTATTAACAGATACGACACCTAGAACGGTTCGGAGATCCAAACAATTTATTTCTATTTTGATATATATAATGAATTTTTTATCTCTCTGCATGATTTCTATGATTATGTTTGAATAATCCTCTTGTTGGGTTTAAGAGTTTTCAAAGGGGATTCATGGATTGATTGCTAGGTTGTTAGATTTGGGTTTATCAATAGAGTTCTTCATCTAAGTTTTTGTTTATTATTTATTGCTTAATTGACCATCTAGTTACTTAGGTAGATTTACTTTCTGAAAGCTTAATAAATCACCTGAACTAACTTAGATGAGCAAAACATCATAACCTGCGAGAGTTAAGTTATGAAGTTTTGTGAACATATCGCACTACAAGAAAACATCATTTTAACGACTACAAATGGCGACTAAACAATTAGTCGCTAAACATTGCGACTACTTAGCCACTATTTGCTGACTATTTGGTGACTAATACAATTTGGTCGTAATAGAGTCGTTGTTTTACGACCAAACAATATAGTCGCTATAGTAGTCGCTATTTGACGACTAATTTACGACTACATTTCAGACCGGAAATAATAGTCGCCTAATAGTCGCTCATTTAGCAACTAATATGCGACTCGTTCGGCGGATCGCTGATTTACGACTAAGTTACGACTAATTTGCCGACTGGGAACAAGAGTCGCATAATAGTCGCCATTTGCCGACTAATGTACGACTATTTCGGCGGGTCGCACGGTAGTCGGTAATCAATCGTAAAATACCGGTGAAAAACATGTGTTATTCGTTTTGGGGTTGGTGTACCGGTTTTATGCGACTACAACATGTAGTCGCCTTTCAGACGCCGTGTAGTCGCTATTTAGTCGCCAGAAATGTCTATATAAGCAAAATTCACCCCATTTCTTCTCCTCATTCGATCTGAAACACAAAAGCAAAACAAAAATATTTTTTATTAGTTATATAATGTCGGGAAATTACAATTATAGTAATTTCCGGGAGTGGATGTATAAGAGGTTCGATGAAGAGACGAGAAATTTCTCGACAGAGTTCAGAACGGGGGTGGAGGGATTCATGACATTTGCAAATAGCCAGCCTCTAACACAGAGTAATGGCGGTAAGTTTTTATGCCCTTGTAGTGTTTGCAAGAACGAGAAATTTATCCCGGGATTTGGAGTCATCTTTATAACAGAGGATTTATGCCAGATTATTATGTTTGGTATAAGCATGGAGAAGAAATCAATATGGATTAAGGATCGAATTATGTTGATACGACATATATAAGTGGGAGTGAAGATGTGGGTAATTAATGTAGTAGAAGATAGATATGTGGATATGGTGAATGATGCATTTCGTCATAACGTGAGTTTTGATAACTATCATCAGGATGGTAGTTATCAGAATGTAGAAGAACCGGTACGTAACCATTCAAAGAAATTCTAAGACTTGTTAGAAGGTGCAAAAAATTCATTATACGATGGTTGTCGTGAAGGTTACTCGCAGTTATCCTTAGCTGCTCGAGTCATGCAAAATAAGGTAGAATATAATATGAGTGAAAAGTTAGTGGATTCGGTTTGCGAAATGTTGACAGACTATTTACCAGAAGGAAACAAGTCAACCGGATCACATTACGAGACAGAAAAATTGATGCGCAATTTAGGCTTCCCATATCATACAATTGATGTTTGTATTAACAATTATATGATCTTCCGGAAAGATGACAAGAAGGAAGATAAATGTCTGTTTTGTGGTGCACAAAGATGAAAGCCTAAGAACGTCCGACGTAGAACCAAATTAGCATACAGTCGTATGTGGTATCTACCTATTGCTGACAGATTGAAGAGAATGTATCAAAGCGAGAAGACTGCAGCGGCAATGAGATGGCATGCCGAGCACCAATCAAAGGAGGGAGAAATGTGTCATCCTTCTGATGCGGCGGAGTGGAGATATTTTCAAGATCAAGATCCCCGGTTTGCCGAAGAACCTTGTAACGTTTATCTTGGATTATGTACCGATGGGTTCAATCCATTTGGCATGTCTCGTAATCATTCGATGTGGCCTGTGATCTTGACTCCATATAATTTACCCCTACTATGTGCATGAATACATTGTATTTATTTCTTACAATTATGAATTCTGGGCCAAATCATCCGCGAGCTAGTCTCGATATCTTCTTCCGACCTCTTATTGAGGAGTTAAAAGAGTTATGGTCTGATGGCGTCGATGCATACGATGTGTATGAGAATCAAAATTTTAATCTAAAAGCAGTGATGATGTGGACGATAAGCGACTTTCCAGCGTATAGCATGTTATCCGGATGGACAACCCATGGTAAATTTTCTTGTCCAGTTTGCATGGAAAATACAAAGTCTTTTTATCTACCTAATGGAAGGAAGACGTGTTGGTTTGATTGTCACCGAAGATTTCTTCCTCATGGTCATCCACTGAGGAGGAATAAAAAAGACTTCCTGAAGGGAAAAGACGCTTCGAGAGAGTATCCACCTCAGTCTTTGACCGGTGAGCAAGTTTATTGCGAGCGGTTGGCTGGTGTAAATCCATCAAAAACAAAGGACGTCGGTGGAAACGGTCACGAAAAGAAGAAGTCGGGCTATGAGAAGCAACATAACTGGCACAAGGAAAGCATATTCTGGGAGCTACCATACTGGAGGGACCTCAATCTCCGACATTGTCTTGATGTGATGCATATAGAGAAGAATTTTTTTGACAACATCATGAATACTCTTATGAGTGTGAAGGGTAAATCGAAAGACAACATCATGTCAAGATTGGATATAGAACAATTTTGTTCTCGGCCACACTTACATATTGATAGTGAGGGTAAAGCTCATTTTCCAGCCTTCACATTGACAGAAGAAGCCATAAAAAGTTTACTGGAATGTGTGAAACATGCAGTTAAATTCCCAGATGGTTATTCCTCAGATTTAGCGACTTGTGTTGATATGAACAACCAAAAGTTTTTCAGGCATGAAGAGTCATGACTGCCATGTTTTTATGGAGCGGTTACTTCCATTTATCTTTGCAAACCTCCTAGACCGGAATGTCCACCTTGCATTATCAGGTACTAATTACGACTATTTCTTTAAATATGATTATAGTAATTTATATAGTAACCTCATGCAGTTTGAATATATATTGTAAAGTCGCGTTCAAATTCTAAAACAGAACATAGTTTTGATCTTATGCAATTTGGAAAAGATATTTCCACCTTCATTTTTCGATGTGATGGAGCACCTGCCTATACATCTCCCCTATGAAGCTGAATTAGGAGGCCCTGTCCAGTATAGGTGGATGTATCCTTTTGAAAGGTTTTTCAAAAAGTTGAAAGGGAAAGCAAAGAACAAAAGATATGCGGCATGATCGATTGTTGAATCATATATCAATGACGAGATTGCTTATTTCTCAGAGCACTACTTTGCCGCGAATATACAAATGAAATCAAGGTATATGCTAAATTCAATCACATCATGTCCACTTTGCCATTTATATTGTATACACATTCTATGTATTTTAATGTGAATTACTTTTCACTCATTCAGTCAGGTTAACAAGATTCGATGAAGGTGAAGTCCATGTATATCATGTCCCTTGAGTACCTTCTATATTTACGCATGTAGGCCGTCCAAGTGGAGAAATGCATGAAATATGGTTCTCAAAGAGAGACTATCAATGCGCACATGCATATGTTTTACGAAATTGTGACTATTTTCAGCCAATTGAGAGGTATATAAGTTGTCATCTCTCCCAGCATGCGTTTTAATATATAATCCACTATATTTTCTCATTTTTGTGTTGGTCTTGTATAGTATGTTCGAGAAGTATATTTCTGCAAAATACTGAGGATTATCCGAAAAAGAACTCTCCGCGAAAAGAGCTGACGAATATCATATATGGGTGAAAGAATATGTATGTCTAAATAATATTCATAACTATGCATAAGAGTCATGAAGTATAAATATTGATGCTATTGTTTATATATATGCATGTTACTTACTGGAATGCCACAAATCCATTTTCTACTTGGGTTCAAGAGATAGTACATGGACCTTTGAATAAGGCCAAAACCTGGCCAATGTATTTTACAAGAGGCTATTTGTTTCTTATGCAAAATCATGGCGCTGGACGAAAGACATGTAACTATGGGATATGTGTTAAAGGTGAAAATTACACTGATGCATCTGATGAAGCGGATTTCTACGGGACCTTAACTGATATCATAGAACTCGAGTACGAGGGGGTGGTCAATTTGAGAATCACACTTTTTAAGTGTAATTGGTATGACCATGTTATCGGTAGAGGCACTCAGAGGAGCAATGGTGGCGTTGTAGACGTTCTTTCATCTAGAAAATACAATAAATACGAACCATTTATTCTAGGTACGTACTTATGTATATATATATATAGCATTTTATTAATGTCGATATCATATATATATACATATGTATAACTTATATATACATGTTGATATTGAAAATAGCCTCGCAAGCGGAGCAAGTTTGTTATATTCCGTACCCATACACAAAGAAACCGAAGCAGTTGTGGCTCAATGTTCTAAAAGTGAATTCGAGGGGAAACATTTCAAGGGAATATGAAAAAAAAGAACCGACTCTTTTGCAAACAGAAAATGATGATGCTGTATTGATGACTACAATTGAATATCTCAAACTCGACAATTTCGTACAGGGAGTAAACCCAAAAAAACTTGATTACGATGTCGGAGATGCAGAACCAGAAGATGAATTTCGGTGTAATTTGTCGTCTTCTGATGAAAAACCAGATGACGAAGAACCCTACTAATTAACCATGTTACTTATGTCACAATGTTAATTATGTTATTTATGTCAAATTTGAAAACAAAAATTCTAAAATTTGTCGTTTACATTATTCTAATCAAAAATAAAGTTTTCAAATTAATTTAACATAAGATTTTAATCAAAAAAATTAAAGATCAATTATATGGTGAAGATATAAAAATTATTATACATGAAAATACAAATATTTTTAATAAAAACACAAATATGGCGACTGATAAGCGACTAAGTTACGACTACTAAACACAAAAAAAAAAAAAAAAAATTGGGTTTAGGCCCAAACCAATTTCGCAAAAACAGAACCTAATTTCCCCTAAGGCCCGTGAACCTAAATACGAAACCCTAAGTCATGCGTTTGTTCTTCCCCTTCGTCTTCGATTCCTCTCCTTCGATTCCCCTTTTCCTCTAAACTTCTTCGATTATGCTTCGATTCCACTTCTTCGATTCCTCTTCTTCGATTCCTCTTCTTCATATATCAATCTCTTCTTCAAATCCCCCTGTCGAATCTCTTCTCCTTTCAAGTTCCATTTCGCCTTTCAAGGTCGCAAAAACCCTAGCCTCACAATCTTTCCGGCGAATCTCTCAGAGAAGAGCACACAATGCCTACAGAGAAGTGCGGTCGAGGACGGAAGAGAAAAAAACGTTCCCAATGTTTCTCAGAGAGCCGGAGGGTCAAATCGCTCCACGTCGCGAACACCGAACCCTCTACCGACGTAGTACAACTTTACGTCGGCACCACCTCAACTCCCCGTGAACGATCAACCGTCAACGTCAACACCAAATGTTCGGAGCTTTCCACCGCCACAACAACTTTTCCAGGACTCACACCGTGGACAAGAACTCCCTGCGACTGCTTCGGCTCCACTGGAGGACGCTCCTGCGTCACCACTTCATGACTCTCATGCTCAGAGTCATCCATCTTCTCAAGGACACAGCTTCCATGACGAATCTTCTCCAGTGTTGCCGGATCTCCTTGAGGACACGCTGCGGGCTCTGAATGCTCTGCTTATGGTGCCAGACCGGGATAAGTTCACCACCGTCCTCTCTCCCACACCGACGCCGAACTCGACTTGGTAAGTGTATCGCATTTCGTAAATGCGATTGTATTGTTCAATTAATCCAACAATTGGTTGCTAAGTGTATTGTCTCTTGTTAAGTGTTAGATTATTGTTAGATTAATGTCTCTTGTTAAGTGTTAGATTATTGTTAGATTAATGTCTCTTGTTAAGTGTTAGATTATTGTTAGATTAATGTCTCTTGTTAAGTGTTAGATTACTGTCTCTTGTTAGGTTACTGTCTCTTGTTAAGTGTTAGATTATTGTTCTAGCTGATTTGAATCATTATTGTTCTAGCTGTTTTGGAAGATTACTGTCTTTTGAAGTCGTCTCTTGCTAAGTGTTAGATTCTAGCTGTCTCTTATTTGTATTGTTCTAGCTGTTTTTTAACTGATATTTGGTAAGTTTATCGCATCTCAATGTTGGTTTCTTGGTTTGTTTCTGCTAAGTGTTAGATTCTAAGCGTTAGATTCTAGCTATGTGTTAGATTCTAGCTATGTGTTGGATTCTAGCTAAGTGTTGGATTCTGCTAAGTGTTAGATTCTGATAAGTGTTGGATTCTCAATGTTGGTTTCTTGGTTTGTTTCTGCTAAGTGTTAGATTCTAGCTAAGTGTTGGATTCTAAGTGTTTGTTTCTTGGTTTGTTTTAATGGGGGAACAATGCTTCTCTTTCTGTTGCCTTTAGTTATTGTCTTAGCTTCCACTCATTGTCTTTCTGTTGCAGTTGGTTAATCTTAGGGCCAGTTTGATGTCTAAGTGTAGAAACATGCTTTTGGTTTCATGTTTCATGTTTGATTGTATTCTTTCTTTACTTGTCTTGTCAGAACTTGTAATGTATAGTATTAATCACAAGGCATGTAAAAGATATCTCTTACATGCTTCTGGTTTCATGTTTTTGGTTTGCAGTTTAATTATGTTTCATGTTTCTGGTTTACATGCTTCTGGTTTGAATTTTTTCCTTCTTTATTTCATGTGTGTTTGCAGGTTTACTCGCGACAAGGGATCGAAACTGGTTCGGGCAATTACTAAAGTGTTTACAAACAAATTCGATGCTCCCTACTATAGCTGGACATGTGTGCCTCGGGAGAGACAAGAAAGATACTTCCTCGAGTTCGCGGTACAGTTTTATGTCCTATAGCCTTCACATATAGGTTTGCTTGTGATGTTTTCACTAACATCATTCTATTCTCTTTGTATTGTAGAAAACCCACACCTGGGATCCCTTGATAACATGGACAGTTCAAGGGTATTTCGAGGAGATCTGTCAACGCCAGATGAAAGACATGGTTAGCACCGCAAGGACTAGTCGAAAGCGACCTAATTGGATCGGCGACACTCTCTGGAAAACGATGACCGACTATTGGGACACTGAAGAAGCAAAGCAAAGGAGTCTCACCTATTCCAATGCTCGTATGTCTGACCGTAAAGGTCTCGGTCCTCACATCCACTTATCAGGGCCAAAGTCGTATCAACAAATCCAACAAGAAATTGTTAGTAACTTTTACTTTTTCTTACTCCTTAACAACTTTAAATTCTGTTTCTGGTTTCATGTTTGATTGGTTTCATGTTTCTGGTTTACATGTTATCCTTGTTTATTTTGTAACATTGCAGGAAGAGGAATTGGGAAGACCGGTTAGTCTTGGTGAGGTTTTCATTAAGACATATACAAGGCCATATGGTACGTATGTCGATAGGAAGGCGGAGAAAATCGTTCAAACATATGAGAAGAAGGTGCAAGAGAAGTTGTCTGAGCTCGTGATAGAGACTTCAGAAGTTTCGGACGGTGCTTCGCGACCTCGAGAGCTAACAACAGATGAATATCCGAGCATCTTTCTTCAAGTAAAGTAACATTTATCACAGTCCACATTTATAGTATTGGATTTTTTCATTAAGGTTTTTCTCTTACTTTTCACAGTCCACTGAGATGGATTCACGAGGAACTCCTTATGGAGTTGGAAGCCTAAAGGAGACTCTTCTCAATGGCAAGCGCAAGAAACCGGGAGACTTCATCGTTTGTTGCACTGCAAGAGCAACTGAAGGAAGCTCAACAGAAAATTGAAGAGCATGCTGCTTATAATGAACGGCGTGATGCTGAGATTGCTGTCCGTGAAGCAGAGCACTCCCGAGCTGCGGCTGAGAAAAAGGACAAGCTTGAGCACTTCTCATTGGTGGAAAAGTACCTGCGACAAACTGATCCGCGGTTTCTAGACTTCGTGGCTTCTCAATCAGCTCCAGCAACAACTGCTTCGCTTCCATCAACCAATCTTCCTCGACCAGATCCAAGTACAACACCATTTGGTTCTACTTCTTAGGTTTTGTGCTTACTTTTTTTGAACCATGTTATTTGTGAACTCATGAATTTGTTATTTTTGTTTATGTTTTGGCATTTGTTATGGAGTTTGAATACTTTAGTTAATATTTTTAATCAAATGTTAGTTTGAATTTTGTAACTTTAATTTTGTAACTTTAATTTTGTAACACAGATTACCATTTGAGAAACAAAACGAACACCAATCTGCCATACCATATTCTTATTTTTATTACAATTTTAGTCACTAAACAGTAGCCTATTAGTCGCCAAATAGTCGCAGAAGAATAGCTAAGTAGTCGCAAAATATTTACATCTTCAAAACTTGATGTTCCTATTAGTCGCCAAATAGTCGTTCAATTAGTCATAGAATAGTCGGTAAATAGTAACTAAATTTTACGACTATTTAGTGACTAAAACCATCCGACTGCATCTAGACCCATTCTATAGTCGTTAACTAGTCGCAAAGGTAGTCGCCGATTAGTCGTAAAGTTTTGCGACTACTTTACGACGATTGAACGGCTACACACTGTTCATGTGGTGTAGTCGTAAAGTAGTCGCCATTTGGCGACTAATTTTACGACTACATACTTTAGCGACTAAATATTAACAACTACATGGTTTAGTCGCTAGTTAGTCGTAATCCACTTTTAGCGACTAATTTGCGACTACTTCTGCAGTCGCCAAAACGATGTTTTCTTATAGTGTCGAATTTGGACTATTTATGCATGTTTAACTTCTTATTTACCTGCTTGAGTAGAGTAATTTAGGTTGTTTAGACATAGTAATTGGCGTTGCGGGAGTAGTTTAATTTTCTAATCGTCATTCGAGTTCTAGAACATATCTATTGAGATTCCTTGTTTAATTTATATGATTTAATCGATCTATGATACCTTGTGAATTCTCTGATGCCGAACACATTCTCTACTGATACTTACATCGTTATTTACTAGTTTTAGGTTTATTTACTTGCAAATTCGTGATCATCACACAACCAATTTATATTCGTCTTAGCTTAATAATTCGACACTCTCATAATTCGTAGTGTTAGCTTAAAACAAAAAAACTAACATAAATATTAGATTACAAAAAAATCTTAATTTAAAATAGTAGTTTCAATTGTATAAATAACAAAAAAACAAATATAATCTATTTATATGTGTGTATATGCACACGTTTAGAGAATTTTTTTATTATGATGGAATAATTTTACAATCATTTTTTGTTACCAAAAAAGATTTACCGTCTATAAAAAAAATATGGCAATTGTCCAAAATATCACATTTTAAAACTTTTGTTCCAAACTTAGCACCACTATTTATAATTGATAATAATAGCACAAATACCTTTATTGTTAGATATTGATATTCTAATTAATTATAATATTTATTAATAACATTTAACCTATAATTAATTGATTATAATTTTTAAAATATAATAAAATTAATCCATGATTGTAGTGAATTAAATGTATATTTGATGTTTGTACGTGGTTGCTTTGGCACGTAAGAAAATAGATTTTAATCCGAATTTGAAACTTTAAGTCACATCCAAATTTTAAAATTTATGCTTGGTTTAATATGTTTATTTAATTGAACCATAAATAGACCAAATGATATATATCTTATTATTAAAAAATACTTTAACTTGATGAAATTTTAAATATTCAAAATTAGTAAATATTTATATTATACAGTAATATGGTGGGGCGGGTTAGGGTTATGTTTTTACTATTGCGGTCCTTTTTGGGTTGGTTTGTCAAAACATGCAAGATATCATGCTGATTCGAGGCATATTAAAATGACGGGTTAGCCCATTTTAGCACTCATAAATATATAATTTGAGAAATTTGATTTTAATAAAACAATAAAATAATTAGCTGTGTGGTAATCTAAATTCACTTAATTACAATTAAGATTACAT
Organism: Eutrema heterophyllum; assembly: GCA_002933915.1. Classification (NCBI taxonomy): domain Eukaryota; kingdom Viridiplantae; phylum Streptophyta; class Magnoliopsida; order Brassicales; family Brassicaceae; genus Eutrema; species Eutrema heterophyllum. The sequence goes on along the minus strand of PKMM01023469.1, from coordinate 165,448 downwards.
CGATATATATTTAACTAACCCATACTCTTATTCTACTAATATCCAAAATATGATAACATTATATAAATTTTATAACAATTTAATTTTTTTTTTAGATTACAAACTTTGCTATTAAGGTTACATAAATCACATAATCACGAATTTTTTCATTAAAATTTAAGTCATACTTTTCGTTAGTGTTTGCTCAATATAAATTTCACAAAATAATGTATAAAAATTATTGTCCTGCACACAACACGGATTAGAATCTAGATTTTGCATAGGAGGAGTTAGAAATATGGTATAAACATCAAAACACATATTGCATAACAAATCAACAAAATATTATCCTCTCACTAAAAACTTAAGAATTACAAATTCAACATATTTGAATCAATAATATATAATTTATATTTTATTTCTCATTTCATCTTTTATATATTTCAAAATTTAATCTACAAAAAGCTTTATTATGCGTGGGTGCGTGGGTTAGAATCTAGTTATCATATAAAATTAACTTTTAACTTCCTTATCAAAAAAAAAAAATTGTAACTTATTTACTCAAAAAAGCTTATCATTCACACCCATTGAGTTATTAGATATAAAAATATAAATAAAAAATAACGACTTGACAAGGTAAAATCATTGTCGAAAAAAAGTGGGATGATTGATTAATTAATAAAGAAAATGAAAAATGAAAAATAAAAAATGAAAAATTAGAAAATGAGGAAGGGAAGTGTGAACACTCTCTCAGCGAATAAAGCTTTTGGGAAAAAAGAATCATCAAAATTCACTTTCGTTGTTTTATCGTCTTGTATTTTATTATTTTATGTATTTTTGTTATGTAACTAAAATTTATATCCAAAGGGGGGAAAGAGGTCCAAATCAAATCCGTAGCACAAGCAATTCCGACATATGTCATGTCATGTTTCCAACTCCCTCAATGCATAACCGACAAATTGAGAATTGCTATCTCAAACTTTTGGTGGAGCTCCAAGCAAAATAGCAGATGAATACATTGGATAGCATAAGACAAGATTTGTGTTCCCCAAGAATTGGGAGGGTTCGGATTTCGAGACCTTCAAGATTTCAACCTTGCTCTGCTAGCAAAGAAATTGTGGCGCCTAATCAAGAATCCTTCATCTATACTGGCGCATGTACTTCGAGGTTGATAATATAGACAATTTGACCCGCTTGTAGACCGAAAGGCTCGCTCCCCATCCTACGGGTGGCGTAGTATTATGGCTGCAAAACCTCTCCTTAAACTTGGATTAAGTAAGACTATAGGGTTGGGGTTCAACACAAAGGTTTGGAGTGAACCCTGGATCCCAGATATTCCGCCTCGGCCCGCGAGAACATCCGCACAAGTCCGGTATAGGAATCCTCAACTTCGTGTCTATACTTTCATTAGGCAAGATACGAGAGAGTGGAATATACCCCTTCTGCGAGACTGTTTCCAACACCAGGATATCCCTCTTATCCTAGGGTTGAGACCTAGTCGACATTCTACCCACGATGGGTACGCCTGGAACCATACTAAGTCGGGCTGTTATACAGTAAAATCCGGCTATGATCTAATAAGGAAGACAAATATTCTTCGTGAATCCAATGAAGTGAGAGAACCAAGCATTACGTGCCTTCAGAGCCATGTGTGGAAGGTCCGGACGACCAGAAAGCTAAAACATTTTATGTGGCAGACAAGTGTGGCAACGTGTGAGTGTCTTACCTACATGCACATGGGCACCGATAGAAGTTGTCCTAGGTGTGGTGCTCTGGGAAACGATCAACCATCTTCTTTTTGAATGCCCTCCACCTTTACAAGTTTGGGCTATTTTGGACTATCCGTCCCTTCCGAATTTCTTCCTGAGTACATCTATTTTCCGAAATATGGATTTTCTTTTTTGGCGAACTAAAGAAGTAGGTCTTACTGAGCCTCAAAAAGACATATATCCTTGGATCATATGGTACATATGGAAAGCAAGGAACGTCAAATTGTTCAACGGAAAAGAAATTTCTCCGAATGATACATTCCAGCTCGCTATTGTGGAAGCAGAAATTTGGAGGATCACAAACCAACAGGAATGCGAAGAAGAGATAGAATGCCCACCAGGACAAGATGAATCGAGAGTCTCCCCTTTGGCCCCTCGAACCCCAACATGTCAGATCGATGCTTCCTGGATTGATCATGGCCTTGTTAGTGGTCAAGGGTGGAGTCATAGGGATCACATGGGACGAGAGATCTTCGGATTGCAAGAATGCCGCAAAAACTTCTCGGCATTACATGCTGAGATAGGTGAACTCCTTTCGGCTATGCTATGTCTAAAGGAAAAACATATATCATCGATGCATTTTGAGACAGACTGTTCATTTTTGGTGAAGATGATCGAGAACCCGATAGACTGACCGGCGTTTATTTCGAAACTAGACTCCTTTCATTTCTGTACTTCAGCTTATATTTTAGTCCACGAGTATCGAATGTCCGTGACTCTCTTACAAAAAGAGCTCGAGCACGAGGTTTTTATTTTCTCATGTAAATCAGACGGAGCTGATAAGGGATAATAACATTTTCGGCCAAACTTAATTTAATAAAATGGGTGATCGACAAAATAAAATAAAAATAAAGATAGACATTAAAAAAATGAAAAATTAGAAAATGGTGTGCCTGCTCATATTGAATGCGTCCACCTACACAAAAACCAAACCCACCACTTTTCTTTTTCTTCTTCTCCCTTGAAGGTTTCTTCTTCTGCTCCGAAACAATTTTTTCCTTAATCGTCTTCTACTTTTCCCTCTGTTTCTTCTTCTCGATCTCCCAAACACCAAACCTGACAGACCCATCTTCTCCACAACCCTCTTCCTCCGTCGCTCCCCTTCGTGGGGATGCCGAATCATCTTCACCTTCCTCCTCCGATCCTCCGCCTGTACCCATGATTTCTTCCAGAGATCCCGATGCTCTCTTCAGCGGCGGCGGAATCAGGTTTCCCCCTCTTTCACCCTAAATGTGAAATCTCACCTACTCAATTCGTCAAATTTGGTTCTTCAATTGGGTCTTTGATTGTTGGAATTTTGTAGCTTTCTAGCGGGAAATCGGCCCATGAAGTTTAGTTATGGGTATTCTAGTCTTAAGGGTAAACGAGCAACAATGGAGGATTTCTTCGAAACTCGAATATCTGATGTTGATGGACAAATGGTTGCTTTCTTCGGTGTCTTCGATGGTATGTTTAAACTGTCTTTGTAACACATTTCTCTCTCTCTTTCTCTCTTTGTCATTTGGATTGTTTCTGATGGCGTTTTGTTGCTTTAGGTCACGGTGGTGCAAGAACTGCAGAATATCTTAAAAACAATCTTTTCAAGAATTTAGTTACTCATGATGAGTTTATCTCAGACACTAAGAAAGCCATTGGTATGAATGAGGAAAAGTTTGAGTCTTTTAGTTAGTTGTTTGTTTCTGTATTACTGTGATGGGTAGAATTGGCACAAACGAAAAACGACCGTTTGATCGTGGACGAGTTTTGCTCTAGAATCTTGAGGACAAGGTTCTTTGGAGGGTGAAGTATTGATGGGATCATAGCCAGAGTAAACCGACAAAGATTGAATGGAGATATGTAATATGTGTTCTCCTAAATTAATGGGATTGTATCCCCACTACTTCACGTTTCTTAGTTGTGATTTAGTAGGTAGTTTTCTTATTTTATTGTGTATTTAAAGTCATCGTTGGAGATAGAATCAGTAGAGAGAAATTCGTCTAAAGTAACTTGTGTTCTTGTTCTTATTTTCATTGTTTTGATCAACACTTGATTGTCCTATAACTGGGACCTATCACACTGAGACTCTTTTGGCTTTTGATTTTCGCAGTCGAAAGGTTTAAGCAGACGGATGAGGAGTATCTCATTGAAGAGAGAGGACAGCCGAAGAATGCTGGCTCGACCGCATCAACTGCTTTGCTTGTAGGGGATAAGTTGATTGTTGCTAATGTCGGTGATTCTAGAGTTGTAGCGTCTAGAAATGGTTCAGGTTTTGCTTTCTTTTTTCTCTGCAAACACTAAATTGATTACCTTTCCCTTTTAAAGCTTCTTTTTTTTTTTTGTATATGTGACGATGCTCCTTTGCTTGTAATGTAGCTGTTCCACTCTCTAATGACCATAAACCTGATAGATCAGATGAGCGACAAAGGATTGAAGATGCTGGTGGCTTCATAATCTGGGCTGGTAAAAGTTTATCCGTTCCCTCTTAACAATCGTAAAGAGTGTAGGTGCACTCAGTATTGTTGCGGCTTTTTAGACACATTTGCGGTACTTGACATGACATGGAATGTAGAGATATGTGATACTACATTGTTTTGAAGTTATTTGTTGTTTGGGACGCTAAGTTAAAAATTCGTTCCTTGGAACACCAGGAACGTGGCGAGTTGGTGGAATTCTTGCCGTCTCTCGGGCATTTGGGGATAAGCAACTTAAGCCATATGTGATTGCGGAGCCAGAGATTCAGGTACTTAGATGGTTTACTCTCTTGTTGCATTGCATGGCCGTCGAGCTCTCTATATTCCGAGCATTTAGTATGTGTTTTATGTCACATTTCTGGTTTAGTCACAAAATGTGTTGCCTTTATAGTATTGCCCTTTTTGCTGATTGAAATGCGCTTGTGCGCATACTCACACTCAGTACTCTTATATCTTCTTAGGAGGAGGATATAAGCAGGTTGGACTTTATTGTTATTGCTAGCGATGGATTGTGGAATGTGTTGTCAAACAAGGTTAGTTTCCAGATAAAAAGCTCATCTCGATTCATTTGTTTTACACTACGGTGAGTTTTGAAAATGCACATTTCTATAGATGTGACTTTTTGCAAACGTTCTCTAGATCCATCAAAGAACTTAGTACCTACCTAACCAGTAACCGCACTCTCAAAACTACTTTTTCCAGGATGCTGTGGCAATAGCACAGGACATTTCAGATGCGGAAACAGCGTCAAGAAAGCTCGTGCAAGAAGCTTACGCAAGGGGTAGCTGTGACAATATCACTTGCATTGTTGTTCGATTTGAGGTTTCTTGAGAAAGAACCAAAGTGGTATATGGTTTTGCTGTGAATGTATCGTCTTCAGCTGTTGCCTTCTCCTTCTATGGGCAATGAAAATCAAGATAAATTATGAGACAATGCCCCCTAATTTTTCATACAAAACATGTACTTTCACTACAATTTGTCTCAAGAAACGATTTTAATTTGGCAAAAGGAACTGAAATACAGAGTTACTTCTAATTAGTCTTCAAGATATAATCAATAGCGCTAGAGATCTACTTATGTTTCTGCATCTAGTTCGGCTTCTCTAGTCGCCATCTTCAATCTCTCCATCTTCCTCCACTCTGGTATCTTCTTCCTTTTTCATCTTCTTGGTTTCCAGGAATTCGAGGAGACCTTTGAGTGCAATATCAGCATTCTTACTCGCCATGAGCTGCTGCGTGACTTCAGCGGGAGTTGCCCTCACCTCAAGGACAAGCTTCTCAATGGGATCAAACAGGACATGGTCATCAGTCTTAAGGTACATTGCCACAAGCTTCTTGAACACAAAGGGCGTGCAACTGTCCATGAGAATGTGAATGTCCATTCTTCCTGGCCTCAGCAACGCCGGGTCGAGCTTCTCCTTGTGATTGGTTGTGAAAATTATGATTTTTTCTTCTCCGCAGCTCGACCAAAGCCCGTCTACAAAGTTCAACAGACCAGACAAAGATATCTGCCCAGAAGGGAAGATGCATGAGGTTCAGAGACAGAGGTTAATAAACAGAGGAATTTTTCAACTTACCCCATCTTCAAACTTCTTCTTGCCCTTTGGGGGCTCACCATCTTCTTCCTTACCCTTGGTCTGGCGTTTACGAGAAGCATCAGATCCACAATCAATGTCTTCAATGAGAAGAATTGACCGGTTCTTGGTGGAGGTGAGAATCTTCCGCAACTCACCATCATCTTTAACGCTCTGAAGCTGGAGATCATAGATATGGTACCTCATGTGATTAGCAATTGCAGCCACCATAGAGGATTTTCCGGTACCCGGTGGACCGTAAAGAAGATATCCACGTTTCCAGGCGCGTCCCACGCTCTTGAAGAAGTCCTTTCCTTTAGAGAAAGCGTCAAGATCGTCGATCATGGTGGTCTTAAGTTTCGGCTCAATGGCTAGGGTCTCGAAGGTCGTGTGGTGCTCGAAAATGGCGGGGTCCCAGCAGGAATCTTGTTTGTTGTAAGTGTAGATTTTGAGATTCTCGCGATGGTTCAGTATCTTCTCTGCTGATTTAGTTAAGTATGTGAAGTAATCTGTCATTATCTTCTCACGAAACTCCTTCTCACATGTCAGATGAAAGTACCTGAAACATCCACAAAACCAACACTGTGAGAACAAAAAAGATTTAAGATTAAAGTCAAGGAGAAGAGAAAAACAGAGTGTACCGTTTCTCGTAGGGATACTTCTCTATTTCAACAGAGTGTAGAGTCCATTCGAGATGAATCCCTTCGAACTCATCAATGATTTTGGTGTTTACAGGGACTCCGAGTTTCGGCTGAGCCTCTGGTTTCTTGAGATTACTCGAACCAACGACTAGTTTTCCGGTGGAGAGTCCTACGAGACGCGTCTGTAAGTGAACTTTTGCCGCACGGAAAGTCTGGTTGTCCACAAACTCCCATTGTTCCTCGATTACAAACGTGAAACTCGACTGAAAGAAAGACGGGAAGAAGTCTACAAATTTCAGAGTGATGTAATCTAGGATTCGCTTAGGCAAAATCTCGTTGATGATCGTACGGAAAAGCATCATGATTGCAGAACACGATGTGTAGAGAGAGAAAACTGTAGATACAAAAGGGACTTGATTATAGAGAGACGCCATTTTCTGTAAGGAAGATGATGAAGAGCGTTGGTACAGAGAGAGAGAAGGTTTGTTCTTTATAAAGAGAGAGAGATAATGAACAAGAAAGATTGCATTTTCAACATTTAATTGTAAGCAATAAAAGTTTGGATTTTTTTATCATTTAATCAAAAAAAGAAAGAAAGAATGTTTGGATAAAATAAATATAAATGAGAAGTGCTAAAAGTTTAGAAAACAATGAAAAAAGTTGACAGAAGAAGATATTTTTGAGAAAATAGAAAAATTAATTAATTTACAGCAAAAGAAATGATTATTTGACATTTTTCTAAAATAATGTATGTAACATCTTAGAACTTTTTAAAATTTTGTCAAATTTTTATACACTTTGGTTTGTTCAAGTAATATGAATCTTTCCATTTTAAAATTCAATTCTTCTTTTTAAGAATTTAATGACTTTTAAAAAAATTAAATGGAAAATGAGTAAAAATTTAGAGAACAATGGAAAATATAAATGAAAAAGCTAGAATATCAGAAAATCTATCTATTAAAATATCTATAGATTTTTTATAATATCCGAGTTTGAAATAAAAATATGGACCATAAGAATTTAAAATTTTGAATCTAATACATAGGTCTTTTGTAAACCATTAAAACCACAATGATATAATAGATATTGTTTAAATTTGATGGGATTTGTGTGTCAAAATCAAATAATATGAAAAAGATAATCGAAAAACTCTATAAATAAATAAAATTTAAAAATACAATGGTAGTATAAACATTTTCTTATTTCTTCCTTGAAGTATTTTTCCAAAATTTAACATATTATCTTAATATGCGATTGATTTTAAGAGTTTATGAAAGTATTTTACACACTAAAAAGTGGAATAATAAAAAATTAATTTCAAAAAGTGTTAATCAAACATCCCAAAATTGGACTTACTGCAAACAAAGATATTATATTGGTGTAAAATGTATTGTTATATAGACATAAAACCATTTTTTATAACAATGTAGAGATAAAATTGTAAAATATAATGTTATATATAGTGCATTTCACTATTAGAATATACTAACTCTAACAGTTATGAAAAAGAAAACTACATGTGAATAAGATTTAGTATAAATAATAGGAACGATAAAACTAAATAAAACAAATAACTAACTTTTGAGTCGATTAGAACCATCTTGATCGTTAGTACCAACAACAATATGATATTGTTTTGCAAAATCTTATGATATTCACCTTTATTTTTCACATATTCTGTAAAAGTTTCAAATCAGAGATTGGGTTAAAAAAAAGAATCATTAGAAACAAAGATTATAATTAGATCAGAAATGCTAATTTTAAAAAAAATGATGAGTAAAATGTTTTATGGAAGACATTTAATCTTATATAGAGTCTAATCGTAGAGTTTCCAAATAATGTTATATAGATTTTCAAAAATTTGAAAAATTGTTAAATAATCAATAATAAATAGAAATAAATGCAAAATATGTTTGATAACTATATTAGGTAACAACCAAATTACATCTGCATTATATTTGCAAATTTTGTAACTGAAATTTTGTCTTATCATTTTCACGTAAGTTTCATTTAATTTGAATATAATTAAATGATGATTTGATGATATTTTATAGTGCCAAAACTTAAAATGAATTCCAATTTCAAAGCACATAAATATGTTTTGTTTATTTTTATTGCAATGTTTCTTTGGAGTGATGATATGAAATTATTTTTGCAGAATATTATATCCATTGGTAAATGAAGAAATGGAAATACGGTTTTGCATTATGAAATAGGTACATGATTTAAACGATATTGATATAGATTTTTGTTTGTTGTCGTGAAGGTTCTTTTAAATGGTTAAACTACAATGATTTTCCCAAAAATATAAAAAAATACAAAATAATCGATATAAATATTGAATGCGTAGTTTTAGTTAAATAGTTTTGTCAATTATAAATAAATAATTTTGGTAAATATGAAATTTTTAAGAATGATATTTTCACATTAAAAAAATCGAAAACAAAATTTTATTTTAGAAATGAAATAACTTATAAAATAATATTTATGTAACATTGTATATAAAATCTCATAATAAATCTTATATGATTATGCATATTAATCAAGTAAAACATAAGTTTAATGTGAATGACATGAATACAATTATTCTAATAAGTGAAATCGTTTTACAAAAATATCATGAGATGCTCTATGGTAATGACATATCATCATGGCACAATTATAAATCACATGTCAAGCCAACGTTTTTTTTTTTATCAGTCTTTCTCAATTAATATATAAGGGATAGTAATGTTGTGACCTTTTTCTTAATATCTTGGACTATATTAGTATGCTGACTAGACCATGGTATTGGATTCTTCTGCAATCTCTGAAAAAAATAGTTGAATAATTTTTCTTATATTAGGTAAAAAATCTGATATATAGTTTAAACATCCTATAAATGTTGTAATTGATTTTTATCTTTTATTTCATCTGGAAAATTATTTGAAAATTATATAGATCTAGATATAGGTGTTATAGTTCCTTGATACATATTATGCCCTATAAATCTTATTTTTGTTTGAAATATTTGCATCTTTTTAGGGGATACTAGTAATCCATGTCCTTTAACTATATTTAATAAAGTATATAAACTTTTAAAATGTTGGTTAATAGATTTTGAAAATATTAATACATCATCTATATATACTATAGAAAAGCTGGAATAAGGGTTAAAAATTTCATTCATACTATTTTGAAATTCAGAAGGTGCATTTTTTAAATCGAAGGGCATGACATTCCATTCATAATGCTCAAAAAGCACAGTGAATGCTGTCTTATATTTTTTTTTTATCATTTTCGGTTATTTGAATTTGCCTAAATCCACTTTTCATATCAAAATTTGAAAATATACAAGCATCATATAATCTTTTTAATAAGTGTCTTTTATTAGGTATAGGGTATCTTATCCATTGTATAACGTTATTTAAATGTTTATAATTAATTACTAGACGAGGTACTCTTTCTTTTTCTGCTTGATTGTTTACATAAAAGGCTGGACAACTCCAAGGTGATTTAGTTTTTCTTATTAATTTTTTTATCTAATAATCTTGGATTTCTTTTTTACAATGCTCTAAAAGTTCTTGATTCATTTGAATTGGTCTAGCTTTAGTAGGAATAAATCTCTCATTGAAATCCTTTTCATAGGAATTTCAACAATATGTTTTTTTTCCTTTCCCAAAATGCATTTGGGATTTCATAACATACTTGGCTTAATATTTCGTTTTCTATTTTTCTAATTTATTTATTAATAGTGGATCATGTAACTGTTGTTCTATGTTATTTTTCGTTGTAAATATTGAATATTTTTTTGTTTCCCATCTATTAAGTTTATAGACTTTAATTTCTATTGTAGAGTTTTGTAAAGCTAGTATTTCTTTAGTTTTCATAGGGGATAGAAATTCAAATACTATTTTTTCTCCTACAATTTTTGTAGTAACTCATAATTCTGTGACTTTAAATGGATAAATTTGTATGAAGAATGGAGTTCCTAATATACCTTATTGACTTAGGTTTTAAGCAAGGATAAACTGTGTTTTAAAACAATAGCTTTTATTACAAATTTTTGCCCTTGGCAGTTTATAATTAACTCTTAAACTACTTCCATTTGCACCGCTAGTTTCTCATATGTTTTCTTTTCATAATTGTTAGTTGTAACTATTCCTTCTCTAGTACAATTATAATCTATCATGTATCTAATAGTGCTATTATTTCTAATTTAAAATCATAGGCTATATGTAAAGTAATATTTGTATACCATTTCTGATAGTTTAATTTGTCTATAATTTGGATATATTCTTGAGTACTCTATATTCTTCTTCATCTTTAGTTTCTTCATGTTTTTGAGGGTTACTTGTGGATGGTTCATTTCGAACAGAAGGTTGTAATTATTAAGGGAATTACCACTATCTAGTATTAAATAATAGAGTATTACCACTGCATGGTCTTCAATAAATGGAAAATTAGTTTTGTAAAAAGGTAACCGTTACTCGTAACTGTTTGGATATCAAATGTCGATTTAATCCCTATGATATATCTAATAATAAGTAAAGTCGAAAGAGAGATAGTGTCGCTTTCGAGGTTGGTGTCAGAGAAAAATATTTTAATTTGGATTTTGTATTTTTTTAGTTTTTCCAAAAGTGGAGAGAGACATAAGTCACAAAAAATCGCGACCATTCGTTAACACTCTAGGGTTTTCTTCCTCATCCATACTTCACTTCTTCAGTTCAACAATAGTTTCCAGTTATTGAAGCAAGTTAAACGAGAGACGAAATACAAATCCGTCCCACTCTCGATTACCACCGATTTTTGTCCCACCAAACACAGATCCATCCGAATCACGATTTTGAAGGTAAAAGTAGAACCAATTCCTGGATTTGATTTTCTTATACCGATTATGTCTGAAATTAAAGAAGTATGATTTGTAATTATTTTCCTTCACGATTCGCAGATGTCTCATTTCTTCAGATGACAAATCTAGAACTACCCAATCGACTGTTCGCCGCCGGTGAAGAGCCCAACGAAGTCCGAGTAAATCCTCAATCTGTGGCGAGGAGATTAGCAATGAAAAGGGGCGAAGCTCGTAGGTTTCGATTCAGTTTTCGCCGACAAAACCATAAGATGCTGGTGGTGAAGAAGACGTCGGTGAAGAAGGTGATGGCCGTGGTGGTGACAGTGCTAATTCCCCTTAAACTGTTGATATATTATACATGTCATCATCAAAATCTATGGATGTCTGGCGAACAACGGAAACGTCTCCGACTCATGTTACACAACTCTGATAATATGAGTTATCTTGATAATCGAATAGATAATTCATAATCAAATATGAGTTATCTTGATAATATGAATTATCAATATGAGTTATCTTGATACTCAAATAGATATCTATAATCAAATATAAGTTATCTTGATAATAAGAGTTATCAAGGTGAGTTATCTTGATAATTGAATAAATATCTATGATCAAATATGAGTTATCTTGATAATAAGAATAATCAATATGAGTTATCTTGATAATCAAATAGATATCAATAAATATGAGTTAATTATCTTGATAATCAAATATGAGTTTAATATAGGTTATCGTGATAATCAAATAGATATGTATAAAAACACAACTTTTTATTATTGAGGATGATGAATAGTGTGGTTTGCATCGAGATAAACAGTGTTGCTGATATCGTGTGAACAGTATTATCGACTAACTGACATCATAGAAGGATAATGACATTCTTGTAATTAATTTAAATGGAGGAGGATCATTTTGGACTTAAATTTGTTTCTCCTTGTTAGTTTATTAAAAACAAAATATTTTTTTCAGATATTTTCGGAGCATTTAATGCTCTGTTCCCTCACCCTTTCCCGCTTCTTGCAAGTGGTAAACCATAGGGGTATAATCGTCCGAATTGTGGAGTTACTTTTTGCAAAACTAATTTACAATTATTGATATACATTTACCTAAATAACTGGTCAACCAGGTCTACTTACTGAAAATTAGTTTTTGCACATGGCCACTGTTTAGCCGCTTTGGTAGCTTGTGAATTGTCCCAAAAACCCCTACCAATGATAAACAGAACCTCTTAGGTTTAGTTTGTGTGAAGTAGTGGGCCACATATATCTATGTGTTGTCAGAAAGCGACAACATTATCGCTTTAAAATTTGAATTTAAATATTTTTTTTTAAAACAATGATTAATAATGTAAACCAGAAAGTGAAAGAGACGGAAAGTAAAAAGTTGCATCCTTCTAGGGTTGTATTTGAGAACTTACAAAGAACCCTTCGGGTTTAATATCCAAGAAAGTTGTATAATATACAGAAAAAATCTTTTTTTTTTACCGCCCAACTCTGCAGATCTTATGGATTTGCTATTCACCTTCATCGCTACACCGACTGAATCATTCGAGTAAAGATCTCATTGAGGACACTGATTCAGCGCCGCTTGAAGGAAAAAATCCAAAATAAAGGTAAACATGAACTCACATTTTATATCCTCAACTGATTTCATTTCGAGTATCTTAATCATCGACTGTAATTAATTCAACGACCGGTTGACGAAAGCAAAGAAAATTGTGATTTGTTTGTTCAGCGTAGATGGGAGATATCGAGTTACCTTAGAGGATCCTCGCCACCTGACAAGTCCCAACCGGAGAGCGGGTCAACATTTACCAGAAAATGACCCTACTTTCAGACATAGAAGTCGCTCTCGATGACGATGAACGCGGATTCATTAACAAAACCCGGTTTGGGAAACTTTTTGATTTCTCCTCTAAACCGGCGTGGTCTGGTGCATTCGAGTTTTTCACTCTCTCTCTCTCTCTCGGTTGTTGAATACAGCGAAAGACAACGAGATATGGTTGGTGTTTGCTGAAAATATATTCAGTTTCTCTCCGGGAGTTCAAAATTGTTACCGGCCTTAATTGTGGCAAATATCCACCGCCAGAAAATCAATGTTAAATGTTAATATAGTTACTAATTAAACGATGTTAACATAGTTTTTGTTATTGTTATTTGTGTACATTAAATGTTAACATAGTTATTGTTATCGTTACGTGATAACTTAACAAGATAACCTAATATATTAGCACGTTAAAAGTCGGTGTAACTCGTTATTATTATCGTTGCATCTTTAAATTGATATTTCTTGGATTGTCTGATGTAATAATTGATTTAATCCGTCAACTATAGGTTTAACACATATATGTCAAGTATCATATATTATTGTTAGCACGTTACAAGTATCATATATCATTGTTAGCACATTAACATTTTATATGATAATTGCGTTAACAATATAACAAATAAATACCCGCTAATTATATTATATATCTGTTAAATTGATCTCCCATCTACATAAATTCATTGCTTTTGTGCTGGTAGATTCACCAATATGCGGTATCAAAGGTGGATGATAACTTTGTTCACCGCTAACCCTAGTTATTATCATTTGATCAAATTCAAATGAACTACCGTTAAGTTAGCACCAGCGTTGTTATCATGTAGGCATCCAACGTTAACATTGATCCCATACGAGATAACATTCTTTCATTTGTTGAAGGAAAAAATATATGCAACATTAAAAGAGAGTAATGAATATTTTATTACTTTTTATTCAATCAAGGTGCAAGTGGGTGGTTCCACCGACATCATTATCTTTACAAAATCTCTCATTGGTAAGTTGCACTGACACATGTATTTTTTTATTATCCAAGGTTAGTTTTTATCTTTGCCAATCATTTAATGCTCCTGTCGGGAATGAAGATAACTTAGCGAGGGAAAAAAGTGATGACATCAAAGTAAGTAGGGGTAAAAAAGGAAGAAATTGATGACATGGAGAGTTGCACATAATTTCTAATTATCGGTTGATAGATACTTAAATTTTTGGTCAACTGATCATATTGAACAAAATGATCCAATTATTAATTTGTTATTGATGAACTTTTGGTTCAATTAAAGCTATTTTAGCATTTATTTTTTATTGTTCTAATTGTTATTGGTGGACTATTTCTTGTAATTCTGTTACTTGGGATTATAAATTTCTTAGAGTATTATGAACAACTACCATTAATTAATATGAAAATTAGCTTTCATACATGAACATTGTATACACTATACTGTTTACAGCGAAATCTCTTTTAAACCCCTACTATTGATTGACAGTAGCTATAACCTATGTAGGAGACTTTCTGTATCGATGTGGGATACAAAGATCAAAAATCTGTCGGAATTATGCCTTTTAGATACATATGATATATACTTATTTTAAGAAAATGGTTAATAGAATAAACGGGGGAGAGAGAGAGACGGAAAGCGAAATGCTCTTTGCATCATCAAAAAAAATGTTTAAGATGTCTAAGATTCCATGTATTAAGATTCCTCTCAAATAGTTTTCATCTTCTTTTTTTGATTCTGTAGACATATGGATTTAGCTTTGGGCAAAAAGGGTTTTGTTTTTGCTATGAGGAACAAAAATCACCAAATCAGATGCGCTCAATTCAACTTTCCAGCAAAAATCCATTTCATTCCGCCACCGTCGATGTTCAGATGACAAATTTCCCCTATCTTTTTCTTCATTGATCCTGGAACACGACGCTGCTTATGGCTTCTGCAACCATCGGTGACGTTTTCCGCTCAGGGCTCGGGTATCGTCTCCGTGATTCCATAAACTTTGGTTTGTCTTGCCCGGAAAGAAGCTTACTTTCGAGAATCTAAAAAATCTTGTACATGACCTTCTCTGTGTCGATGCTCGGCCCCTGAATATTCTTTGCTGTCACTCTGCTTGATTAAACGATGTTTAGCAGTGCCCGTAGGAGCGTTTTTGAGGGAATCAATGTTAAATTTTAATATCATTATTGATTAAATGATGTTAATATAGTATTATTATTGTTATCTGTGTAAATTAAATGTTAACATAGTTATTGTTATCGTTACGTGATAACTTAACATGATTACCTAATATATTAGCACGTTAAAGGTAGGTGTAACTCGTTATTGTTATCATTGCATCTTTTAATTGATATTTTCTTAGGTTGTTTGATGTAATAATTGATTTAATCCGATAACTATATGTTTAACACATATATGTAAAGTATCGGATATTATTGTTCGCACGTACAAGTATAATATATTATTGTTAGCACATTAACATTTTATATGATAAATGCGCTAACAATATAAGAAAATAATTATCCGCTAACTATATTTGTTAACTATATTGTATATCTGTTAACTTGATCCCCCATCTATATAATTTCATTGTGTTTGTGCTGGAAGATTCACCAATATGCGGTATTGAAGGTGGAAGATAACTTTTTTCACCGCTACTCCTAGTTGTTAATAAATGAACAACCGTTAAGTTAGCACCGGTGTTGTTATCATGCAGGCATGCAGCGTTAACGTTGCTCCTTTACGAGATAGCATTCTTTCATTCGTTGAAAGAAAAATATATGCAAGAGTAAAAAAGGATAAGAAATAGTTTATTTTCAACCAAGGTGCTAGTGGGTACTGACACATCATTAAATACTTATGTCGGGCAGTTAACATAATTTTGTGAGTGATAAACGGGATGATGTCAGCGAGTATAGGGGTAAAAATGGAATAAGTTTTTAAATATTTTTTAATAATAATTCCAAAATTGGGTTATAAATAGGGGATATTTTGAACTTAATTCCTCGATATATATAAATTTATTGTGTTTGTGTCGGAAAATTCACCAATATGCGGTATCGAAGGTGGATGATAACTTTGTTCACCGATAACCCTAGTTATTATCATTGTCAATCTCAAATGAACAACCGTTAATTAAGTTAGCATCGATATTGTTATCATGCAAGCATCCCTCATTATTAACAATTACACTTTAGCTGTCAAACTAGCTACAATGCACAACTTTTGTTGCATTTAATGATCTTCAGCTACTTTCCATTTAATGCTCTTGTTGGGCATTAAATGCTCACTACACAACACAAATTTGATGATGTCATTACCTATAGGGTTAAAACAGGATGGAAAAGTCGGTGAGATGAGAGAGAACTAATATCAGATTATTGATTGTTAGAAACCTAAATAAGTGGTCAACCATTCATATACACTTTATTCATCCAATTCTTTACTTCTCTTTGTAACTCTCTCTTGGTTACTTTTTTAAATAATGTAGGAGAAGGGTATTTTTCAAGTATGTTTCTAAGGCGAAAAGGTTGTGGAGTAGATAGTTTGTTTTCTGGGAAAATGGTCAAAATCAACCCGTACTAAATTTGGTATGCCGAAAAGAACCTGGACTAAAATACGGTCCCATTTTCTACCTAAACTACAAACAAATTCAAATTTCCTACCCAAACTATTGAATCTAACCCAAATCCAGCATTGACCGCAAATCTGTTAGTCAACCCGTTAATAGCGCTGACTCAGCAGTCTAAATCAACTGCCACATCAGCTAAAGCGTCCACATTTGTTGAGTCAGCCGCCACGTCAGCAATATATTTTTTTTTCAAAATTTTATTTCTATATTTATTTTTTTGTCAAATTTTGACTATTTCATTAATCTTAAGCAAGTGGATTGCTTCCCAAAAAGAAAATAAAAAAACCACTAAATTATCTGAACCAAAATCAAACTTTTTGTATATGAACTCAATTAATTAAAACTTATGAATTCCAACCAAACCAAAATAAAATTTGGAATTGAATCGACCATATACCTAAATATTTCTATTATTAGAATGAGATATAAAAATTACAGAAAAAATGCTAAAAAGTGGGCCAATGGGCCAGAAATTTAAAAAAAAACATGTAAATCAAATAATCAATTTTCAGCGTAGTAATTAGTTAGGTATGAAGATAGAAGAAGAAAAAACTTAACCGCTAATTCAAAAAGGGTACAACTGAAATCGAGAGTAACCGCTCGCTTTCTGAATGCTTAAACCACTTGAGAAACTTGATGGGTTTCTGGAGAGACTTCCCAGTTTGATGAACAAAGGCACGTGGTTTAACTGGATGCTTAAACCAATTACATAAATAAAGAAAAATGCTAACTTTCAATAACTTAAACCAATTGGAAGCATCCACATTAGCAATGTATTCATCAAAAATATAACTAGACTTCTTTTAATGATATAATTGGTTATGCTCGATTTAATTTGTTTATCTATCTATAGATATGAAACTTATATATTCCTTTAAAATATAGTTCCACAAAGAATAAGTGAAATATATATTTTTAGATCGTGTGATTAAAAGAAATTTTACAACATAAAAATTGTGATTTAAATAGAATCATTTTTAGGTAATCAAGATTAATGAAAATTTTAGACAAAAATATAGTCTTGGCATTTTTCTGTTGTTTTTATATTTCATTCTAATAATAGAAATATTTAGGTATATGGTCGATTCGATTCCAAATTTTATTTGGTTTGGTTGGAATTCATAAGTTTTGATTAATTGAGTTCATATAAAAAAGTTTGATTTCGGTTCATATAATTTAGTGTTTTTTTTTTTTTTGGAAGCAATCAACTTGCTTAAGATTAATGAAATATTAAAAATTTTGACAAAAAATAAATATAGAAACAAAATTTTGAAAACAAAAATTAGATTTGTTTTAAAAAAAAAGTATTGCTGACGTGGTGGATGACGTGTGATATGCTCAAATTAATACCCTAAAAGTACTAAAGCAGTTGTTGTAGTATAAGTAGAGGTCGAACACAAGAACTCAAGATATCACTCAATAGATTATATAGATTAGAATTAAGCTAAACCAAAAGATGTAATTGAAAGCAATGCGTAAATTAAAAGGGTTGTAAATCAATTGGGAGAAAGATAGGCTCAGGGTATTTCTCAAGAATTCAATGAATGCAGATAAACTAACTGACAAGATTCAGATTTAGCGCGGTTCTTGAACTCAAATCACTAAAGTATAGCTAACCAACTCTCGTTGCGAAAACTATCTAAGTCTAAATTTTAGAATTCCAAATCTCTTTGCGAATCCTAAAATCTAAACCAGCTTTTAGTTCAAGTTTGATTTGTTCACAAAACAACTAAACCAAATCTCTTTGCGAATAGTTATTTTGCTCACCCTAAGTTCTATCAGGTAATTAATCGCACTCTCGAAGTGGATCTACTCAGACATGATTAATGGAACAGAAATCATAGATGAATAGAATTGCATAAAAGAAATCAATCAGAAACAAAGGGGTTCAGAGTTATCTCCCCAAAATCCCTAAAACAATCTCTCTCAATCAAAACAAAAGTAAAATAAAGCTTAGCCAACAAAAGTGGCTGAAAAACCTAATTATAATGCTAAAACACGTTTTGGGCTAAATTGTAAATAATAAAATCTTCTGGACCAATGTGCAAATTCTCTAGACTTGTAAGAAGTCGCGTTTCCTGTTTTCCTGCAGTGAGTATCGACCAATACTAGGGTAGTGTCGATCGACACTGTTCACTGCTTCTTCTGCTCGCCAGACTGGACTGTTTTCACGAAAACTGGCATAACTTTTGATCGCACCGTTGGAATGGCCTCAAACCACTTCCAAATGAAAGCTAATCAATAGATCTGTCTTGTAGCAAAATTTGAGCTCAATCCATCGGTGGAAAGTTCTTCAACTCTTCATTTAAAGTCGCGACTCGTGTCAGCTTCAGTGAGTATCGACCAATACTAGGGTAGTGTCGGTCGATACTGAGGCTTCAAATCGGATACTCAGCTACACGAACTTCTGTTTTGCTCCAAAATACTCCAGAAAGCTCCAAAAAGCTCCAATATCTCCAATTATGCTCCAAACGTGCTAAAACCTGTAAAAGACTCTAAAATACTACATAATAGTAGAAAGACTCTATAAAACAGACTTATATCCTGGTTTAAAATGGGTAAAAACCATGATATATCAATGTGGCAGCTGACTCAGCAAATGTGGATGCTTTAACTGACGTGGTAGCTGACTCAGACTGCTGAGTCAGCTCTGTTAACGGGTTGACTAACGGATTTGCGGTCAATGCTGGATTTGGGTTAGATTCAATAGTTTTTGGGAAGGAAATTTGAATTTGTTTGTAGTTTAGGTAGAAAATGGTACTGTATTTTTGTTCAAGTTTTTTTCGGCACACCGAATTTAGTACCGGTTGATTTTGACCATTTTCCTTTGGTTTTCTTTACGTACGATATCTTTAAATTTTAATAAATATATATTCCCTTTTGGTTTCCTGATCATCCATTTTATCGATTATGTCTATTAGGAATTGTTTATCTACATCTTTGGTAATTACATATATTGTTTTACAGTTGCAAATATCATCTGAGTAATCCTAAGAATTTTCAGATGATGAATCCATTTGGTCTTCTATAATGTATAAGGAAGATTCACTACTAAATCTTCAGAGTTTTCTCATTCTGAAAGTTGTAGTTTTTCTAATTTTTCACTAATATCTTGTTGATCATGGAAAATTTTGTTTATTTTCTTTTTCATTTTGCACTCAGTAGATTTATGTCCTGGACATTTGCAATTCCAACAAATACTTTTTTCTTGCTTAATTGGTTTTCTATATATATATTTTTTTTTGTGTAGTAACAATTATAAAACTTTTTTGAGAATTTTTTTACTCCTATTATATGGATGTGAATATGTAAATTTGTTTGGTTTGTGAGTTTTTCGCCTTTCTCTAGAGGGTGGAGTAAGACGATGGTAACCATATTGCTCGCAAAATGAGCCCGTAGTTTCCCCGAATCAAAATTTACTAGTTTTTTTTGTTTTATCTTTATGTTCTTGACAAATTTGTAATCCCTCTTAATTAACAAATTAACAAAGGCAAACAATGGACCATAGGTTATGGAATCCCATGGTATTGGTTGTCCTCCAACAAAATCTTTTACTTTACTAATTAATCTTTCTGCAAAGAATGATGGTAATCATGCAATAAACTTTTCTTCAGAAGGGTTGATTACAATCGTTCCTTTGGAATATATCTTTATACCATTTGAAATCTCCTAGGATTGGACATCTAAGGTTTGTTAAAACAAGTTTTTTACTAGTTAGTTCCTCGGAAGGATTTCCTACGAAGTGCATAGTCATTGTGTGTAATAATACTTCTACAACATTTTGGATTTGTTCGTAAATTCCATCTTCCCCTTCTACCCATCTAGTTTCAGTATGGTTTATATCGAATCTTAAGATATTGTATCTATAGAATTATCCCAATAATATTTTAATGCTCCGATAAATCCTATAACTAAAAGGACACATGCTTGTTTGTCCGACAAGCCTTTAGCTTTATAGGCCAAACCAGCAGTCCCCATTTCTTGGAATAGATTCATCATTTCATATTCCGATCTACCGTCTATGTTCCATTCATATATACCTTCACTGGTGTAAGATTTTGTTGTAGGGAACTTATGGTGTTCTTCAAATAACATATCTAGGGTAATATGGTTTTTTTATGGTTGAAGTTTTCTTTTTATACGATTAATTTCTACTTCTTCGTCAGTTTCAATTTGACTATTTTTATCAATATTATTTATACCTTTATTTTTATCTAGTCATTCTAGTCTACTTGAGATAGATTTTAAAATCTCATTTTCTGGAACTTAACTGGCTTAGTTAACGGTTTAAAGAGAGGTGGTGAAATAGAGTTAAACGGGTGTGAAAGTGGTTGATAATGGGTAATTAAGTTATTTTCATCTCTTTCTAATTTATTATCTATGTGATCTATTTGTCGTGATATGGGCTTGATTGGTATAACTGATAGTAGAGCAGTACCACTAAGCAGCAGAAGCAGTATGCTGCTGAAGCTGTATACTCTGATTAATGTACACATTTTAACTGATTGACAGAACTGTGAAAATTATATATAAAATTATTTAATATATTTATTCGTAAGCATTATATCTATAGTTATATTTATAATATAATTTTGATAATTTTTTTCATATTTCAATTGTATTTATTATATTATATTTTTATTTGAAAATTAATACAAAAATAAAATAATGGTAAATATTGGTCTTATAAGTATAAAATTTACACTTTAATATAAACACAATTTTTTGATATTATAAAAAAAAAAAATTAGTTATATAAAATTATATTAAATTTTTTTGATATTTTATAGGTTAATGTTCTACCAAAAGCTTCACATGAAAGCATAGAGGGAAGATCATTTGTAAAGCATCTACAGCTTCTAAATGTTTTCCTAAATGCTTTACCAACAAAAGTTGATTGGTTGATAAAAAGCTTAACGCTTTTATAAATGCTCTACCAATCAAGGCCATGAAATATTTGACTTTGGTAATTATTTTGTTCATAACTATTTTAATATCTGCCATACTTACTGCATCTTTATCGTCTCTATTTGCTCCCGTTCTAAAGATGTAGCTACTACTTGTCGTTGGGGTGCGTATAATTTTAAATTTTTTAGGGGTGGATGAACTTTTTGGACATAATATTCAACTCAAAAAGATCTGGAGGAGGCGAGAGGCGATTAGGTTTAGCCACCAGTGAGAGACAAAAAAAGGATCCTTCTTCGCTGGCCTCTTCGGCGCCCGGCGTTGATCGCCGGAGCTGTGAGAGGGTCTTTAGGGTTTGATTGTGCTTTTGTTTTTGGTTTGCCTCAGCTTGCTCCGATGGTTTTGTTGGTGATGAGGAAGACTTATGGAGCGACGAAGAGGTTCACGGCGTGAGTCTCTGCTGTGTTGCGGCGACGAGTTTTGCTCTGGCTAGCAGTCTCGGGTGTTGGTGGTTCTGGTTCGTGGATCGGCTCTGAGCTTTGGATGTCGGAATCTCTGATCTTCTGGATCTGTTGTGGCTGTGGCTGTGCTAGCTTTTGTCGGTTATTTCCTCCTCTCATTGATTTTTCGTTAGATTTGCTTGGTGTAGACCTTGTTGTTTTGGCTTCCCTTTTGGGGGCTTAGTTTCTCTTCCTCGGCTAAGTAAATAGTTGTTAGTTTGGGGGTGGAGCTCTTGTTTTTTTTATGTGGGTTATTTGGGGTCTTGGTTTCACTCTCTTTGATCTCGAGAAAGTGTCGGTTTTGTCGTGTTGTCTGGTTTAGGATGGTATTCGTTTATCCTCTCTATTTGTTCATTGAATCTATAAAGTTATTGTCCTTCCGCCGCCTTTAGTTTATAAGTTTTCTCTCGTGGTCTTTTTCTTTATATGTTCTAGCAATTCTAACCTCTTGTCTATCCTCTTGGCTTGTGGGGATGCTAAGTCCTAGATTTAGACTCTTTCGGTAGAAGATTAGGTGTGTAGGTGTTAGATTATCGTCCTTTGCTTCTTTTGTTCGGGATAATCGTTTTAGTTGGGCTATTTCTTCACGGTTTCCTCTATCCTTGTTTCTCCTCCATTAGCGGTTTAGATCCTCTCGGCAGTGACATTTAAAATATGTAGTTCCGCGTCTAGTGTGCTCTTCCGAATTTTCCGGTGGTTTCGAGAGTTTTACTTTCGACTTTAGTATCCCATTTTGTGTTTCTCGTGTATCCGGCTTAGTTTCCGAGGAATTCTTGTTTTCCGCCGACTTTGTGTATCAAAATCGTATTCTATCTTGTATTCCAATTTCGTATTATATAATAAAAAAGTTCAGTAAAAGAAAAAAGGGGTGGATGAACTGATTTAAGTTTTTTCACCGTTAGTCATTTCCCAAGTATTATATAATGTTGAACTAGTGTTAATTGATTCATTTTTATGAGGGTAGTCTATTTTATTTCTTAAAGCATATGTTTCAAACCATATGAAAAATGGAATATTAGCTTCCACGGCTTTCATATGATCATAACACATTTTTCGGTAGGTAATGATTGTTTCTTTGGTAACAGCTTTAAAATTTCAGATGGAGTCAATGGCGTAGCAGATACATTAAAACTCGTTGCAGGTGCAAATTGGGACACAGGTTGAGCAAACAAGTGATGAGCATGAGCGGGATCCTGAGGACGTGACTTTGGTGGTTGTGAAGTCGAACCCGTAGGGCGGGAACCACATGTATTCCCACTCCGATTTCGTTGCTTGTCAACTCACCATGGAGGATACCCAATCTTCTTGAAACAATTCTCACCAAGATGTCCATTTTTGCCACAAATGTTACAAATAGTCGGACCACTTCGTTGCTCATAAGACGGAGAAGTTTTCGAAGTATGAACAGCGAAACTAACCCCATCGCTTCTTTCTTCATGAAGGCGACTCACTGATTTTGCTTCTTCGTTCTGCATAAGAACTTGATAAGCTTCATCCAATGTGGGTAACGGAACACGTGAAATAAGGTTAGACTTCACTGTTCCATACAAAGATTTATCTAAACCCATTAAAAATTGGTGAAGTTTATCTTCTTCGCGTTCTTTCCGCACTTCAATGGTTTTTGCCTTTTTTTGATAATCTCCCAAACTTCTCCATAACTGTGTGAGTTTACCGTAATAATTAAGCTTTAAGAGGCAAACCCTTTTGGCGATATGTAGCTACAAGGAATCATGCAGATTTTCATCGATGGTTAACTTTATCCAAGAGATTACGAAAGCGTTGTTAGCAGTCCAATCTTCGTAATCCACAGAGTTCTCAGCTGGTTGCGGAATTGTACCGTCAGCAAACCCAAATTTCTTCCTAGCCATAAGCGCAAGGCGCAAATTTGTTGCCCATATATCGTAGGTGGGACCGCGAAGAAGAGGCTTGGAGATTAAGGTTCCTGGATGATCTCCACAAGATAAATCATGAGGAGAGATTGTACGACATGTGGTCTCAACTCTCATTTCACTCAAGCCATATTGCATCAAGCCTGAAGTATAAGATGACAGAGACGAACCAGTGTCTGAAGTCGGTGAAGTCATAGTTGCCGAGAGAGATAGGAAAATCAGGAGAGAGATCCAATAAACCTTAGGTCAAGATAAAGAGAACAATGAAAAAATTAGAACGAGATTCACGTGGAGTATGAGCGAGATCTCAAGATCGAACTAGAATCCTTGTGTAGTTGGATTATATCTCTGGTACCATGATAAACTTAGAACCTTAGAAGTATGTTCTGAATAGTTTCTTTGTATTTCACAATCATAGGCAAACACCTTAAGTACAAGAGAGAGGTCAATGCCTCTTAGACCTAAGTACAACCAAGAGCTAATTACAAATCGGTATAATTACACAATTAAACCGGACCAATACGGTCTAATACTCATCACTCTTATATTTCTTAGGAGGAGGACATAAGCACCTTGGAGTTAATTGTGATTGCTGCCATTGACTATGGAATGTGTTGTCAAACAAGGTTAGAAAAAGCCCATCTCAATCCATTTGCCTTAACATTGTGCGTAGTTTTGAAAATGCACATTTCTCATAATGGGACTTATTGCTGCAATTGACTGCGGAATGTGTTATTAAACAAGGTAAATGTCCATATAAAGCTAATCTCAATCCATTTGCTTTAACACTATTGTTAGTTTTGAAAATGCATATTTCTCGGGATGGTGACTTATTGGAAACGATCTCTTAGATCCATCAAAAACAATGTTGTTTGATTCTGCCATGAATGTTTCATCTTCAATGGTTGTTTTTAATCAAACAATGGGTTATATAAAATGAAAAAGAGGATATACTTATGAGACTATGCACCATAATTATTCATGCAGTTCAGCTACAATTTGTCTCATATGGTCTGAAGAAATGAAATTTATTGCCAAAAGGAACTGACATACAGAGTTACTTCTAATTAGTCATCAAGATGATCAATAGCACTAAAGATCCACTTATGTTTCTGCTTCTGGTTCTGCTTCTTTAGTCTCAGCATCTTCAATCTCTCCCTCATCATCCACTCTGGTATCTTCTTCTATTGTCATCTTCTTGGTTTCTAGGAATTCAAGGAGACCTTTGAGCGCAATATCAGCGTTCTTACTCGCAATGAGTTGTTGTGTGACTTCAGGCGGAGTTGCACTCACCTCAAGTTCAAGCTTCTCAATGGGATCAAATAGGACATGCTCATTAGTTTTGAGGTACAAAGCCACAAGCTTCTTGAAGACAAAGGGAGTGCAATTGTCCATGAGAATGTGAACATCCATCCTTCCCGGCCTCAACAACGCCGGATAGAGATTCTCCTTGTGATTGGTTGTGAAAATTATGATATTTTCTTCCCCGCAGCTCGACCAAAGCCCATCCACAAAATTCAATAGACCGGACAATGATATCTGTACAGAAGGAAGATTCATAAGCTTATGAAACATAAGTTCTAACAAAACAGAGGAAGTTTTCGACTTACTTGAACTTCAAACTTCTTCTTGCGCTTCTGAGGCTCACCATCATCTTCATCGCCATCATCTTCTTTTTTCTTTTTTTGGCGTCCACGATGAGAAGAATTGAGCGGTTCTTTGTGAAGGTGAGAGAATCTTCAGCAACTCATCATCGTCTCTAACGCTTTGAAGCTGGAGATCATAGATATGATACTTCATGTGATTAGCAATTGCAGCCACCATAGAGGATTTTCCGGTACCTAGTGGAACGTAAAGAAGATATCCACGTTTCCAGGCGCGTCCCACGCTCTTGAAGAAGTCTTCTCCTTCAGAGAAACCGTCAAGATTGTCGATTATGGTGGTCTTGAGTTGGGCTCAATGGCTAGGGTCTCGAAGGTCGGGTGTTGCTCGAAAATGGCAGGTTCCTAGCAGGAATATTGTTTGTTGTAAGTATATATGTATTTAGATTCTCGTGATGGTTGAGTATCTTCTCACGA
Organism: Eutrema heterophyllum; assembly: GCA_002933915.1. Classification (NCBI taxonomy): domain Eukaryota; kingdom Viridiplantae; phylum Streptophyta; class Magnoliopsida; order Brassicales; family Brassicaceae; genus Eutrema; species Eutrema heterophyllum. The sequence continues at coordinate 139,388 of PKMM01023469.1, read as the reverse complement.
AACTCCTTCTTACATTTCAGATGAAAGTACCTGAAAACATGAAACATCCATAAACCAACCCTAATGAACAAAGTGTCAAAGTGTTTAGCGGAAAATGTGTTTTATTGATATTAGAATGTACATATATATAGAGTTTACAAAGAAGAAGATCTAGGTATTCTATTTCCTAGTTTTGGCTTATTGCCTTTTAACAATCGTATATTCTCTAATATTCTCCTAATGCTCCCCCTCAAGTTGGAGCATGAAATGTACAAATGCCCAACTTGGGAAGAAGTTGTTCTAACTGAACACGACCAAGAGCTTTGGTAAATATGTCAGCTGGTTGATCATGAGTACGAACATGCTCCGTTGTGATTAAACAAGCTTGAAGATAACATTATGACAATCCAACTCGATGTGTTTGGTTCGCTCGTGAAAAACAACATTCTCCAAAATATGGATGGCAGCTTGATTGTCGCAGTAGAATGAAATCGGACCAGATTGCGAAACACCAAGGAACGCCATCAAAGCATGTAACCATTTTGTTTCACGAACAGCCAAGGACATGGAAAGGTACTCACCTTCAGCAGATGAACAAGATACGACGGGTTGTTTCTTAGTCTTCCAAGAGATAGGAGATGAACCAAGAAACGCAACATGACTAGTAATCGATCGGCGAGTGAGAGGGCACGCAGCCTAATCATAATCAGTGTATATCGAGAGATGAAAATTACTGTCCGAGCGAAGCATAATACCTTGTCCCGGTGAGCCTTTGAGGTAACGAACAACGCGCATAGCAGCATCCCAGTGAGAAACACATGGTTGCTGCATAAATTGAGAGAGAATGAGAACGCTATAAGCAAGTTCCGGTCTGGTGATTGTCAAGTAGATGAGACGGCCAACAATACGACGATCGCGTTCTGGTTCAGAGAAGAAGGCGTCGGTAGCATGAGCAAGATGGTGATTTTTCTCCATCAGAACATGAGATGGGCGAGCTCCAAGTAGTCCACATTGAGAAATAATGTTAAGACTATATTTTCGTTGACAGGGAAACAAACCCTCCGGATGACGAGCAATTTCAATGCCCAAAAAATAACGAAGCGTACCAAGATCCTTCATATGAAAACACTTACTGAGATACACTTTGAAACTCGCAATTTTAGATGCATCATCTCCAGCGATGACAAGATTGTCTACATAGACAAAGACATACACACGGACTCCATCTTTGACATAAGCAAACAACGAGTGATCCGTAGTGGATTGTCGGAAACCATACCGAGTAAGAGCAGCTTTTAAGGTAAAGAACCAGCATCGAGGAGCCTGTTTTAACCCATACAAAGACTTGTGAAGTTTGCATACAACACCCGGAGAAGACTTAGTAAAACCAGGAGGAAGTTTCATGTAAACTTCTTCATCCAAAGTTTCATGAAGAAACGCATTATGGACGTCCATTTGATGAAGTTTCAATTTCTTTGCAACTGGGACAGCCAATAAAGAACGAATTGTTGTCATCTTGGAGACGGGGAAAATGTTTTCGTATAATCTTCACCCTCTTCTTGACGATTACCAAGGACAACAAGCCGAGCTTTATAATGCTCAGCATGAAATTTGAGCTTAAAAACCCATTTGCAACCGATTGCCCTCTAATGAGAAGGAAGATCCATCACTGTCCATGTCTTATTGGCCTCAAGACTACGAATTTCCTCAGCCATAGCCGCACGCCATTCATGATATTTCATAGCTTCAACAAAGGAAGTAGGCTCACTAATTGCAGTAATTGCAGCGAGAAAACCTTGGTAACTAGGCGAGAAATGGACAAAGCAAACAAAGTTAGCAATGGGATAATGGTTACCTGAAGAACCGCGAGGTGGATTAAATGAAGAGGAAGAATGTGATGGATCTATTTCGCGTTGTACAGTGTACATATGATATGGCTGAAGTAAAACAGAAGGCCTTTTTCTCGTTTACCCCGACCAAGATCTTCTGCTACCACGATTTGTGTATCACTGGATGTCGCAATCTCTGGTGCAACAGGAGATGAAGCAACTGCTGGAGGCGATTGTACAACAGAAGGTGTGTTGACAACTAAATCGTCAATGATAGGATTATCGACAATTGGAGCATCATTTATAGAGGCGACAGCATAAGGAACACCTCGGAGTGACAAGTTCCCCCTGTCCAAGACAGGTGCATCAAGACTCTAAGAAGCATCATCATCATCGGTATGTAGACCTAGTGGTGCTGGACTGGGAGAGACCGATTGGGATGGCCTATCTGAGAAAAAGGGGAAGAGATCTTCAAAAACAACATTACATGAGACAAAATATTCTTTTGTTTCCAAATTGTAGACACGCCATCCTTTCTGCCCATTAGGATATCCAACAAAGAGGCAGCGAGTACTCCGTTCATCAAACTTATCACAAATACGCGTTCCTTTATGAGCGTAGCAAAGACAACCAAATACTCTAATCAAATCATAGTTAGGCTGCTTCTGAAAAAGAAATTCGTAAGGCGTTTTTCCAGCCAGGACAGTAGACGGAGTGCGATTGATGAGATACGCAGCAGTAAGTACGCAATCACCCCAGAACTCGATTGGTAAGTTACCTTGAAATCGCAAAGACAGAGCAACATTGAGTATGTGCCGATGTTTCAGTTCGACACGCCGATTCTGTTGGGGTGTGCCTACACAAGATGTTTAGTGTGTAATGCCTTGAGATCCATAGTACGACTTAAGACCTATGAACTCAGCACCATTGTCACTTCTAATAATACATACAGATTTGTCAAATTGACGTTGTGACATTGTACAAAAATATGGTAAAATAGTGGCCATTTCACTCTTGGAACGCATGAGAAACACCCAAACAGCTCGTGAGTGATCGTCAACAATGGTAAGAAAGTAAGTCGAACGACAATTTGCAGGCGTACGATAAGGCCCCCAAATGTCGCAATGGATTAAATCGAAAACAGCAACTGCTTTATTATCACTCTCAGAAAATGACAAATGAGGTTGTATTGCTCTAACACAAACATCGCACAGCTGATGTGTGTTACGACTACAACTACTTAAATCAAGAACACCGGATAAATGATTCAGCAGAAACGAAGATGGATGTCCAACACGTCTATGCCAAAGCTCACGACCACGAACTCAAGACGACACTGTGTGAGCTTGAATTTCAACAGCGCCGCGAAATAGATAGATGCCATCACACTCTTCACCCGCACCAATCAGTGTCCTCGAAAAACGGTCCTGCAAGATACATATATTTTCAGTAAAAGTCGCTACACTAGGATTAAATCGCAGTAACTTTCCAACTGAAATCAAAGTATGCTCCAAATGGGGAACATAGAGAACATGATGAAGAAGGACATGTCCTCCCAAATTAAATTTCCCTTCCTTTGTAGCGGTGGCCGAGTCACCATTAGGAAGTCGTATAGGACACGAAATGATGGTGGAGACATCATAAAGAGATTGCAAATTTCCGGTCATATGATCAGAGGCACCAGTATCAAGAGAGATGATCAGGCGCTGGTGTGTTGAAAAGATGGACGAGACCCGTCCATTGCTCATTGGTAAGCCCCGAAAGACTGCCACGATCAACATCAGTCAGAACATGGGAGCGTTAAGGCTGAATTGCGTTGTTAGCAGAAGCTTGAACAGCATTAGCACGACATCCAACGTCGCGACCACGACGAGTTGAGCCTCTCCCATGACCACGGCCGTGACCACTATTTGTATGCCATGGAACACCGATAATCTGATAACAAACACTCACATCATGTCCTGATTTTCCACAATGTGTACATGTTAAATGACATCCACGACTTGCTGATGGAGATGGTTGTGATGCAGTAACAGAGAACCCAACGACGTCTGTCCGTGGTGCGACAGAACAAGTAACATTATGGTGCCTTTCTTCTTGAATCACCATACAAAATGCATAATCAAGTAACGGTGTAGGCTTGATACACAATATATTAGAACGTATGGTGCCAAAACGTACACCATCGAGACCCATCAAAAACTGATGTGTCCAATCCTGCTCGCGTTTGTCTTCAAGAGATTCATGAGAGCACAAGCATGCTTTCCACAACAACAATCAGGAAGCGGTTCGTATTCAAGCAAGTAATCCCAAATAAGCTTAAGCTTTCCAAAATACTCCTGAACAAACATCCCTTCTTGCTTAAAATTAGCGACTGCGGCTTTCAACTCATGAATTCGAGGAACATTCCCAACTGAGAATCGGTTTTCAATGCTCTGCCATAAGGTGTAAGCGCTAGAAGAACATGAGATAGAGGAACGTAACTCAGGTTCGATCGAGTTGAGAATCCAAGATACAAGCATAGAGTTAACAATACCCAAGATTTTGTAATCGGCTTCACCCTTACTTGGTTGTCGAATACTTCCATCGATAAAGTCAAGCTTATTTTTGGCGTGAAGCGAACGACGCATTTCTGTTGAGCAACACGGTACAGATCAATTGACCCGGATCTGCTGATGAATTGAGATAGTACTCTGATAAAATCGATGGCTCTGGTTTGGAGACACTAGTCGTTGCAACTACATAACTTGATTTTGACTGATTATCATCCAATTCAGACATGATTTATTTGGCTGAATGGATGGCAAAGAGATGTGTGATAGAAGCATGATTTGATATGAAAGAGAAGATGAGACCGAGGCTCTGTTCGTTGAGACGAAAACAGAGGCGGTGAAAGCGAGAGAAGAAACGACAGTGATTAAAACTCTTAGGATCAAATTTTTTGTTAAAACCCTAGAGCGCTGATACCATGTCAAAATGTTTAGCGGAAGATGTGTTTTATTGATATTAGAATGTACATATATATAGAGTTTACAAAGAAGAAGATCCAGGTATTCTATTTCCTAGTTTTGGCCTATTGCCTTTTTACAATCGTATATCGTATATTCTCTAATATTCTCCCATTACAAAGCACCAAAAGATAAAACAAATTAAAGATTAGAGTGAAGGACAAGGTAAAAACATAGTGTACTGTTTCTCGTAGGGATACTTCTTAGTTTCAACAGAGTATAGAGTCCACTCGAGATGAATCACTTCGAAATCATCGATGATTTTTCTGCTTACAATGATCCTCAGTTTCGGCTGAGCCTCTGGTTTTTTGAGATTACTCGAACCAATGACGAGTTTTCTGGAGGAGAGTCCGGCGAGACGTGTCTGTAAGTAAACTTCGACCGTACGGAAATTCTGGTTGTCCACAAACTCCCACCATTACTCAATCACAAACGTGAAGCTCGACTGAAAGTGAGAAGAGAAGAAGTCTACAAATTTCACAATCTCGTTGATGATAGTACGGAAAAGCATCATGATTGCTGAACACGATGTGTAGAGGGAAAAAACTGTAGATACAAAAGGGACTTGATTATAGAGAGACGCCATTTTCTTGTAAGGAAGATGATGAAGAGCGTGTAAAAATTTAGAGATTAAGTATGAAGAACAAGAGAGAGAATATGAAGAACAAGAGAGAATTGATTTGAGAGAGAGAGAATACTGAATTTTTCTTGTTATTTTCTTCTTTGCAATTACATCACATATATAAACTAACTAACACTAACTCTAGTTAATCTCTAACTCTAGTTACAACAATTAAGTCAAAGACACATTCCAGCAATTAAATCACAAGTTGCACAAGTTGCAACACAAGAAAAACCACACTTTACAAATGGTGTGCGGAATGAACAGTGCACGTTTTGCTACAGTACACGGTAAACATAAGCCTGGATCGATCGATTAGCTGCTTGGTCGATCCAGAGATGTACGAAAACTGAGATCGATCGATCCAAGCTATAGGATCGATCGATCCAGTTCTGTCGGACAAGGATTTGTGTTTTGATAAACTTGGATCGATCGGTCCAAGCTTGGGATCGATCGATCCAATGTTTTACAAGCTTCAACTTCATTTCTTTGCTTCATTTCAACACTCCCCCTCAAGATTGGCTGGTGGAGATCCAGTAAGCCCATCTTGCCATGAAGTTCCTCACATACCTTTTAAGTTGTCGCCTTTGTGAATACATCTGCACGTTGATCAGAACTCTTCACATAAGTTGGAGAGATAATACCTGCTTGGACATTTTCCCGAATGTAGTGGCAGTCTACTTCAATATGTTTGGTCCGCTCATGAAATACCGAGTTAGAAGCAATGTGTATTGCAGCCTGATTATCGCAGTGTAGAGTCATTGATTCTGATGACTCAACTCCGAGATCTTTAAGGAGATTCTTCAGCCATACCAGTTCCCCATTAATGCTTGCCATTGATCTATACTCAGCTTTAGCACTTGATCTCGAGATTACTTTCTGTTTTTTGCTCTTCCAAGTAACCAAGTTCCCTCCAACAAACATGCAATAGCCTGTGGTGGATCTTCTATCCACCCTATCACCTGCCCAATCTGCATCGCAGTACCCAACAATATCTGTGCTATTATTACGACCCATCCATATGCCTTTTCCTGGTGTACCTTTCAAGTACTTCAGGATCCTCTCAACCATTTGCCAATGATGCTTAGTGGGAGCTTGCATATGCTGGCTTATTTGATTCACAGCAAAGCAGATATCTAGTCTAGTAATGGTAAGATAGATCAACTTACCTACCATTCTCTGATATTGCTTAACATCCTCAAATAGCTCCCCCTCACAAATAACCTTATAGCTATCTTCAATTGGTGTTTTCGCAGGTTTTGAACCAATCTTTCATGTCTCTGATAATATGTCCAATGTATACTTTCTCTGAGAAAGAAACAAGCCCTCATCAAAGTTGCATACCTCAATTCCAAGGAAGTACTTCAGCCTTCCCAAGTCTTTGATGTCAAATGAAGATTTGAGGAGCATTTTTGTTTGCTCAACACCAGCAACATTGTCACCTGTGATGATAATATCATCCACATATATGAGCACAGCAACAATACCTTTCTCTCCTTGAATGGTGAATAAAGTGTGATCAGCTTCTGATCGACGAAACCCTTTCTCAAGAAGACAACTACTCAATCGTTGGTACCATGCTCTTGGAGACTGCTTAAGACCGTATATTGCTTTCTTGAGTCTACATACTTTGCTATTGTTGGCGACATCATGAAAGCCTTGAGGAGGTGCCATATATACCTCTTCTTCCAACTCCCCTTGAAGGAAAGCATTCTTAACATCCATCTGCCATATATCCCAATTAAGATTAGTAGATATAGAGAGAAGAACACGTACTGAGTGAATTTTTGCCACTGGAGCAAAAGTTTTTGTGTAGTCCTCTCCATATTTCTGAGTAAATCCCTTGGCTACTAACCGAACTTTGTACCTCTTTATCTCTCCAGAGCTTATGTACTTAATGGTATACACCTATTTACAGCCCACAAGCTTCTTGTCATTAGGTAGATCAGCCATCTCCCAAGTACCATTCCTCCTCATGGATTCGATTTCCTCAATCATAGCCTCAACCCAAACTTTACTCATACATGCTCCTTCATAGCTAGATGGCACTGAGTTTTGGTCAATCTTACTAAGAAACACTTGGTGTTCCTCTAGAAGATGAGCAACTGAACAATAGGCTTGGATAGGATGAGCCACAGCCTGATTGTTGTAGTAGACTCTAGTATTCTTCCAATTATCTGGACCAAATTTGATCTTTTCACTTCTTCTAAGAGGAGGAGGTTCAACCTCTTGAACATTATCTTCTTCAGAATCTTCAGCTTCTGAAGTTGAACCATTTGTTTGAGTTTCTCCCTCTTCACCAGTTGTAGCTGATTCTCGAGTGGGGATTTCAACATTGTTAGTCTCACTGTCATCATCATGAGACTCAGCTGTAGGTGTCTCATTCTGTCCTATCAGTTCCCCAAGACTATTGAGTATAAACTCCAACGTAGAAGCTTGATCATATCCAGGAGATGCCATATCCTTCAAGTTATCCCAGTTCTTCTCACTGAAATAACTCTCTTCCTCGTTAAACTTGACATCCCTTGATACATACACTCGGCTCATCTCTGGATTGTAGCATTTGTACCCTTTCTGAGTAGAGGAGTACCCAACAAACATACATTTTATGCTTTTGGGCTCTAGCTTGTTCCGCTGAGCTTCTGGTACAAACACATAACACACACATCCAAACACTTTGAGATGATCAATACTCGGTTTAGTCTTGTTTAATACCTCATATGGAGACACCCCGCCAAGATGCTTGGTTGGCAGCCTGTTGATCAAATAGCATGCAGTCATCACTGCATCTCCCCAATACTGCTTTGGAACACTTCTGTCAAACATCATTGTCCTAGCAACCTCCATGAGATGCCTATTCTTGCGTTCTGCAACTCCATTTTGCTGAGGAGTGTAGGCACAAGATGTTTGGTGCACAGTCCCTTGCTTCCCCAACAATTCTTTAAACTGATTGCTCATGTATTCCCCTCCATTATCACTTCTCAAAATCTTAATCTTAGCTCCAAACTGTGTAGAAACATAGTTGTGGAACTTTGAGAATGCCTCAAATACGTGACTTTTTGATGGCATAAGAGTTACCCACGTGTATTTGGATTTCTCATCAATGAAGGAAACAAAGTACTTATATTGATCACGAGAAACACAAGGAGTAGTCCATACATCTGAGTGAACAAGACTAAAGCAATCATCATAGACCGTAGATGATTCTAGAAAAACAGTTCTACAATGCTTTCCTAGAATACAAGCTTCACACTTTTGATGATCTTGAGTCATGTTCGGTAAGGTTAGATGTAGAGCCTTGGAGTGTGGGTGACCAAGACGAGCATGCCAAACTGAGCTGGAGGAAATATAACTTAAAGCAGAGCAAGAAGCAGCAACACTATCAACATTATTCAACACATAGAGACTATCCTTGGCGCGTCCTTCGCCAAGCAATCAAGATTCTTTGTTGCTTTCTGAACAGATACCAAGTTATTAGAGAATTCAGGCATATACATAGCTGTGGTGTTCCTTTCAAACAGCTCTAAATTTCCGATTCCTCTAATTGGAATATCTTTCCCATTAGCAATTGTAACCTTTCCAGAATGAGGTTTAACATTACTAATCAGCCTAGCATCACTAATCATATGATCTGAAGCGCCAGAATCAACTATAATGGGCTTATGAGTTTTAGAGACAAATAAGCCTTTACCAGATTCCTTGAGATGAGTGATGGATTTGAAGAAGGCTTCAAGGTCTGACTTTCTAACCACATCATCATCAATCGTATTGGCAACCCTAGCACGCCCTCTAGACGTCTGACATGTGCTCTTCTGCCTCATGTTTCTCAAATGCGGGTAGAGAGTCCAGCACTTCTCTTTGGTGTGACCTTTGATTTTGCAGTGTTCACACGTCCAGCAATTATCCTTGGTGTGACCTCTTCCTTTGCAATTATGACACACCACATTTCTTCTCTCTGCTTGGTTATAAGCCCCTTGGCTTATATGAGCAGCCTCACTTGTCCCTCGAAAGAGACCTTTTGACCTTTCTTCCTTTTGGATCATCATACATACTTCGTTCAAGGTTGGCAGCTTCTCAAACCTTAACATGTGGTGGATCAGTCCTTTCAATGATCCGTTGAGCGTGAGAAGCAAACCAAAAACTAGATCTTGCTCTCGCCTCTCCATTATCTCCTTCAGTTCTGTGGTAGGAGGTCTCAGCATCTCCAACTCAGCCCACAACGTTCTGAAGTCACCAAACAAGGTCTTGAATGACTTCTCCTCTTGTTGGAGATCATTCAGTGCCTTCTTTACCTCAAAAATACGACTAAGATTCGAGGTATTTCTATATACACTCAAGAGAGTGTCCCATAACTCCTTTGCAGTTTCAGCATATGAGTAAGCTGCAAGGATAGATGGCTCCAACGAGCTCTGAAGAACCGCAAGAACAAGCTAGTCCTCTTGGATCCACTTGGAATCCTCCTTACTAGGGCCGGTTTTGATTGGAGACTCCACTTCTCCTTCATCAGCCTCGGCTTCCTCTTTCTTCTTGTCCGTGGACACTTCTTGAGAACCAACGATGTGCTCCCATAAACCACGGCTCCTTAGAGCAGTTCGTGTGGTCCTAGACCACAAAAGATAGTTGTCACCCTTAAGGACAACTGGTAGAGTGATTTTCCTTTGACTCTCCATTGATGGATTTCAGAAAAACAAAGAGACAAAAAACAGAGTACGAACAGAGTAAATTCGCAGAAATTAGGCCTTCAAGAGCTTTGTTGCTCTGATACCATGTAGAAATTTAGAGATTAAGTATGAAGAACAAGAGAGAGAATATGAAGAACAAGAGAGAATTGATTTGAGAGAGAGAGAATACTGAATTTTTCTTGTTATTTTCTTCTTTGCAATTACATCACATATATAAACTAACCAACACTAACTCTAGTTAATCTCTAACTCTAGTTACAACAATTAAGTCAAAGACACATTCCAGCAATTAAATCACAAGTTGCACAAGTTGCAACACAAGAAAAACCACACTTTACAAATGGTGTGCGGAATGAACAGTGCACATTTTGCTACAGTACACGGTAAACATAAGCCTGGATCGATCGATCCAAAATAATAGGATCGATCAGATTAGCTGCTTGGCCGATCCAGAGATGTACGAAAACTGGGATCGATCGATCCAGTTCTATCAGACAAGGATTTGTGTTTTGATCAACTTGGATCGATCGGTCCAAGCTTGGGATCGATCGATCCAATCTTTTACAAGCTTCAACTTCATTTCTTTGCTTCATTTCAACAGAGCGTTGGTAAAGAGAGAGAGAAAGAGTAAGTGCTTGTGCTTATAAAGAGTTAGGAGAGGAAGAGCTTTGGTCAACAAGAAAGTTTGCAGCAAAAACAAAAACAAAAAACAAGAAAGTTTGCATTCTCAACGTTTACTTGCAAGAAATAAATACTTTACTCGAAGGAATATATATGGATTTCCACAGATCAAATCTTTGAGACATCAGTGTCTTTAGAAGAATTTTCGACAGACGCAAGGATTTACGGAGTCAAAGCGGGAGTAATATAAAGTCTACATTATTCACAAGGACGCGAATACGGACTAATTAGTATCGTGTCAACATTGCAAAGCATGTAACGGATGTAATGGCATTTCCTTGTACGATTTGGAAAGCAAAAAAAGCAATGCTAATCTGGCATACATATCGTATCAGAGTAAGACGAAGAGAGAAGAAGAAAAATAACAGCATACAATGTCTGTTAGCGTGTAAAGCTTACCTCGAAAGGAAGTAGTGTCAAAAATCTTGTTCTAATTATTTGTCTTCAGCATATGGTGCATATAGCTGCTTATGCAATAATTTGTACTTCGATGTTTTGTATTCGACTTTGTAACAATGCTTGTACTCTGGTTTTTAATGAAAGCAATTTAGTGGGCAAAAAAAAAAAAAATTAATTTGACAGTTTTTGTTTTCTAAAATGATTTATATAATTTTTTAGCATTTTCTTACATTTGTTAACTTTTTATACACCAATTGTAATCTATTGTCATGTTCAAGTAAAATGAATCTTTCCATTTTTTTTGAATGGAAAGTGTGGAAAAGTTTAGCAAACAATGAAAAACTAGGTAGTAGCATGTGCCATGCGCGGAGTAAAAAATCTATAAACTATTTTATTAAGTATGATTTTAAAATTATTTGAAGTGTAAGTGGGGGTTATTGGTTTGTGTATTTTAATTGATTTGGAAATCCAAATCAAATTCAATGTTATTGGTTTTATGATTTTAAAATTCATTTTCAAATCTTGTGTTATTTGTTTTATGATTTATAAATACAAATTCAAATTACGTGTTATTCAATCCCACAGATTTACTTATGGATTTGATTTCAGAGTGGATTTTAGTAGATTTGTATGGATTTTCATGTTAAAAATACAAAGACTCAAATCCGAGGGAAAACCTACGGATTCGCAAATACTACAAGAATTTCTAAATCTTAGATGAATTTCTAAATCAATTAAAATACATTAACGAATAACACCCTCTAAGTAATTTAATTGATTTTATATGTAAGTTAATAATATTATGAGTAACATCAAGATTTGTGTTAGTAATGCAACTGCAAATATATAATATGATTATAAAATTTTATAATCAATTATCATCTTCTTTTTAATACGAATGCAATTGCATATTTAAGGATCCTAAAGCGGACTAATACACTCAATTCAACCAACTCCGTATCGAACTAATATATTATTGAAAAGTCCTCTGGTACGACTCGACGCACTTTAGTTTTAGTTTTAGTGAAGACATCAATATAACTTTTTTTTTTTGGTTGAAACCAATATAACTTAATTATTAAAAACAGTTTTAGTGATTTATTTTGTTTTACAAAATTCAAATCATATCATATGCAGAAAAAATATATCTCCTCTGTTTCATAATATAAGTTATTTTGGCTAAAAGCATAAAGATTAAGAAAATCAAATTTTCTTCAAAAAGTATCATATAATATATAAGTTAAAAACAACTCAGCCAATCATAAAAAAAATCTGTAGAATATATTTGGTCACACATTTTTCAATAATTGTAAAAGTTGCATAGAAATATGAGAACAACTTATATTTTGAAACAAAAAAACCTCTAAAACAACTTATATTATGAAACATATGGAGTAATTTTTTATTATATGTTTGATGTGATCTTTCAATTTATTTTTTAAAAATAAAACTAAACAAAGATGATAAGAGAAATGTAATGATTTAGAAACAATAAATGTGATATAATTGGATTACAAATCTTCCTCATTCTATTTGATTGGCTAATAAATATTTTTAAATTATTTACTAATTTTTGTGGTCGCTAATTAAGGAAAGGGAGTGAGATTTATGTCGAATTAACAATTAATTAATGGTTAGTCTAATGAGATATATTTGATTCTCTAACCAAATTAATATGAGTGGCATTGATTGTAATTACTCTAATAATATGAACATATATATTTTTATATTATTCTGAAAATCGCTCTGGTGATGACATATCAGCATGACATAATTGTAAATTACATGTGAAGTCAAAGTTCATTTTTATCAATCTTTCTCAATTAATATATAGGGGATGCAAATGAGATAATGTTGATAGAAACATGAACATTTTTTAAGAAAATGTAGTATGAAAAAAACTGAAAATTTTATTGATGTTTATATATATAATATCTAAACATTTGTTCTTTAATAAATCCCATAGGTTAGTGTCATTTAACTTCTTTTTTTTGGTTCTCCCTAAGGTGTTTGACAGTTTGAGTTATCTTTCAAGAAATTTACCATAAAAATGTTATAATAAATATTGTTTTTCTCTTAAAATAATGTAAATGAGAAATTTAGAATGTTGAAGAAAGGAATGAATTTAGAGAATTTATCCAAAAACAAAAGGTAAAATGAAACAAATTTGAAAATTTTAAATGATGTCTATTAGTAGTATATATGTAATTGTTGGGATATATATATCACATAGCTCACTCCAATCACTAAGAGTGCATGCAGATTAAAATCTATGCACGTAGAAAAGGAAAGTAAGTGACCCACTGACCCTCTGATGGGATTACAACATGCAGCATGCAGCATGGGACATGGGACACATACATCAAAAAGTTAATGCAGAAATAAAGAAAATCTCAGTATTAACTTTCATGATTTAGAAACAATGAGCTAAGATTTAGTCCATCTAAATTCTTTAGAGAAGCAGAACCCTAATGCAGGGAAAAAAATATCAAAATTCCAATGCAAAACAAAATTTTAAAACTAACCACTAGGAAAACTCTGGTGTACCTTGCACATCATCAAACAAGCCATTGAATCCGGATACGGATAAGTCCAGACTTTGAACTTCTTCAAAGTGATGAAGCAAAGAAAGATCCATGTAGCAATCGCTCTCTGTGTCATTAGTCCATATAGTGAAAACAGACTAGCTAGAATTCATTAGTTGAGATCGGATATTTCTTTCTCAATACAACTTTGTATCCATGTAGCTGCCCCAACAATATCATCACCCATATCAAGTTTTGGCCCAAGAAAAGCTTCCCCTCCATTGCAAATAAACCCCAGAGGAATGTGGGAGTGTGAGTTCAACGCAAATACCGCCACGTTTATAAAAATTCAACAAGAACTTATTGTAAATTTAGAAAAGTCCAAGTCTATATATGTTAATGAAACCACTTAAAGGTCTTGTGCCATGCGTAAAGTGAGTGGTACTTTGAATTGTATGATAAGGCAAGTGAAGGTCTTTGTAGAGAACACTCATAATTGTGTAAGACCCATTTACCATGAAATAAGTTAAGTCAAAGGAATTAAGAAAAAACAGATTGCTATGTGTTTAAGATTTATTTCCCAAGCTTATACCACACACAATTAAATGAATGAGGCTGTGACCTTTGAAATCTGCTGAACAACCACTAGACTTGTGGAAATGCTCAACGGCCACGGAGTTGCTGATGTGGGCTTTCTTGGTTTGGTTTCGCCTGAAACAATGGCTTGTGAAAGCCGAAATAAAAAGCGCCACCGTTGCAGTGACGTCATTTTGACAATTCGTGACTAAAGCCAAAGGGTACTATCACCACGGCCATCAGATTGTCGGAATAGGAAAAGCGGTTAAGCTTCAGGGACTACCGATCTTCGAGCTTCTGGGCCACGAAGCCGAAGAAGCAGAGGAGGATTGATTGAGGAAAATAAGGAACGAACGGAGAGAAACTAAAAGAAAGAAGATAAAGCAAATAGAAAATTACAAACTTCGTTTGGTATACCTGTTCTTGGCAAGAAGGGGATTTTTTTTCCCTCAAACTTTACTCTAAGAAAAATTCAGTCCATAGTATAGATACTTCCATACATATAAATATATAATCATTAATAGCCATATAAGGAAAAATCCAAAATACATAATACATACTTACAGACACACAATGCATTCAAGCTTTTGCTTGCATAGGAATATACAAGAACTGAGCTATAATGATTTTAAGACAACATATTTTTCGCAGAGGCGATGAAAGCATCGACAAGGCGGAGCCATGCTCGACGCCATGGACAATCAAAGCAGACAAGCACAAGAATGCCTAACAGCGCAATCACATAAGTTGAAGCACTACTCCAATAGAAGACAAACATGTCAATAACAGCTTCATCGTCGTCTTCTTCTTCCCCCGGTCCATTATCTGCATCTTCTGAGCTCTTTTTAGCTTTGCAACTTCTATCAGTCGGTGGACCACAAAGAAGAGGATTGCCTAAGTAGCTGTTAACGCTGAATGTGTTAAATTGCCTTCCTTGGGGAATGATGCCAGATAAATTGTTGTAAGAAACGTTGAAGACAGCAAGAGAAGTGAGATTGGTTAATTCGTGAGGAATGCTCCCCTGTAGCATGTTAAAAGAAAGATCAAGGCTCTCAATGTCCTTCAGTTTGGAGAAGCTATCCGGTATAGAACTCGACAAGACGTTGTGAGATAGATTTATGGCTCTTATTTCCGAGAGATCTCCAAGCTCCGATGGGATAACACCACTCAATTCATTCCTTGACAGATCCAACCCATACATATAATCAAGTGTTTCTCCAGTGTAAATATCATACCTTTGCTTTGCTGCAAATTGGATTTCGACACTCATATATGTGTCATAGTCTAGCCTGAACTCATCTACCAAAAAAGTGGATTTGTAAAATTCAAACTGAAAGCTATCTACAAAGCCATATGTGACACTTGTCATCTCGTCTTCGTCCCTCGATCCAAATGATAAGTTATAAAGGCATGAAGGTATGATACCATTGAGCTTGTTGTCGGAAAGATCTAGAAGTCTGATTTTTCTCAAATCACAAAGCTTCCTTGGAATAGATCCTGTTAAATTGTTCCCCCTCAACAAAAAAAATCTCAAGTCCCCGGTATTGACAAACTGTGGGATACTCCCAGAGAGTTTATTGTTCCGCAGATCAAGTATCTTAGCATTTTCCAACAGTGTGACAGGAACGGGCCCCGTGAAGTTGTTGTCATGTAGGAATAATTTTATCCCATACATAGAATTAACAAACGACGAGGGTAGGTCTCCAGATAATAGGTTTCCAGAGAGGTCCAAAAAGTTTAGCTGATAAACGGCCAACAAAGAAGGTGGCAATGTACCTTCTAAGAGATTGTTTGATAGCAATAACATAATCAAATGCGATGAGTCGGGTATCCAACTTGGAATAGAACCTGTGAGTCGATTGTTTGATGCGTCAAGTACTGACAAATTAACCAAGGTAAGCAAACCAACTCCAATCTCCCCCGTAAATAAGTTGTTATCCATCCTCAGCACAATCAATGAAGTTAGGCTAGTTTTTCTTGGAAGAATATGACCACTAAATTTGTTGTGAGAGAGCTGCATAATTTGTAATGAAAAACAACCTGTGAATAAGCTTCTAGGTAGCTCCCCAGAAAAATTGTTGTGAGACAGGTCCAGGAATGATATGTTCTTCATCTCACCCATAGACGATGGCAAATTGCCTTGGAACTTATTATCAGTGCCATCCATATGTACCAGATTCGGAAGCACGTGGCCAAAATTATCAGGTAGCACTCCGCTGATATCATTTGCCGAAAAATCCAAGACTTGCAACATATGCACCATTGTAGGAATCTGAAAGGTAGTGAATGAATTATTCTTCAATTGTAAGACTTTAAGTTCTGGGTTATTCTCCAACAGCCATGAAGGAATGTCTCTGGATATTCTATTGCTGGATAGATCAACGAGACGCAACTTCTTTTGGTACATGAGAAAGTCAGGGATTTTCTCCAAGCTACAGAACGATAGCACAGCAACACTCAATTGAAATTTTGGTGGCCAAGTCATTTCTGTCTCTACTTGTATCATATCAGATGTTGATGAAAATTTGAACACCTTGAGCTTTGTGAGGTTGGCGAATGGATTAAGCGAGAATAAGCCTTCGAAGTTATTATCTGACAATGATAAATACTCGAGGGATTCGAGTCTTTTGAAACTAGATGGTAGACTTCGACTTAGTTGGTTTAATGAGAGGTCAAGAACCCGCAGCTTGTTCAAGCTACCTAAACACAGAGGAAGTTGACTAACAAAATAATTTCCTTGGAGATAAAGCTCCCGCAGATTCTTCATTTCACAAAAAACTGCACAAAAATAAAAGGTAGTTCAAAAAACAACAAGATGATGAGTAATAATAAAAAGTAGTTGTTCTCTTCTGGAGAATTCACGAGACACTTCTCACACATAAAATGTTCCGATGTTCAGATCGATAATCTTTGAGGTGAAGCAAACACAGGTCACCTTTTATCGGTTCAGGTCCATAGAACTCATTCCAAGCAAGATCCAGGACTTCCAAGTTAGGCAAATACTTCAGTTCTAAAATAAAGTAAACACAAAATATTGTACCATGAAAACGATCGTTGTCGGATAATAAGTAGGCTATATCCATCCAAAAAAGGTAAAAAAAACTCAAAAGCAAGCTTGCCTTGCAATTCCTTTGAGCTAGAAAAATAATTTCCACTTAGATCCAGAGCTTTCAGCTTTTGCAGGTGAGTAAACTCTGCCACAAGACAAAGAGACACAAAGCAAGACACATTTTATTAATGTGGATAGGATGATCTTAGAGATGACATAAACCATTCAACAATTATGTGCGGAGTAAATCTGTTAAAGTTGTACTCTGTGAAGTAAAAAAAAAAAAAAAAAAACGTAGATGCTACACCTGGCATGGAGCTGTTATATCCATTTCCACTAAGATCCAGCAGTTCCAAGTTTATCAAGTTTTTTAGTTCTGAAATTGAGTCTAGGAGGATAGAAGAATGATACGAACTGCTATTAGAACATGGAAAATCACAGAGATTGCAATACAAAAACCAAACCATCAAACCAAAAATGTATTAGCAATAAGTAGACCTTGTTACAAATGGAGAAACACACCTTTAGCAGGAAAAGGGCCATTCATGTTGTTGAACCTAAGAAACAGGGTAGTAAGTGACGTAGCAGCGTTAAGAAAGGGAAATATGCTGTTGTTGAATTGATTTGAAGAAAGATCCAGAATCTCCAGGTTTCTTAATCTACTTAAGCTTTTATAACCTGCAGGCGAGAATATTGTTAACAAGGTATACAAAAATAAGATAGCGAACCCTAATCACTTCAATAAGTTCAATGATAATTTTTAGTTTACTCGCGCAAACGAAATAAATAGAGTTGATTATAATTTGTGGTTCAAGTAATTAATGCCGAAAAAGGTACTATAACCTTTTGATGCAGGGAAAAATCTAAGTACCATGGTTTTAAAAGGTGTAAACTTTCAAGAATTAGAAGAAAAAAATAAGATATATTTCATCTAGAAATAAGATAGTTTTACAGCGAAAAATGTTACCACAAAATGTTTACAGGTATACCTTCCATATCATCAAATAAGGCACTGAAAGTGCAACTGGATAAGTCCAGACTTCGAACATCCTCAAAGGGGTGCAGCAAAGAAAGATTTAGGAGTGATTCCACTGGTTTTACTTCTCATCAAGATACCTAAACCACGATGCAGTTTAATCTCATCTGCTCGCATTGCAGGAAGTCGGGCCATGAGAAGGCATTCTGTTTGCAATTGAATGGTCATCCTGATTGGTGGATCGAACGTAACGCTCACTCTGGTGGTAGAGGTTCTTCTCGCGGTGGTCGTGGAGGACAGTTTCTCGGTTCTTCTGTTGTGGTCAATAAGTAACAAGCTATTGCCGCTCATGCAACGACTTTGAATGCTTGTGTTTTTCTGAAGTTCACGCTTGAGCAATGGAAGGCAATAAACATGATGGCTCAAGAAAAAACTAGCGGTGGTAATCAAGAGAAATTTTTGTTAAGAAATTCGGAGATGTTATAGTTGACACGGGAGCTTCTCATCATATGACTGGGAACTTCTCGTTGCTCACTGATATTATCAACATCCCTCCGTACTCTGTCAAACTAGAGAATGAATTGCTTGTCGATTGATTATCGATGCTTTATAATATATATATCGGAAATGGCAACTTAACATAATACGAATATACAAATAATTCTTGAATGACCATTCTTGGGTTCACCCTAGGGATGAACCTCTTTATTCACCCCCTTTTTTTTAGCCAATCAAAATATGTCATCTAATTAATTTAAACAAAATAATTAATATTAGTGGGACGGTACCTTCTTTTTAATTTCCCCATTTATCTTCATTTTTCTCCTTCTCGTTTCCCATGTACCTTTTTTAATTTTGATATTGTTTTTTTTTTTTTTTTTTTTTTTCTGATATTGTCTTTTTTTTTTTTTTTCACGATGAACCACTATAACTCTTGTCAAATTCCTACCAAATATAAAACTTTAAATTATATAAAAATTGACAGATTACTCAAAACTTAAACATAAACTCTAAACCCTAAAGTTTAACTCTAAACCCTAAACTCTAAACCCTAAACCCTAAACCCTAAACTCTAAACCATAAACTCTAAACCATAAACTCTAAACCCTAAACCATAAACTCTAAACCCTAAATCCTAAACTCAAATATAAATAGTAGACATAATTACCACCATAACTTTTATTAAGATAATATTAATTTTTATTTTGTTTAAATAAATTAGATGACATATTTTGATTGGCTATAAAAAAAAGATGAATAAAGAGGGTGATTTTTCTTCTTGAATATGGGCCAGCGTATAAGGGTCAATGTATCAAATCAAAAATACCCGCAGCTTTCTTATAACTTTTATGAAAAGAATATCGGGTTTGCTTAGCCCGGCAACAAATATCACAAACCACGTCATTCTCGGTTGTGTTAGTCAAACCAACTGAATTCAACAAATTTGACAAAACTCTACTAGAGGGATGCCCAAAACGACAATTTCATAAACTACTACCAACTTATGTTGCTTTATTCGCTATTCCTCCAAAAATTCCTCGAAAAATATAGACCCCACCGCATTCTTCACCCGCACCAATCATTTTTGTCCTGGTATGGTCCAGTAAAACACAAAGATCAGCAGTGAAAGTGATAGATGATCCTTTTATGGCCTTTAACAATTTTACAACAGAAATTAAATTGCACTTAAAATTAGGTGCATATAAAACTTCATGTAACCATATGTCACCTTCTCTGATAGATAAGGAAACATAATATAATAGGAATGTGTATTTTTTGTACTTATTATTATTTGACCGTTGTAATGACTCTATATAAACTATCTATGGAATACATAAAAAAGCGCCGATTGTGCTATTCACTAATCAATATGGTATCATAGCTATTGCTCTAACCTAAATATCTTCTTTTCTCTTAGCCGCCACTTTTATCTCGTCTCTGCAATTCTCTGAATTTTTTTTCTCAAAACTTTTCTCTCTTAAAATTTATGTCATTTTCGTCTCCTCTCTCTCACCAATCTCCCTTACAATCTCTATTTCTGTCTCAGTTTTTGTTTTTCTCTCTCTTAGTCTCTTCTCCAAACTTCAAATATATTTGTTACTTGCGATTATGTATCCTTGGCAACCACTACTCCACCTTCTGCTGCCTCACTTACGCAAATCCGAGCACACATCCCCATCACTCTCGACATGAACAAGATGAATTATGACCAGTGGCGTATTCTGTTTGAAACTCATTGCTTCAGCTTCTCTCTCACCGGCCATCTCGATGGCACCTCCTTACCCACCGGAGCAACGGACACCACCTGGAAGCAACTCGACAACACCGTTAAGATGTGGATCTACAGTACTCTTACCGAATCCCTTCTCAACTCTGTTTTGAAGAGTGATTGCTGCACTCGGGAACTCTGGCTCGCTCTTGAAAACTTGTTCCGCCTCACGTATCTCGAACACTCTCCTCGCGTATCTCCACCTCACTCCACTTCACAACCTCCATCACTTGTTTCTCACGATCCATCCACCTTTGATCCTCCGGTTCTTCCCCTTAATCACTCATCTGACAACAATTTGCCATCCTCTACTACTATAAACCCTCCACAATTCACGGCTGCAACTCAAGAACAACCCCCTCAAGAACCTCATCGATCACATTCAAACCCGGAGCCGTAGTGGAATTACTAAAAAGAAAACAAATTCTCTCTCTATACACAAATGTGATCTCTCCTCTCTCGTCCTCCTATATCAAAGCCGCCAATGATCCAAACTGAAACTCTGCAATGAAAGACGAATATAATGCGCAAATCGTAAGCGACACGTGGACGATTTTTGCGCGCCCACCTAATGCTAACATTGTGCGTTCAATGTGGATTTTTAGGCATAACTTTGATGTAGGTGGTTGACTCTCCCTATATAAGGCGCGTCTAGTTGCAAACGGAAAATCACAACAAGTTGGGATTGACTGCGATGAAACTTTTAGTCATGTTGTCAAACCGGCTCCTCGTTGCTCTATCTCGGCATTGGCCCATCCACCAACTAGACGTCAAGAACATTTTTCTTCATCGCAATCTCGAGGAGACCGTCTACATGTACCAACCTCCTGGATTTTTTGACACGACTCGATCACACGAAGTGTGCCTCCTTCACAAATCCCTTTACGGACTCAAACAAGATCCTCGTGCGTGGTATCAACGTTTTGCTCCATACGCCACCAAAATAGGTTTTAAACAAAGTAAAACCGATGCTTCTCTCTTTTTCTATCACAAAGGCCATGACTACGCTGATATAACCCGTTTTTACACCTTTGTGGACATGATTTTACGATCTTTTGCAGGAGTTTTAACTCGTTTTCTAATGGTTTTCAAGTGATTTCCATATTTTGATGTTTTAAAAGTCTTTTCAGGTAATTTGGGCAAAAGAAGCAAAAAGTGGAGCAAAAGTCTTGTTTTTGGACAGATGCAAACTGTCAGAAGTTTCACATCTAATGAAGACCTTCTCACCGTCTGATCAATCCCAATTTTGGACACAAGATAGAAGGATCAACCACCTTTCATATGCAAGTAATTTGAAGATAATCCAACGGTTTAATCTCAGGTTACATCAAGAACACTGAAGCCCCGCCAAGCTGTCGAGCAGAAGCAGGAGTGTGGAGAAACCACTCTCTACCGCAACCTTTGGCTCGACCATGCGGTCAAATCATCATCCACCGCAACCTGAAGCCTCGTCCATGCAGACAGCACCAGTTTATCTCGTATCCAGCCCAACTTCAAGCCCACTCCAAATCCGTCACTTGTTTCGCCAAAGACGAACCCTAGACGTCTCAAGACACCAGAAGAACATATAAATACGTCATTTAAGCCTCTTAGATCGAAATCTTTGATACATATTACACATACTTTATAGCTTTAGTCGCTTTTCGCTTTTGTTCTTCGTTCGTTCGTCGGGAAGAGATCTCAACTCTGTACTTTTTAGAGAAGATTTTGAAACCCTCTTACTTTCTTACTCTCTCTGTTTTCGTAACTTTTTTATTAATTTAATGATGATTTGTGAATCCATGTGTGAGTAGTTTACTTGTTGGGTTTTAAGGGTTTTCAAAGGGTTTAATCATGGATCTATCTTCTTAGGTTGTTAGACTTAGGATCATTTATATGGTTCTTTGTTCTATTCTTTTTGTTACTGCATGTTGCTTGATTGATCACCGAGTGACTGATCCAAGGAAGATAAAACCATGTTAGTGCTGAATTTATTAACCTGAACTAGAGTAGGCGAGCAATTGTGTTGTAAGATACGAAAGCATACTTACAGGGCATTGTGGGCGTAATACAAACTCGATTTTATTACTGATTTTTCTGTGTAGTAACCAACGAAAGTAGAGTTGCTAAGTTGTTTAGATCTAGATGTTTAGCTCTACGTGAGTAGGTTAAATACGATTCCGTGTTCCAGTTCTAGAACCTAGTCTACAAAGTCGCTTTAAATCAAACTAATGCTTGTTTGATCCGATCCATGATCCCTAGAGAATTTCCTGCTGCCCAATGTTTTTAATCCATGAATTTACATCGTTTATTTACTTGCTTTTATTTGTTTAATTTGCTTGTTAGAAACCGTGACAACCTCCCTGAAATTTGATAAGTCTAGACGCAACTTTAGATTAGCTAAAAATCCTATGTACACAAGTCCCTGTGGATTCGACACCCTTAATATACTATTGTGATCTGTGCGCTTGCAGTTTTCTTTAAGGGGAAAACTTGTTAGGAGTTTTTCACCGCATCATACGCCTACCTCCTTCTCTACGTGGATGACATCGGCCTCACCGCTTCAAGCAACACATTACTCAGGTCGATCATAACCTCCTTAAGCTCTGAATTTCCAATGACAGATTTAGGCATTCTTCACTATTTTATTGGTATTGCAATAAACAGGAACAAAGAAGGAATGTTTTTCACTCAACACAATTACGCCATGGATATTATTCACCGTGCTGGAATAAACGGATGCAACCCCGTCTCCACTCCCGTCGACACATCCTCCAAATTAGCCGCAAGCACGAGAGAACCGGTCAAGGACTCAACACTGTATAAAAGCCTAGCGGGAGCACTTCAACATCTCACTTTCGCTCGCCTCGACATGGCCTACGCGGTTCAACAAGTTTGTCTTCACATGCACGATCCAAGTGAATAGCACTTCAATGCTCTAAAAAGAATCATATGTTATGTAAAAGGAACTATAACACATGGGCTACATTTAACGCCAACAAATATGTCCAAACTCACAGTCTACACCGAAGCGGATTAGGCCGGATGAACCACCACGCGACGATCAACCTCCGGCTACTGTCTATTTCTCGGCGACAATTTGGCCTCATGGTCCTCAAAGCGCCAACCTACGGTCTCTCGCTCAAGCGCTGAGGCTGAATATAGAGGTGTAGCTAACGCCATCGCCGAAGCCACTTATATACGTAATCTTCTTCTCGAGCTACACTGTCCAATCACAACGGCTACAATCGTCTATTGTGACAACGTTAGTGCGGTCTATCTATCTACAAATCTAGTGCAATATCAAAGAACCAAACACGTGAAAATTGATCTTCATTTCGTTCGGGAACGCATCGCAATAGGCCAAGTCAAGGTTCTTCACGTACCATCGGCTCATCAATATGTGGATATCTTCACAAAAGGACTTCCATTAGCTCTCTTCAACTCTTTCTGATCCAGCCTTAACGTTCACCCTCATCACGTTACGACCGTGGGGGGGGAGTGATAGATAAGGAAACATAACATAATAGGAATGTATATATTTTGTACTTATTATTTGACTGCTGTAATGACTTTATATAAACTATCTATGGAATACATACAAAGACACCGATTGTGCTATTCACTAATCAACATCCTCCACGTCCGCTGCCTCTAGTTTTTCCTTTGCCTCCAGAATTTCTTCCTCTTTCTCCCCACCATTCATGATATCCCTTGATCTGATAGCACTTAGAGACATCATGACCCGTTTTTTCACAATGCGTACAACTGATATTATGGTTATGATACAGGATAATTTCCACTTCAATTACCCAAGTGTACTCGTGTCATTGCAGCACTTGAGATATCAATCCAAAAGGGTTAAGATTAATGCACTAGAAATACATAAACGTTCTAATCTAAGTGAATCAATAAGGTTTTGGTTTTCTGTCTAACAACCTAATTTAATGCAATAAGAATACGAGTAAAATGAAATAACTAAGATGATCAAGAATGCTAAAAACGAATCCCGGGATGAAATGTACGATTTCGACTATCTAGAGCTTCACGATGGTGTCAATGCTACAATGATTCATGGGATGCGACTTGTTAAGTAGACTAATACAATTCCTCACATTAGTCCCTATGTAAAATTCTAAGTCAAGATCAAACTTCCGTTTGTGAAATAGGATTCTACATGCATTGAAAACAAGACTACTTAGTCAATTAACACCTTAGACAACTACTTCCGCATGCTAAGAACGTAAATCCCTTGATTAGATTCATTGGGGAATTTCGTCGAACACCTTCCGGGCGAGAAATTCCCTATGATCTAAACCAACTAGATCAAGGTTGATTTAGCCTTAAGCACTCTAAACAAGGATGAATCAATTATCTATTAAGTCCTAACACCATCGATTCGCCCTAGAATCGCCTAATCTACTTCATCCTAGAACCCTAGAAGATTACTCACTACCCATATTAAACCCAGCAATTTTCTTGGAAGGAATAATAAACATAGAGAGAAAGAGAGAGATGATGAAACAAATTGGTGCAATTGATTAAAGC
>PKMM01023469.1:27568-106085 GCA_002933915.1 Eutrema heterophyllum | reverse complement strand
GTCGCTGCGAGCTTCTTCGCTGCCCAGAAATCCACAGCGACCGCGTTTGGTCGCTACGTGGTCGCTATGGTTTTGCTGGGAATCTCCTCCATGGTTCTGTAGCGACCGCTTCTGGTCGCTGTGACAGGTCGCTGTGAGTGGGGAGTTCGCAGCGACTGCTTCTGATCGCTGCGTGGTCGCTGTGATATCCCTGGGTTTCGACGGATGGATTTCACAGCGACCCCTCCTGGTCGCTATGCGTCAGTCGCTACGGAACTCCATTTCAAGGTAATGGCAGCGAGTCCTCCTGGTCGCTATGGCTGGTCGTTGTGAACTCCAAAACTCGCCTTTTGACTCCAAATGCACCTGAAAAGACTCCAAAAACCACCAAGACTCTCTAGGACCTACCTAAGACTCACTAACCTCTACTTACTATGCAAGACTCCCTAAAAATACAATGAATGCATGAAATGAGACACAAAACCGAGACGAAATGCATGCTAAAAAGAGTGAAAATGCATGAATATCAGGTTATGATAGGTGCCATTCTGATTCTGATATTTGAATCCTTGTTGCATATGGTTCCGCGACACTTGAGCTACAAATCCAGCTGCATCTGATATGTCTTCTCTTTTACGTGCAACGTTTTGCTGACACTCTTTCCGAATGATTCTTTGATAAACTTGCGACAATTTATGCAAAGGTTTAATGCTGGTGATGGTCGATCTCAGCGTTCGGTATTTTGTCATATCCAAACCTATCAAGAATTCATAAGTTCTATCTTCATCTCGACCTTGCTGCAACTGAGCAGCCATCACACCGCAACTACACAATCTAATTGGCTTGTACACATCCAACTCATCCCACATCTTTTTCAGCCTTCCATAGTACATCAACACCGTATCGCCTCCCTGCTTGCAATTCGCTATATCGGCTTTTAATTCATGAATTCAAGCCCCTTTCCCTGTAGAAAACTACAACTTTAAATCTTCCCACAATATTCTTGCGTCTTCTACCATTGATATCAATGTCTTAAAGTGGGCTCAATTGTGTTCATGATCCATGCTACAAGCATCGAGTTCACTACTTCCCACTGCTCAATCTCGTCTGCCTTTGTTGGTTTCTTCAGATTTCCATCTATGAAGCGAAGTTTTCTTGTGGTTCGTAAGGCGTTCCGCACATGCTTCACCCAATCTTTATAATTTTCTCCCCCCCCTTAAGTTGTACTGTCGTGATCAAGCTCCCCGATCTTTCCGATGCGTGGAGATAGTATGGCGAGAGTATTGTTGCATCCTGCAAAATTGCTGCTTTCACCATACTCGTTTTTGTTTTTTGTGTTCTTCTCAGTAATGATTCAACTCTTCCTCTATTTTCTGCGTTCCTCTGTTTGTTATTATTTTTTATTTTTTTAGGGTTAGCCGCTAACTGGCTCTGATACCATGTCAAACTAGAGAATGAATTGCTTGTCGATTGATGATCGATGCTTTTGATAATAGACTTTTGGGTCTTTGAGATCAATTACTCAATATACAATGTAGTACATGAGGTATTAATCCAATGGGTTTGATTCAATGCACCAAGAATGCATATAAGTTCTTAAGTTAAGCTAATAAGATGAGGTTTGGTGATTATGCTAATGATCTAACTTAATTAAGAAAAGAAACAAGAGCTAAAGATGCTAGACGATGTGAAAACGATAATGAAAGGCGAATTCAAGGATAAGGCAATTGATTTAAAGTGACCCCATAGCTAATTAATGATGTACAATACTCAAAGAAGACTAATCCCTAGGCAAAGATCATTAATCTTAACTAATCCTCTCTCAAGGCATTAATTACTTTGCTAAATACTAATCCAAGATCAAATTCTCATTTGTGAATCACTAATTAGCAAGCATTAAGTTTAAACATTCATGATCAACCAAATAAACACTCTAGACAACTATTCTCATAGGTTAGAAATGAATATCTCTTGAAAAGTTCATCAAGGCATTTCATCGAACACCTTGTGGGTGTGAAATGCCTTATGATCAAGATTGGCTTTCTCAAGCACAAACAAGCATTAAGATTGCTAATCAAGAAAGGATATCTAATAATCTAATCCTAGACATCATTAATCACCCATTGAATCACCCTAAATCTACCAAATCCTCAAATCCTAAAAGACTACTCACTTATCATGAAGAACACACCAAATCTCATGAAAGAGGTATTGTTAATCATGACTAGAGAATAGAAAGATGAAACATTAGAAGAGATTAAGAAACTAAAACTTAGATTGCATAAATAAAATCAAGATCTCTCTTACAAATTATTTAGAACACTTCATGAAGGTTTTTAGCATAAGAAAAGAGATCCCCACAAGAAAATTAGGTTTTTGGGCTTAAATAGTAAAAGGGGGCGAACCGGATCAACTCGGGACAAACCGGGTCTTGAACCAGTTGGATCTTGGGTCGCGATGCCAACACCGGATGGACGGTCCGGTGTGGTGGTTCGGTGTGGAAAGCTTCTTCAAGGGAGAGGCGAGGGAGCACCGGATGGACGGGTCGGTGTGAAATGATGGAGAGGGAAGGCGGGACGCGCACCAAACGGTCCACTCGGTGTGGAATGAGAGCATGGTTCGGTGCTTAGCACCAAAATGTTCTGTCCCTGCACCGGACGGCCACACCGGATGGACGGAGCGGTGTTGGTCGAAACTGTCTCGGCCAGGCGGACATACCTCCAGTGAATTTGTCATATCTCCCAAACCACACGTCCAAATGGCTTGATTCAAACTCCGGTAGAAACATAACCCATCCCTCTACAACTTTCATGAACACCTCCGAAGCTAAATCAGATCGGAGAGCCTTCGTTATGCAGGTTCCTTTGGATGGTTCGGATGACCCTTGCATTCTACTTTGGTCCATTTCTCCAAATATACCCAAATTGCCTCCAATCACCTAGAAAATACTCCAAAACATGCAAGAACTCACTAGGACCTAATGCAAACGTCCTAAACTCTAAATGAGACCTAAATGCAAGACAAAACCATGATTATGCATGCAAATGACACAAAGCTCTAAGTAAAATGTATGCTAGAACATGTAAAATATGAAGATATCAATTCCCCCAAACTTAATCTTTTGCTTGTCCTCAAGCAAACAAGACTAAGAAGAGGAAGAAGATCAAAATGGGAGCTCAAATCCAAAAGTACCATAAAAAGAATTCAAACCCAATGTCCAAGTTGTCAATTTCATGATGAGATCAAACAAGCTTATTCAAAAGAAACTAGCAATGCCTATCCTTACATGAATTATGCTCGAATTTCAACTTACACAAGCCTTCCTATCATCCAATCCTTTGACATTCAATTAATGGTTTCAAGTGAATCATGTTCATGCAAGGTAAATAAACTCATTTGGTTAAGGAAAAGGTTTTGAGATAAAAATGATCTAAAAACATGTGGCGGTTATAAAACAAGGGATCTTTCAACGAAGGAATGAACTTTGGCAAAATGTTAAGGGTGAAAAGCAATTGATGCATACAAGGTTAGACTTCCATCTACCCAATGCCCCAATACAAATTCGACCCTACTTCTAAACCCTCAAAGTAACAATCCTAGCTACCCTTCCACAAGGCACTTTGCCTTCTTATGCCACATCTCTTCATCATCTTTCTCTTCTTTAAGCGCTTAGGAGATTTCTTCTTCACCAAATGGTTTGGCTTCCATTATTTTCCTTGACTTAGCTCTTCTTTTAATTTCTTTAGTCTCTTTCATTTTCTTTTCTAGCTTGCTTTAGCCATTTTGGCTTATTTTCTTTCTTTTCAAAGCTAGAGACTATCTTTTTCAACACTTATAGCTAAACCAAATCTATCCTTGCCAACCATTTCGAAATTGCTTCCCCTAATCCTTCTCTCAAATTTCTTTCTTTCCATCCACTTTTCCAATCCCAACACCCATCTTTCTTTCTTTTTTTCACTCATTTCCCCTCACCTCAAGTACCAACCTATCTAACTTAGCATAACCTATCTCATTGATGCGTGAGCTAGTTCTACATGAAAGCTTTTCCTTGTCGCTCCAAACCCAACACTTTTTGCTAAGTTCATTCAAAAACAAGGCCTCACAACGCTCACTAAAGATGTAGGCTTGAAAGAAGGTTAAGTTCAAGGCGGGGTGAACCATTCCAAAGGTGGGAATTGGCTACTTGGGCCAACAAGAGTGGTAAAAAGGATAAGATGACCCAAGTATGTATGTGGTATCCATGAGTTCATTATGCAATGCATGAACACGATAATTAAAATGTCAAGATTAATGGTTTTCACTTAAGTAGGATTGGACTCAAATCAAAACTTGCTTCAATCAAGACAAGAGTAATAAGACATGAGATTAAAGTATGGTTCGTTTTTAATTTCTAACACGAGATCAAAGCATCAAATGACTAGCAACTAGGGCATTGGACTAAGCTCTAAATATGATACTCTACAAGGAAAAATATATCATTGCTCCCAATGCACATGCAATGCAATCTTAACTAATCATCTCTCAAGGCATTAATTACTTTGCTAATTACTAATCCAAGATCAAATTCTCATTTGTGAATCACTAATTAGAAAGCATTAAGTTTAAACATTCATGATCAACCAAATAAACACTCTAGACAACTATTCTCATAGGCTAGAAATGAATATCTCTTGAAAAGTTCATCAAGGCATTTCATCGAACACTTTGTGGGTGTGAAATGCCTTATGATCAAGATTGGCGTTCTCAAGCACAAACAAGCATTAAGATTGCTAATCAAGAAAGGATATCTAATAATCTAATCTTAGACATCATTAATCACCCATTGAATCACCCTAAATCTACCAAATCCTCAAATCCTAAAAGACTACTCACTTATCATGAAGAACACACCAAATCTCATGAAAGAGGTGTTGTTAATCATGATTAGAGAATAGAAAGATGAAATATTAGAAGAGATTAAGAAACTAAAACTTAGATTGCATAAATAAAATCAAGATCTCGTTTACAAAATTCTAAGAACACTTAAAAGGAAAGGGTTTTTGCCAAAGGGAAGAAGAAGCTCTAAAAAATTAGGTCTAATGCCTTATATAGAGGTGGTCTGATAAGCTCAAAATTAATACCCTAAAAGTACTAAAGCTGTAGCTGCAGTATAGTAGGGGTCGAACCACAAAGACTCAAGAATCACACAATAAATTATATAGATTAGAATTAAGCTAAGTAAATCAATGAAAAGGAAATAACAATGTAAATTAAACTGTTGTAAATTCAATGGAGAGAATATAGGCCCATGGTGTTTCTCAGGAAATCAAAGAATGCAGATAAACCAATTAATCAGGATTCAGGTTATGCACGGTTCTTAAACTCAAATCGCTAAGTTATAATTAACCAACTGTCGTTGCGAGAATTATCTAAGTCTAAATCCCAGAATCTCAAATCTCTTTGCAAATCCTAAAGATCTAAACCAGCTTTAAAGTTCAGGTTTGATATGTTCACAAAACAACTAAACCAAATCTCTTTGCGGATAGCTATTTTGCTCACCCTAAGTTCTGTCAGATTATCAATTGGAATGTCGTGCCTAATCGATTAACCTAAGATCTAAGTTCCAGATTCGTCAACCTAGAATTAGCTTTGAGAACAACCTATGGTGGAGAACTAATTCAGATTATGAATCCTAACTAATCAATTACCAGCACTCAATGAAATCATTTATGAGAAAACCCTAAACCTAAAGTGGATCTACTCATACATGATTAATGGAACAGAAATCATTGATGAATAGAATTGCATAGAAGAAATCAATAAAAAACAAAAAGGGTTCAGAGTTGTCTCTCTAAAAACCCGGTAACAAATCTCTCTCAAAGTATCAAAAGTAAAATAAATCTTAACCAACAAAAGTGGTTGAAAAACCTAATTATAATGCTAAAACACGTTTTGGGGCTTCTTGTAATTATTAAAGACTTCTGGGCCAAGGTGCAAACTCTCCAGACTTGTAAGAAGTCGTGTTTCCTGTTTTCCTGCAGTCGGTATCGAGCGACACCATTAGTGGTATCGACCGACACCATGCTTCTTCTGCTCGCCAGACTGGACTGTCTTCACGAAAACTGGCATAACTTTTGATCGCACCGTTAGAATGGCCTCAAACCACTTCCAAATGAAAGCTAATCCATTAATATGTCTTATATCAAAATTTGAGCTCAATCCATCGGTGGAAAGTTCTTCAACGAATGCCAAACTTCTGACGTCTTTGCATGATTCTGCATCTTCATATGCTCATTTTCACCCAAAACGGCTCCTTTCTCCCAAAGTCACCTAAAACCTGAAAAGACTCAAAAATACTACAAAAATACTAGAAAGACTCTAAAAACAAGACCTATATCATGGTTAAAAACGGGTAAAAACCATGATATATCAACTCCCCTAGACTTAGCATTTGCTTGCCCTCAAGCAAACATAAAGCTTAACAAGAGAAAGTGGTTTGAAAAACACGGAGACTCACCTGTTCTTGAAACATTGCAATGACCCTTCAACTTAGCGCTAATATGTTACCTAACCAATTCCAAGATAAGACCACCATGTACTTTTTCGTGACATTCGCAGCTTCCCAGACTCCACACATTATTTCACAGCATTATCCATTCAAACCTTCATCGCCAGTTTCATCGCTGTAGTCAATGTCAAGAATCTTCTAGACTCTTTCCCATACAATATCATGACAAAAGAACCACCCAATTTTCATACTTTTTAGTATTGTTTCCTCTCCCTCAGACTTATTTCACTTTATGCTTCTTTTTTTTTTTTTGTTATTCGCATATACAAATCAAGTTTTGAGACGCGAGTATTGATGGTGTTTGCCACCGAATCCCCGGTTCTTCCCTCTCTATGTATCAAAGGCGTAGGCGAATAGTGGTATCACATGAAATTTTCCTAACCTCGCTTCCAACCTTTGTGTGATCATTCCTTTCCAAGTAGAATAATGGGATCGCTGGAAATTTTCCTAACCCTCTACTCAGAAGAAAATTATTTCATCTTTTATTCTCTTATTTATTAACTTATAACAGGGGAGGGAGATACCATTACTTTAAACACATGGGTTCCTTTGTCAGATACGAATGAGGAATCAAGCTCTATGGACATCAACCACATCGATGAAGTGCAAAAATTTGGCTCAGGCTCGAATGAACTCTGCTGGAAACATGGGTGTCTTCTAGTTAACTGGTCAGCCTTTGGATTTTTCATTAGTCTTATCTAGAACTGATTCTGTAACAATGGACACTCAGAAGCGAAGTTAAAGCAGTAGATTCAATAACAAGATCATAATCTCCAACAAAATTTTGACCCAACAAAATTTTGACTCAACAAAACAAATTTGACACAAAAACGACTGACTCTAAGAAAAACAAAAACGTTGTCAGCAACTACCTCCCCCAGACTTAAACAACATTATCTAGCATGGAGTTGGTAAAAGAAAAACAGAAGAGCTGAGTGGATTGGTGAAAATCGAAGGAGACGTACCTGGGTGACGGGTATCGAACGATACCGTGCTGGTATCGATCGATACAAGGGATATTGGTCGATGCAATTTTGACATCGATCGATCTGTAGCTCACGGTCCCTTAAGAAATAGCTAGCTCCTTTGTCGTGTGGATGGTGTCGATCGATACCAGGTGGGTGTCGATCGATACTGCTCTTCTGAATCTGTTGCACGTGAAACACAAGACACAAAACCAGAAACAAAAATAATAGAAAAACGTATGTACAGACTTACCAGTGGGTTGCCTCCCACCAAGCGCTTGTTTTAAGTCATTAGCTTGACTTTGGCTCAGCTATCAGTCAGGATAAGGTTGAGAACTTACTCCCAGGCAAGTTCTACAACTAGACACTTCCAGCTTCAGAGTTCTGCTCAACATGCTCTCCACAACCTCCTTTCCTTTCTCTTTCAGCTCCGAAGTAAGAATAACTCTAGCCTTAGAGAATGGTTTTGAGGTTCCTTTGCACTTCACCTTATACTCAATCGAATCTCCATCACACTTCTGAGGGATTAAAGTCATATAGGCAGCACCCTTGACTCTTTTTCTCTTCACCTTCTTCTTTGCCTTAGCCGTTGTGATGTCTCTCTTCGTGATGATAGAAGGACCATCTAAAACGTCTATGACATTTGGCTCATCATAAGGCTCATCCAAAAGGTCAACTATCAACGTCTCTCCTATAACAACGGGGATGCAAGAGATATGTTTGGGAGCTCTTCCAGAAGGGATGGCTTTATAGGAGATCTCCTTGTCAATGTATGAGAATGAGATTCTCTTACTGGGCGTGTCTATACCTGCACCAAATGTAGCCATGAACGGTCTTCCAAGAATCAAAGGCGTACTAGATCTTGCACTCATCTCTACAACCTGAAAATCAGTAGGAACCAGACAATCTCCTACTTTAACCAGCAAATCAGGGATGGTATCATATGGAATTGAGGTGGAAGAGTTCGCGAATGTAAGAGACATCTCAGGAGATCTTATATCAATTCTCAACCTCTCTGCAATTTCCCTTGACATGACATTGACGGTAGACCCTGAATCAACGAGAGATTCTTTGAATTCAACTCCAGAGATAGAGTTTGAATCCATCATCGGAGACCCCATTTGTCTTTGTAAGGTCACAAACCTTATCAAAATGATCCAAGTGGTCTAAAGGGTCTTCCACCGGCAAGCCATGGAACTTGTTTCCTCGCAACATGGTGAGGAGGCTAGCTTTGACCTCAAAATTGGTATTCTCAATAGGTGGTGCTCGAATACCTTGGCGGTTGACGTGAGCGTTGGCCGCATCACCCGCTCCAACCACGTCTTGAACTCTTTGAGGATGGATTGGAGCTCTAACGTTTTGGGCGGGTGGGTTGGGGTTGATGCCGTGTGGGTTTGGGTGTTGGACGTGGCCCTCTTGGCCTTGGTGGTTTTCATTACCACCTTGTGCTTGAGCATGAGCAACTTCCTCATGGTTGGGATCAAGTGGGTGCTCTTGCATGTTTGCCATACCAAGCCTTGTTAGGTGAGTAGCTCGTTCTCTCTCTCTCTTCTTGCTATAGTGCCTCGGTTGAGAAGGTGTATGTTGTCGCTAGGCTCAACAAGATTTGCTCCGCCTCTAGACCTTGTGTTCATGCACCTACAAAGACAAGAGAGAACTAGAAAGAGAGATTAGTAACAAAAAAAGTAAAAAAAGGCTTAATCTCAAGAAGATATAAAATCCTAATGTTGAATCAAAACCCAATTGGCAACGGCGCCAAATTGATAATCGGATTTTTCCTAATCAATTACTCAAACCCTACTCATATCATTGTAGTAATTTGAGGTATCAATCCAATGGGTTAAGTCTCAAGCACCAAGAATACATACAGCTTCTTAAGTTAAGCAAATAAAGGGGGGTTTTGATTATCTAGCAACCTAATGATTCAAATTCAAGCAAAGAAAACAAGATAAGGCACTAAACAAGATTAAATGC
This sequence comes from Eutrema heterophyllum, assembly GCA_002933915.1. Classification (NCBI taxonomy): domain Eukaryota; kingdom Viridiplantae; phylum Streptophyta; class Magnoliopsida; order Brassicales; family Brassicaceae; genus Eutrema; species Eutrema heterophyllum. The sequence goes on along the minus strand of PKMM01023469.1, from coordinate 96,620 downwards.
AATAATAAAAGGCGAATTCAAAGATAAGGCAATTGATTTAAAGTGACCCCATAGCTAATTAATGATGTCCAATACTCAAAGAAGACTAATCCCTAGGCAAAGATCATTAATCTTAACTAATCATCTCTCAAGGCATTAATTACTTTGCTAATTACTAATCCAAGATCAAATTCTCATTTGTGAATCACTAATTAGCAAGCATTAAGTTTAAACATTCATGATCAACCAAATAAAACTCTAGACAACTATTCTCATAGGCTAGAAATGAATATCTCTTGAAAAGTTCATCAACGCATTTCATCGAACACCTTGTGGGTGTGAAATGCCTTATGACCAAGATTGGCGTTCTCAAGCACAAACAAGCATTAAGATTGCTAATAAAGAAGGGATATCTAATAATCTAATCCTATACATCATTAATCACCCATTGAATCATCATAAATCTACCAAATCCTCAAATCCTAAAAGACTACTCACTTATCATGAAGAACACACAAAATCTCATGAAAGAGGTGTTGTCAATCATGATTAGAGAATAGAAAGATGAAAGATTAGAAGAGATTAAGAAACTAAAACTTAGATTGCATAAATAAAATCAAGATCTCTCTTACAAATTATTTAGAACACTTAAGGAAGGTTTTTAGCATAAGAAAAGATATTCCCACAAGAAAAATTAGGTTTTTGGGCTTAAATAGTAAACGGGGGCGAACCGGGTCAACCCAGGACAAACCGGGTCTTGACCCGGTTGGATCTTGGGTCGCGATGCCAACACCGGATGGATGGTCCGGTGTGGTGGTTTGGTGTGGAAAGCTTCTTCAAGGGAGAGGCGAGGGAGCACCGAATGCTTGCACCGGATGGACGGGTCCGTGTGAAATGATGGAGAGGGAAGGCGGGACGCGCATCGGATGGTCCACTCGGTGTGGAATGAGAGCATGGTCCGGTACTTAGCACCAAAATGTTCTGTCCCTGCACCGGACGGTCACACCGGATGGACGGAGCGGTGTTGGTCGAAACTGTCTCGGCCAGGCGGACATACCTCAAGTGAATCTGTCATATGTCCCAAACCACACGTCCAAATGGCTTGATTCAAACTCCGGTAGAAATATAACTCAGCCCTCTACAACTTTCATGAATACCTCCGAAGCTAAATCAGAACGGAGAGCCTTCGTTCTGCAGGTTATTTTGAACGGTTCGGATGACCCTTGCATTCTACTTTGGTCCATTTTCCCAAATATACCCAAATTGCCTCCACTACAAGAAATTGGCGTATATATAGCAGTATATTATAGCGTTTTGTGTTATTCTGCTATCGTAAATATCACTCTTTTTTTACATAGCGTTTTCAAATGTGTAAACGCTATGTTTTGGTAGTGGAATAGTTTATTTGGGTAACGCTTTTAGCTTAGCGTAGTATAGATAGCACTAATCACCTTGTAAACGCTGTTTAATGTTTAGGCGGAAAAACTAATTATTTGCCCGCCTGTACTTAGCGAAAATTTCGACTAAGAGCTAAGTGTTTCACCACTTTGGCGGAAAACATTTTGGCCCAAAATTCTCGACACAGCTCCCTCCATTGATTCACGCTCGACAGTGTCTCATTCCATTGTTTCTCTTTTCATTCTTCACAGATAACTTTTCGTTCTTCACAGATAACTTTTCGTCATCTCTTTCCTCTTAATCTCACAGTGAAGCCGAGTGAGCTAGGTTAGTCAGATCTGGGTTACTCAAATCGATTCTGGGTTTTTGCATTGTCTATATCTGGTACTAATTTGTTTCGACTGTTTTGGGTTTTTCACAGGAAGCTTTTGTGTTCGTTTGAAGCAAAGGTATATCAAATTTTTCAGGATTTCGTTTGGCTCTGCGGTTTCGATTTAGGGTTACAGTTTCCCCAATTGATCTCTTTCAATTTGTTTTGGGTTTCACAGGTGAAGATTTCGGTCGGTGTAAGATTGAAGCAAAGGTACGAGATACTTTAGGGTTTTTGTTTTCAAATTGAGCTTTCGATTAATTGTCTCTGTAACCCGTATTGATTTGCTTTCTATTGATTTAGGTTTTACGGAGGAAGATTTTGGTCTTCGATTCAAGCACATGTATCTCAAACTCATAAGGATTTTGTTTCATTTTGCTCTTTCGATTTGTTTTCAGAATTGATGTTCGATTTAAGGTCTCTGACTATTTCATCGAATTTGCTTTTTTTGTTCTTGCAGTTTCTTCTCTGTCGTATATTATTGTTACTCAGAGGTAATATACTCAATCCTTCATATTATCTTATGTAATTTTGATAAGGTCTAGTTATTAGAGTGTCTAATTCAAGAAAAATTAATCACAAATGTATGTATCCTTTGGTCGTGGAGCTGTGGTGTTGTTGTATCATGGAGAAATCTTGGGTTTGGCTTCCAAGGTATGTACTTGCTTCTTAGTTTAGTTATTTGCTTTGATATTTGACTTGTTTGGCTTCTGCCTTTTGAATGAACTTTTAATTGTTTATTGCCCAACAGAAATAGTCCTGAGTATGAGTACGGAGCTACTGATTTTGTGAATACATCAGCAAGGAAGCTGGGTAATCCTCTCAACATGTTGTGCCCATGTGTTGATTGCCGCAACGTGAGCCATCAGCCAGTAAACACAGTAGTTGATCATCTGGTAATTAGGGGCATGGATGAGAAGTATAAGAGGAATTCATGCTGGAGCATTCATGGGGATATAAGGAATAAGACAGACGATGTTCCGAGTTCTTCATTTGAAGCTTATGAGTTGTTTAGAACAGCTTTTTCTGATGATGGGGAAAATTTTCAGTCTCGGAACATCAATGGAGAGCAACAGGCTATCGAAAGTACAGAAGATTCAGAGTTTAAGAAGAAGTTAGAATATGCTGAAACTCCACTCTACAGTAGTTATTCTAAGTTTACCAAGGTCTCCGCAATAATGGGTCTTTACCGAATCAAAGTCAAAAGTGGAATGTCAGAAAACTATTTCGATCAGCTTTTGAAACTCGTACATGACATGCTACCTGAAGGTAACGTTCTTCCTACATCCACAGATGAGATGAAAAAGTTCTTGAAGATATTTGGCTTTGGGTATGATATTATTCACGCATGCAAGAACGATTGCATTCTGTTCAGGAAGGAGTATGAAGATATGATAAGCTGCCCTAGATGTTATGCTTCAAGATGGGAATTAGATAAGCACACAGGGGAGGAAAAACAAGGGATTCCAGCTAAAGTCCTCAGGTATTTCCCAATAAAGGACATGTTCAGAAGGATGTATAGATCAAAAAGATTAAGTAAGGATCTGCGGTGGCATTTCAACAATGCTAGTATTGATGGAACAATGCGACACCCTGTGGATTCATTAACTTGGGCCCAAGTTAATGATCAATGGCCAGATTTTGCTGCAGAACCAAGAAACCTTCGACTTGGTCTATCTACAGATGGTATGAATCCGTTTTCTATTCAAAATACGAAGTACATTACGTGGCCAGTGCTTCTAGTGAACTACAACATGCATCCGACATTATGTATGAAGGCAGAAAATATAATGTTGACAGTCCTTATTCCTGGACCAACTGCACCGAGCAACAACATTGATGTGTATCTTCAACCACTTGTAGATGATCTAAAGGATCTATGGCATGAAGGTATTGAGGTTTACGACTCGGTATCTAAGGAGAATTTCATACTAAGAGCTATGTTGTTATGGACTATCAGTGATTATCCATGATTAGGGACACTTGCTGGTTGCAAAGTTAAAGGTAAACAAGCTTGTAATGTCTGTGGAAAGGATACACCATTTAGATGGCTGAAGTTTAGTCGTAAACATGTGTATATGGGGAATAGGAAGCGGCTAGGACCTGGGCATCCTTATAGAAGGAAAAAAATATGGTTTGACAACTCTGTGGAAGAAGGATTTCCACGTAGAATTCAGTCTGGTTCTGAAATATTTGAGTCTCTGAAAGATTTTAGAAATGATTTTGGTCGACCTTTGGAGAAGAAAAGTAAGAGGAAAAAAATCAGACTTAGGTGAAGGAGAGCATCTTTCACAGGAAGAATGTGACGAAGACTCTGATCTGTGGAGGTGGAAGAAGCGGTCAGTTCTATTTGAAACTCCTTATTGGAAGGTTAGTTGTTTTCAACTATATATCTTGAGTAGCTAAGTTAAAATGTTTGTTCTTGTTCTAACTAACCTTGTTTGTTTTCTGTGATAGTATATGCCGGTGTGTCACAACATCGATGTGATGCATGTGGAGAAGAACATTTCTGATGCCATATTATCAATTGTGATGCAAAGTCCTAAATCAAAAGACGGCTTGAAGGCACGACAAGACTTGGAAGACATGGGGATCAGAAGCAATTTACACACACAGTTACGAGGTAAGAGAACATACTTACCACCAGCTGCTTATTGGCTGTCAAAGGTTGAGAAAAAAAAATTTTGCAAGAGATTATCTGAGTTTAGAGGTCCAGACGGATATTGTGCAAATATTGCTAACTGTGTGTCACTAGATCCTCCTGCAATTGGTGGCTTAAAGTCTCACGATCACCATGTCCTTTTACAAAACTTGTTACATGTTGCTTTGAGAGGCACTCTGCCAAAAGGTCCTCGGATTGCCGTGACCAGAATATGCGACTTCTTTAATAGATTGTGTCAGCGTGTCATTGATCCTGAGAAGATTTTAACATTAGAGGCAGAGATTGCTGAGACATTGTGCCAGCTAGAGAGGTTTTTTCCACCATCTTTGTTTGATATCATGTTCCATCTGCTAGTTCATCTTGCTAGAGAGACACGGTTAGGTGGGCCAGTACATTTCAGATGGATGTATCCCTTTGAGAGGTAATGTACTTTGTTGTTAATATCTTTTGATAGATATTTTGTTTTAATTAACAAGTTATGACTATAATGTTATGTGTTTGAGATATAGGTACATGAAAACTTTAAAGGCTTATGTTAAAAACTATGCTAGGCCAGAAGCTTGTATGGCTGAGGGATATTTAGCTGGAGAATGCATTGCATTTTGCATGGAGTTTCTCAAGAATTTTGTCCCAGTTGAAGAAGCAGCCAACCGAAATGAAGATGTGGAGACAGATCCACGAATTCTTGAAGGTCAACCCCTACAGAGGGCTACACAAGTTAGACTCAGTGATAAAGACAGAGAAATAGCACATCGATATGTTCTAATGAACACAGCAGTTATGAATCCTTATGTTGAGTAAGCAATTTTGATTTTTAGATGCTCAAATTTTCATTCATTTATCCTTTAACTGTTTTAAAACTAACATATGGAAATTGGAAACAGTATGCATCTGGAGGAATTGCAAAACACGGATGTTCGATGCAGAAAAAATGAATCTCAGTTATGGAAGATTCATGGAGAAAGGTTTGCACAGTGGGTCAAAGAAAAGGTTTGATCAAAGTCTTGGATTCATATAATTGTATTTTTACTCCCTTATAAGTTTATTCAATCATAACATATTGTTTTCTTGTCATCAGATTCCCACAAACTCAAAGGATCATTCCACCAAGCTGAGGTGGTTAGCATATGGTCCAAGACATATAGTTCAAAGCTACAAGGGATATATCATCAATGGACACCGTTTTCACACTGAAGATGTAAAGCGGAAGACTCAAAACAGTGGAGTAACTCTCGAATCTTTCACAATGTGCAGATCGAGCGCAAAAGATACTAATCAGATGGCAAATATTGTGTCATACTATGGAGTGATACAAGATATCATCTTGCTAGACTACCACATGTTCCAAGTTCCACTTTTTAAGTGTAAGTGGGCCAACAAAGGGAATGGTGTGAAGGAAGAAGATGGATTCACGCTTGTGAACCTACATGTAAACCAATCAGCATTTCTTCAAGATCCTTATATCCTCCCATCCCAAGCAAAACAAGTGTTTTACTCCAGAGAAGAAGACTCCTCACCTTGGTATGTAGTAATGAGGGCCCCACCAAGGGGCTACCACGAGTTAGAGACAGAAGCAGAGCTGGTTGCTGCACCATCAAACATTCAGGAGCTTGACGATTCAGACTACCATTCTGATGACGATAATTTCTGTGTTCGAGATGATTGTGAAGGAGTCTTAGTGATGGATTAATAGGATATAGTAAACTTAAGTCTAGGAATTACAATCCGAAGTTTGTTAGCTTTAAGTTTATGTTGAATGGCTGTTTTTGGTTTATTGTTTATTACTGTTACAGTTGATCCAAGATGAAAAAGACTACAGCATCAAACATCCAAGCAAGACGTAGCAAGCGTCAGCAAGGCTTGAGTGTGACCCCAATCGAAGTGACTAAAACCAGACATTTGAAGAAGCATGTTCCAAAAGTTGTTGAACCTGTGGTACATGAGATAGAGGAGGTTGAAGGTGAAGTGCAACATTCAGCAGATGAAGTGCATCAGATTGAAGGAGAGGAACATATTCAAGAGGAAAATATCTCTCACCCTCAAGCAGAAGAAGTCAATGAGACTGAGCATCAGTCCACCGAAGATGGTCAGCCCCAGCAGTCAGAAAGCAAGAAGAGGAGAACAAGAGGTCCAACAAAGATGACTAAAGTGGCTAAAAACCACGAGGAAAAGGTTGATGTAGAATTTACACGTCTTGGTGAACATGTGGGGAAAGGATCAGTGACACTTTCCTCGTTTGTTGGACCTCTTGTGAGGGAGCACGTACCTTATACTCTCGATGACTGGAGGTACCTTAATGATCAAATGAAAGACACGCTTTGGGATATAATCCAGGTATTCTTTTCAACTTACAAAAACAAATTCGTTTTAAAAATTGTTTATGTAAACTTTGTATTGTATTGTATTGTAGGATAGATTCAATTTGACAAAAGATTGTGTATTCAAACAAATGGGGTGTATTTGGAGGGCTTCTAAGTCTAAGCTTGTTAGCCAAGTGCGTTCTGCAGGGAGTAAGCAACAAATCCTTGACTTGAAACCAAGCAACATTCAATCAGTGACTGCTTGGACAAATTGGGTTAAGAGTAGGACATCCACGTCTTTTAAGGTTGTGTAGACATGTTTTCTGTTATATTTACTTTCCTGTTTGTTTTTGGAGTTTTGTTATCTTAAATTTTTGCATTATACTTGTAGGAAAAAAGTGAAAAATATAGTCATTTGAGGAAGAATCAGATTCCCACACCACCAGCAGGAAAGGCATGGTTCGCCTAGCTTGAGTTCTATAATGATTAGTTACAAATAGAAGTTAGAGGTCAACTGTTTTTTTAACTTATTACTTGTAGAAGAAAAAGAGTTCAGACCCAAGCAAGGTAACAAGAAGTAAAGTCTGGCTAGCAGGGCATACACATTCGGATGGGAGACCTGTTAAGCCAGAGTTTGAAGCTGTGATTGTAAGAACTTGTCAACTTCTTATTATGTAGTTTGTGTGTAGCTTAGAGTAATTGTTTTCGTGCATTTTGATTCAGGAAAAAATAAAAACACTAGATAGTCAGATGGACTCTACCTCTAGTAGCATCTGAGATGATGCGGTGAGTCAAGTTCTAGGAAAAGATAAATTTGGGAGAGTTAGAGGATTTGGCAGAGGGATAACAGCTTCGAAGCTAGCATTCATAGAGGCTAGAGACACACATGTGGAGAAGCTTGAAGCAAGGCAAGCAGAATTACTCAGCAGGTTTGAAAACCTTCAAAATGTGGTTCGTGACTTAGCTGCAAGGAAAAAGGTAAGTTAATTCACATTGTTTTTGAACTTTCTGTGAACTTGTATGTTTTTAAATAGTTCTGTGTTTTCTGAACCGAGACAGCCTGCTGATGGTGAGAACTCCGAGTCCAGTAATGTTAACAATGGAGGACCAAGGTGTCAGCTACTTGAATGGTATTCAGAGGTTGAGGTTGTTGTCGGGGAAGCTGAATTCTGCTCTGCTGATCCAATTTTCAAGATAGGACGTATTCCACTTGGTCCTAATGCAACAGCTGTTAAGGTGTGTTCTGTAACAAACCAAGAAACATCTGTATGGAGGCCTACAACAACTATCACTTCACTTGGCGAAGCTGTTGGATGCATAATTGCATGGCCTTTCGATAAGATAATTCTGCAGGATATGGACTCACCAAATGGAGTTAAGACTTCTGGCTCACTGGTAACATTTCTTTCCTTTCAACTTGTACAAATATGAAACTTATGATTAGATGGCCTATAATATATTTTCGCTGAATGACTGTTTAGGCTACAAATGCATTAGATGATAAGATCCTGATTTTTGATTGGAATTCGGAGGAAGAACTGATTGCTGAGGGTACTTTGTATTCAACGGACTCAAAGGAACTGCTCAATAATATTTCTTTGGGTCCGAATGCTGCAATTGTCACGGTGAGTAAAGTGGTTAAGGAAGGGGCTTTTCTATGGAGACCAAGTGCTGACATGAGTTGTATGGGTGATGCACTACATGAAAATATCGCATGGCCTATACATAAGATACAGTTCATTCACCAACAGTCACACCATGAATCAGTTTCAAAGAACGCATCGCCAAAGGTAAAATTCAAAACATATTGTCTTTCATCTGTGGTGTTTCTGTTGCATTTTGTGATTGACTATGAGATGAATTGTTTGGATTTTTTAAGAGTACTAGTGTAAGTGTAAGTAACAGCACCGACACCAGCAAAAGTGTAAAGAAGAAATGCATCCTCTTAGATTGCTCTGGAACATGAGAAAGAGTTGCCGAAGGGAGAGTGTGTTCTACAAACCCAACATATGCCATCCATTTTGTTCCATTGGGTCCTAACGCTTCCAAGGTTTAGGTAGAAGTTTGTAAGGTTCAAGATGCACCTGTTTGGAGACCAAACTCAGAAGTCGAAATCATCTCTGATGCATTAGGTACTACAGTGGCTTGGCCAAATGACAAACTTCTTTTTATCTAGAAACATTGTCTACTTTGGTTTGAATTGAAACATTGTCTTTAGTTTGAATTATGTAGTTTAGTACTTGGTTTGTGTTGGTGATAACTTATTTGTTAAATGTGGTTTTGGTTAATAATAGAAACATGTTTTCTTTTCATCATGTTTAGTTTACAGAATCAAATTTGAAAGCAGGTTTCATATTTGGCATTGTACGTAACAAAATGCAAATGCTGTAGTAAAAACTGCTGTGTATAAAATATACAATAACAAAAAAAAAATGCTATTATATAATGTATAATAGCGGTAAATAAAGCGCTATTATAAGAAACTCTATTGTAGCATACCAAAAACCGCTATAAAAAGTGTCCGACCTACTATAACGGGCGTAGATAGAGCGCTTACTAAAACGCTATAAAAACGATATATAGCGTTCATCGGGTGCTATGAATATGCTAATTTCTTGTAGTGCTCCAATCACCTAGAAAATACTCCAAAACATGCAAGAATTCACTATGACCTAATGCAAACGTCATAAACTCTAAATGAGACCTAAATGCAAGACAAAACCATGATTATGTATGCAAATGACACAAAACTCTAAGTAAAATGTATGCTAGAACATGTAAAATATGAAGATATCAGCTTTACAATATATATATCAGCCAATAACCCTAAGCTATACAATCAGAAATGGTAACTTAACATAATATGAATATACAAACGATTCTTGAATATGAGCTAGCGTATAAGGGCCGCTAATATACTCCGCTAATATACTCCATTGGTTTTGCTGATGGAAGCAAGATGATTTCGATAAGCATGGGAGTGTTATCCCTTACCGATCACATCTATCTTTATAACGTTCTTAACGTTCTGAATCTCAATTGCTCTTATGTATATGTAACCAAGCTATTGAAGCAAATGAAGGATTGTTTTGCATTGTTCACTGATACTTTGTGTGTTTCACGTGATCGTTTTTCGAGGACCCTTATTGGAGCCGGTGAAAAATAGGATGGAGTGTATTAATTATATAATAGATGTTGCATCAGTACGGGCTAAAACGGTGGACGTGGGTTTTGATCAAGCTTTGTGGCATTGGCGGTTAGGACATCCTGCTTTTTCAGTGTTTTCGGTTTTACCTTTTATTGGTGTTTTGAATTCTGCTAGCCCAAGTCTTTGTGACGCATGTTTTAAGGCTAATACCATCTCCAATATATTCTTCTATTTTCTTACTCTAAAATAGAGTTGAATTTCTCTAAGTAACTCTAAACAAAATATTCTAAATATATTTCATTTCTATTTTATTACTATTACCTTTTATTTATGAAATTTTCAATTTAACCCCACCTATATTATTCTTTGCAATTTTTCCATAATTATGATATTATTTAAATTAAACATTTATTGTATAAGGAATTACATTACATCATATAAATTTAATAAAACATAGTACATATTGGTTTAAATATCACCATTAATGTATTTTTTTTTTCTATAAATGATCTATTAACACATTTTAAAGTGAGAAATAAGCTTCTTTACCTATGATTTCTTTAAATCGATCAAGAAACTCTGGGAACCGGATATTATGTTGCTTATTTTTAATTTTGGTATTTGTTATGTTGTTTATCTTTAATTTGTATACTTGTTATGTATTTCGGTATTATTTTAAAAATTAATAAAAAAAAACTTAAGTCTCAAATTTATGGAAATAATATAATAATCCGATGGTGGAAATAACCTATACATGCTTCAAAATCTTAATGTTTTAAAAATCTAAATGTTTTAAATTATCCGATAGACCAACGAAGTCAAACTAAATTAGGTATGTAATCTCACGTGATTACATTAGGCATTTTTAAGCATATTAAAAGAATTAAAATAATTATCATTAAATTTCTATTCATGTGGAAGATTGTTGGAACTCATTTTTGACGAAATAGTTTTGATCACTTTTCCGCTGGGTTTTCTGGTGGAGATGTCTATCGGAATGACCGTGTTTTGGGCACGATGAGATTGTCGCCATGAGCACTATAACGTAATATATTCACTTGCCGAGTTGATTTAAATGAGAAATAGAAATCCAAAAATAGGTGACTTGAAAATCTTGTAAAAAATTTGGTTTATTGTAGAAACAAGCAAACTTAAGGTGAAATCCTCTTGTATATATAGTGGAAACCTCGTAACAAAGTTCAAAAGTCTTAGACTCACTATCGTGTATTAGAGAGAGGAGATATCGGGCGGGGCTCGAGTCTCGGTCTCGGTCTCAGAAGGTGGACCGACGGTCCAAAGATGATTATTTTTTGCATCATGCATGTTTTGATTTTGTACATGATCAATAAATAATTCAATCCGCTCAAGCTAAAAAAACTCTTCATAAATAGAGACTTTAATATACATTAATTGAAAATAAATTATGTAACCACTCCTCTCCATAATGACCCAGATTAATGGTATATTAATGGACTAACAAAAAATGTCTATCTCATTCTCCCAAACAATGGAAAACCATCTCTTCACTTTCTTCATATTTTTTTATGTGTTTTCTCCTAGAACACAATATAGAAAAGCGTTTGTTAGATTATATGCTTGGGTTATGCATGACATAATAATTGCAATTGTATTATAGGATTCGAAAAGCCATACAACCGTCACACTACAAAGTGTTTACAAAACTAAAGAAAGAGATTCGTCTCGACACTGTAAATCTTATTCCTATTTCAGTATCATCATTGTATTATGTTAATTGATTTGTGTATGTTAGAGCATGTCTATTGATATATTTAGTAGAGTCCTTATTCTTGGGTGGGGTGCAAAAACAATAAAATAATGGTTCAGAAATAAGGAGTGTTGCTAAAATAAGCAACAAACAAGGTGGGTGCTAGCCACGTGTCACGTTGACAATGGTCCTTTTTTTTTTTTTTTTTTTTTTTTTAACATCCGAAAATTATTAAAATAATAATAAAAAAAACTTTAGAACCCCCAAATAAGGACTCAGACATGCTCTTATATTTGTATAAATTATTAGTTTGCACATAATGTAAAATTTGCGTTCTTACACTATATTCTAAACATTTAGTATAAGGATCTGGTGTAACATCCCAGGCATGAGAGTGGATCGTGAGGCCCAATTAACCAAACCGACCCAAGGGAAACCCTAAAGCGCGTGTATAAAAGGATAAGCAAACCTCGGGATGCAAGCCTAGATACTTCTGCGCAAACCCTAGTCCCTGAGTCCTCTGCCGTCACCGCCGTTGATACAGGAGCCGCCGTCGACCGAGTCACAGCACCAGAAAGGTAAGTCGTGAGCTTAATCCTAGGTTCTTCTTCTGTCTCGGCCCGATGGAGATGAACCTAACCTCGATTCCGCAGGTCGGAGACTCGCGCCGCCACTGTTGCTGCTAGACCCGTCTGTCGCCGCCAACCTCCTCGCCGTCTCGCGTGGGAGTGATCGGTAAAGTCCTTTGAACCACCGGAGCTAGCCGCCGTTGCCATCTCTGTTCATCATCGCCGTCTGTTTCTCTTAAGGTAATCGGCCGAATATTTTTCACCGAGAGATGATGCTGTTGTTGTTAATTATTCTGCTTGGTTTAATCTTATTTGGGACTTGGTTTAATGTGGTGGTGTAATTGGATGGACCGGTTTAGTGGGTTTAATGGTTGGAGCAGTTTAATACCCGAGATGTTGTTGTCGTTTTGTGGAATCAATATGCAAATGGGATCTTTAATTGGTTTAATCGAATTTGGTTTGGTCGAGGATTTGGAAATTAAACCTGAGACTTAGGATTATTTTGGGATTAGCTAATTAAATCATAATTAAGGAATTGTTGTGGGTGTAATTAATAACCAATATATTTTGGGTTTGGTTATTTATCCGAGAATACCAAACTAATTTAAATCGTGTTTTATTAATTGTGAACCAATGCAGTCTGAGTTTGTTGCTGAACCGGAATCCCATTTCAGTCAGTTCCGAGATCTCTTTCCGATTTGCTAAGGTGAGGAACGAGTTCGTGTTTTCTTCATATACACGCACATTCCCGTTAATAACTTAGTCTAAGGTTAAGCCAAGTATACATGCTGGTTACATACTTCATAAGTAACTCGTATTTGCGTGTTGAGTGTATAAATATTTATATATATATATAAATATACCTATGTATAATTAAAATTAAAGAACTAGTATCTTAAGGATGAGAGTTAAAAATGAATATTTGCTGTGTGTTGCTTGATGACGAAATGTGAAATGCATGTTATTGATTTGTAAATAATCCATAAAATGTGAAATGAGTTAAGCGGTTAAAACTGAGTTAGATCCTGCAAGGGAAGGGGGCCTCCATGGTGTTAGTCGCAAGCAAGTCCGGCTGAACATGGTGTAGCTGTTCCTTGTAGTTGTTTGGTGGTCTGGAGACGCAAAAGGTTTCCTGGGTCAAGATGGCTGATGAGCCCGACAAGTAAAGTGCATGACCAAGTGCGAGAAGCATGAGAAATCCGTAAAGCATGAGTAAAGTGCAGGACCAAGTGCGAGAGGATGGGAAATCTGTAAAGCACAAGGGATGGCGTTGCGTGAGGCACGTGGTATCCACTTCCGCATTCTGGCGGTGTTGTTTTGGGATGGAGTCCCATTTGTTGTTGAGTGTGTGTCGTAGATACGTATTTGCCTGCTTGTCTTAGGTTTAGACTTTGTGATTGTCGTGAATGTGTTTTTGTATGGTGAATTTGTGAGCCCTAAGGCTTACCCTCACTGAGTAATCCCGATTACTCACCCCTCTCTTCTTGCAGGTGAGCATGAGGAGTAGTTGTTGGTGTCGAGTTCGCGTGGTGCTGATTTTGGGTTCCGGGGATTTCTTTATCATTTTATTTGTTATTAAATTTATAACTCAGTTTATTCGGTTTTCATTTATGAACATCGAAATGGTTATTTGATAGACAGTTTAAATTGAAACAAAGTATTCAGTTGGTTATTTCCGGTTATTAATGGTTACTTGTGGTATAAGTTAAAGTGGTTTAAGAGAAGTCAGAAGACGGGTGTTACATTTTTGGTATCAGAGCCAGGTTATGTCAAACCGGTTCTGACCCGGTAGGCAGTCTTGGAGGAAAAGTGTTTTCAAGACTCGGATTTTCAATTCATTTTTCAGATTTAATAAACTTTCGGCGAAAAATGGTTTTCTAAGATCGATTTAGCCTCGGGGTATCATATGATATCGATAGCTAAAGAGGATGTACGGAAAACAGCTTTTCGGACAAGGTATGGCCACTACGAGTTAGTGGTAATGCCGTTTGGGTTGACTAATGCACCAACTGCATTCATGAAGCTGATGAACAATGTCTTCCGAGAATACTTGGATAAGTGTGTGATAGTATTCATTGACAACATCCTGGTCTATTCGAAGAGTAGGGAGGATCACGAGACATTTACGGGTTGTACTGTAAAAGTTGCGGGAACAACAGTTGTTTGCAAAGTGAGTAAATGTAGTTTTTGGCAGAGGAAGATTGGGTTTCTCGGGCATGTTGTTTCAGAAGCTGGGGTGTCTGTAGATCCTGAGAAGATAACATTGATAACTAATTGGCCATCGCCAAACAGCGCTATAGAGGTCTGCAGTTTCCTGGGATTGGCAGGGTACTACCAGAAGTTCGTAGAGGGATTCGCGAGTACATCAAAACCGATGACTCGACTTACAGGAAAGGACATGAATTGAAGTCCGAGTGGACGAATGAGTGTGAGAAGAGCTTCCAGAAGTTGAAAGGGCATTTGACAAAAACGCCAGTGTTGGTCTTACCGAAGACAATAGTACTGTATGTGGTGTATACAAATGCATCATGATCAGGATTGGGATGCGTGTTGATGCAGGACGAGAAGGTCATCGCCTATGCATCCAGGCAACTAAGACCGCATGAGGCTAATTACCCGACTCATAACCTAGAGTTGACAGCAGTGGTGTTTGCTTTAAAGATTTGGCGATCATATTTGTATGGAGAGAAGGTTCAGGTGTTTACAGATCACAAGAGCCTTAAGTGCATTTTTACACAGTCAAATCTTAACCTGAGGCAACAGAGATGGGTGGAACTGTTAGCAGATTACGATTTGGACATCGCATATCACCCAGGGAAAGCTAACCTAGTGGTTGATGCATTGAGCATAAGAAAGAACGATGTATCGTGAGAAAAAGAAATGTAGGAATTAGAAGCGACTTTGTGTAGTTTGAGAATATGTGCAACCTCGGCTAGAGAAGATGTCGTCGGACTAGAAGCCGTGAATCATGCAGATTTATTGTGGAGAATACGTGAGGCGCAGAAGCTTGACGAGGCCTTGAACAAATCAGTAAGTACTAATGTGGAAGGATACCATACTGCGGAAAACGGGACTATTATGTATGAGAACCGAGTTAGTGTGCCAAACAACAAAGGTCTGAAGGACGAGATCCTAACATAAGCTCACAACTCGCGATTCTATGTACATCCGAGAACCACGAAAATGTACCAGGATATGAAACGGTATTACAACTGGTGAGGTATGAAGAAGGATGTGGCATCTTGGGTATCGCAGTGTCAGACGTGTCAGCTAGTAAAGGCAGAACATCGAGTTCCGAGTGGTCTATTTCAGAATTTGCCCTTACCTGAGTGGAAATGGGATATGATAAAAATGGACTTTGTTACCGGGCTACCAAGGACCACATGTGGTAAAGATGCCATTTGGGTAATCGTGGATCGACTCACCAAGACCGCACATTTCTTAGCCATCAAGAAGACCTATGATGCAGACCGCTTAGCGCAGTTGTATCTTGATGAGATTGTGAAGATGCACGGAGTGCCAGTTAGCATCGTGTCATATCGGGATCCAAAATTCACGTCAATATTCTGGCAGGCTTTTCAGAAAGCATTGGGGACAAAGGTTCGCCTCAGCACAGCGTATCATCCACAGACGGACAGTCTGAGAGGACAATTTAGACGCTTGAGGACATGCTGAGAGCTTGTGTACTCGACTGGGTTGGGTCAAATATTTGCCATTGGTAGAGTTCGCATACAACAACATCTACCATTCCAGCCTAGAGATGCCACCGTATGAGGCTCTTTATGGGAGACCATGTTGTACTCCGCTTTGCTGGACTGAAGTGGGAGAACGCAAGGACTTAGAACTGGAGATGATCCAAGAAACAGTAACACAAGTGGAATTGCTTAAGGATAGGCTAAAAGAAGCTCATGACATGCAGAAGAGTTATGCAGACAAGCGCCGGAAAGATTTAGAATTTGCAGTGGGAGATGCAATATTCTTGAAAATGAGGACATTTAGAGGAGCTCATAAAAATAGGAAGTTAAAGAAGCTTAAGCCAAGGTATATGGGTCCATATATCATTAATGAGAGGATTGGAGCTGTAGCTTATCGTTTGGCATTACCGCAAGAGTTATCAAATTTTCATGACGTCTTCCACGTGTCAATCTTGCGGAAAGTTGTCAAAGAACTAAAGTTGGTCTTACCAAACCCGCTAGCAGATTTGAATAGGAACTTGACTGCAATGAGTAAACCCATTGAGATTTTGGAATGGCATGAAACGAAAGTTCAAGGGAGGAATGTGAAGTCAGTTAAGGTATGTTGGGAAAGAGATGGTATTCGAGAAGAGACTTGGGAGTCAGAAAGTCAGATGAAAGCATATTATCCTAAGCTCTTTAAGGACAAGAGTAACATACATGATAATGGGCCGAATTCGAAGACGAATTCCTTTGTAGTAGGGGAGAATTGTAACATCTCGGGTCTGAGAGTGGATCATGAGGCCCAATTAACCGCACCCAAGGCCCAATTAACCAAACCCGACCCGAGGGGAACCCTAAAGCGCGTGTATAAAAGGAGAAGCAAACCTCGGGATGCGAGCCTAGATACTTCTGCGTAAACCCTAGCCCCCGAGTCCTCTGCCATCACCGTCGTTGATACAGGAGCCGCCGTCGACCGAGTCACAGGGCCAGAAAGGTAAGTCGGGAGCTTAATCCTAGGTTCTTCTTCTGTCTCGGTCCGATGGAGAAGAACCTAACCTCGATTCCACAGGTCGGAGACTCGCGCCGCCACTGTTGCTGCCAGACCCGTCCGTTGCCGTCAACCTCCCCGCCGTCTCGCGTGGGAGTGATCGGGAAAGTCTTTGGAACCACCGGAGCTCGCCGCCATTGCCATCTCTGTTCATCATCGCCGTCTGTTTCTCTTGAGGTAATCGGCCGAATATTCTTCACCGAGAAATGATGTTGTTGTTAATTATTCTGCTTGGTTTAATCTGATTTGGGACTTGGTTTAATGCGGTGGTGTACTTGGATGGACCGGTTTAGTGGGTTTAATTGTTGGAGCAGTTTAATACACGAGATGTTGTTGTCGTTTTGTGGAATCAGTTTGCAAATGGGATCTTTAATTGGTTTAATCGAATTTGGTTTGGTCTGAGGATTTGGAAATTAAACCTGAGAATTAGGATTATTTTGGTATTAGCTAATTAAATAAGAATTAAGGAATTCTTGTGGGTGTAATTAATAACCGATTTATTTTGGGTTTGGGTATTTATCCGAGAATACCAAACTAATTTAAATCGTGTTTTATTAATTGTGAACCAATGCAGTCTGAGTTTGTTGCTGAACCGGAATCCCATTTCAGTCAGTTCCGATATCTCTTTCCGATTTGCTAAGGTGAGAAACGAGTTCGTGTTTTCTTCATATACACGCACATTCATGTTAATTATTTAGTCTAAGGTTAAGCCAAGTATATACTTGCGGGTTACATGCGTCATAAGTAACTCGTATATGCGTGTTGAGTGTATAAATATTTATATATATAAATATACCTATGTATAATTAAAATTAAAAAAATAATATCTTAAGGATGAGAGTTAAAAATGAATATTTCCTGCGTGTTGCTTGATGACGAAATGTGAAATGCATGTTATTGATTTGTATTTAATCCATAAAATGTGAAATGAGTTAAGCGGTTAAAACCGAGTTAGTTCCTGCAAGGGATGGGGGCCTCCATGGTGTTAGTCGCGAGCAAGTCCGGCTGAACATGGTGTAGCTGTTCCTTGTAGTTGTTTGGTGGTCCGGAGACGCGAGAGGTTACCTGGGTCAAGATGGCTGACGAGCCCGACAAGTAAAGTGCAAGACCAAGTGCGAGAAGCATTAGAAATCCGTAAAGCATGAGTAAAGTGTAGGACCAAGTGCGAGAGCATGAGAAATCCGTAAAGCATGAGTGATGGCGTTGCGTGAGGCACGTGGTATCCACTTCCGCATTCTGGCGGTGTTGTTTTGGGATGGAGTCCCATTTGTTGTTGAGTGTGTCGTAGACACGTATTTGTCTGCTTGTCTTAGGTTTAGACTTTGTGATTGTCGTGAATGTGTTTGTGTATGGTGAATTCGTGAGCCCTAAGGTTTACTCTCGCTGAGTAATCCCGATTACTCACCCGTCTTTTCTTGCAGGCGAGCATGAGGAGTAGTTGTTGGTGTCGAGTTCGCGTGGTGCTGATTTTGGACTCCAACGATTTCTTTATTATTTTATTCGTTATTAAATTTATAACTCAGTTTATTCGGTTTTCATTTATGAACTTCGAAATGGTTATTTGAAAGACAGTTTAAATTGAAATAAAGTATTCAGTTGGTTATTTCCTGTTATTAATGGTTACTTGTGGTATAAGTTAAAGTGGTTTAAGAGAAGTCAGAAGACGGGTGTTACATCTGGTATATGTTTTTTGTCCCCAGTGGTTAAGTCACCAGATGTGTTGCCATTAGCCTTTAAGAATGCCCGTTTGGCTGATTGAGATGCGCTTGCGCTCATTCTCACACTCATCACTCTTATATCTTCTTAGGAGGAGGACCTAAGCACGTTGGAGTTTATTGTGATTGCTGCGATTGACTATGGAATGTGTTGTCAAACAAGGTTAGTGTCCAGATAAAGCTCATCTCAATCCATTTGCTTTAAAACTGTGGTTAGTTTTTTAAAATGCACATTTCCTGTGATGGGACTTATTGCAAACGTATTCTCTAGATCCACCAGAAATAGCACAACACGTTTCAGATGCGGGAATAACATCAAGAAAGCTGGTGCAAGAAGCATATGCACGGGTAGCTGCGACAATATCTCTTGCATTGTTGATCGATTCAAGGTTTCTTGAGAAATAATCAAAGTTCTGCGGTGAATGTTTCATCTTCTGAGGTTGTTTTTAATCATATAGTGGGTTATATAAATGAAAAAAAAGAGGATATACTTATGAGACTCTATTCACAATAATTATTCATACCTCATCATGCAGTTCAGCTACAATTTGTCTCATCTGGTCTGAAGAAATGAAATTTATTGCCAAAAGGAACTGAAATACAGAGTTACTTCTAATTAGTCTTCAAGATAATCAATAGCACTAGAGATCCACTTATGTTTCTGCTTCTGCTTCTGATTCCTTAGTCTCAGCATCTTCAATCTCTCCCTCATCCTCCACTCTGGTATCTTCTTCTTTTGTCATCTTTTTCCTTTCCAGGAATTCAAGGAGACCTTTGAGCGTAATATCAGCGTCCTTACTCGCCATGAGCTGCTGCGTGACTTCAGCCGGAGTTGCACTCACCTCAAGTACAAGCTTCTCAATGGGATCAAACAGGAAATGGTCATCAGTTTTGAGGTACAAAGCCACAAGCTTCTTGAAGACAAAGGGCGTGCAATTGTCCATGAGAATGTGAACGTCCATCCTTCCCGGCCTCAACAACGCCGGGTCGAGCTTTTCCTTGTGATTGGTTGTGAAAATTATGATCTTTTCTTCTCCGCAGCTCGACCAAAGCCCATCAACAAAATTCAATAGACCAGACAATGATATCTGTACAGAAGGAAGATTCATAAGCTTCAGAAACAGAGGTTATAACAAAACAGAGGAATTTTTTCGACTTACCCCAACTTCAAACTTCTTCTTGCGCTTTTGGGGCTCACCATCATCTTCACCGCCATCGTCTTCCTTTTTCTTTTTCGGGCGTCTACGAGAAGCATCAGCTCCACAATCAATGTCTTCAATGAGAAGAATTGACCGGTTCTTGGTGGAAGTAAGAATCTCACGCAACTCACCATCGTCTCTAACGCTCTGTATCTGAAGATCATAGATATGGTACTTCATGTGATTAGCAATTGCAGCCACCATAGAGGATTTACCGGTACCCGGTGGACCGTAAAGAAGATATCCACGTTTCCAGGCGCGCCCCACGCTCTTGAAGAAGTCTTTTCCTTTAGAGAAAGCGTCAAGATCGTCGATCAAGGTCTTCTTGAGTTGCGGTTCAACGGCTAAGGTCTCAAAGGTCGTGTGGTGCTCGAAGATGGCGGATTCCCATTTGGACCGGTCTTGGTTATAAGTATAGATCTTGAGATTCTCGCGATGGCTCATTATCTTCTCTGCTGATTTCGCCAAGTATGTGAAGTAATCTGTCATTATCTTCTCCCGAAACTCTTTCTTACATGTCAGATGAAAGTACCTGAAACATGAAACATCCACAAACAAATAGTGTTAAGACAAAATAATCAAGATTAGAGTCGAAGAGATGTGAAAAAACAGAGTGTACCGTTTCTCTGGGAGATACTTCTTAGTCTCAACAGAGTGAAGAGTCCACTCAAGATGAATCCCTTCAAACTCATCTATGATCTTTGTATTGACAGGGATCCCGAGTTTTGGCTCAGCCGCAGGATTCTTGAGATTACTCGAACCCACGAGGAGTTTTCCGGTGGAGAGTCCGGCGAGACGCGTCGGTAAGTAAACTTCGGCAGCACGGAAAGTCTGGTTCTCGACAAACTCCCACCGTTGCTCAATCACAAACGTGAAATTCGACTGAAAGTAAGACGAGAAGAAATCCACAACTTTCAGAGTGATGTATTCTCGGATTCTCTTTGGCACAATCTCGTTGAGGATTGTACGGAACAGCATCGTGATTGCAGAAAAAGATGTGTAAAGAGAGAAAACTGCAGATACAGAAGGGACTTGATTATAGAGAGTCGCCATTTTTGTTTAAGGAAGATGATGATGAAGAGCTTTGGTATAGAGTGAGAGAGAGTTATGAGCTTCTTTATAAAAAGAGTTGGAGAGTGGTGAACAAGAAAGTTTGCATTTTCAACATTTTAAAAAAAAAGTTTGTGTTTTTATTATTTAATCTAAAAAAGAAAAAAGAAAGTTTTGATTTTTACGGAAAGTGTAGGAAACTTGGTGGAAAGCTCCAAGCATAGATGAGAAAGTGGAAGACGTCATATAGGTCAAGAGAAAAAGACACTGCGAGTCACATCACACTTTAAGAAAAGACTTAACACAACTATAAACAAATTAAAATTCCTTTTCGTATCTGTGACTATATTTGTTTTAAAATCTAACTTTCCATTAAGATATGCACAAATGAATTATCTATGTAGAAAAAATGAATTATCTATGTATGCAAATTAACTAATGAATGACGTGCTAATATATTATGATCAAGTGATAAAACTATGATATGAATATGGCTTTTGGATGGTTTCCAAAAACTATAATTCTCTTTAGTTACCAAATATAGTCCACAACATGATAGTTTCTAGAGTTTTAAGATTACAACAACATTCGAATTGAATCAGTTGTGACAAGAAAACGTTTGCACCAATTGTAAGAGAATTCGAATAAAATATATAAGATGAGTTTTTTTCTCCAAGATACATTATGTCTCTGGATTCAAACTTGCATAACAAACGTAGTTCGAAAAAATTATATAAGTTGAGATTTCAATTAAGACTGGTCTAGCTAAATCAAGCGTTTTGTAGTTAACCAGCATGATTGAGCCATAGCCTAATACTGGTGGACACTTGACAACAAAACAATTAATGGCATGTAGCGATTTAAACAAAAAAAACAATATGATAATTCATAAATGTATGTAAACTATTACACGCAAGGGAAATTGGTGGAAACTGACGTGTGAATGAAACTTATGTACAACAAAGGAGACTGGGTCGGTCTATTTCAAAGAAAACAAAAAGGGAAATATAAATAAACGAGAAAGGACTTGTTGGCTAAGTTACAAATGTTCTGAATGGAGGGTCGTAATTTGTTTGATTCTTGCTTTTTATATTAATATATTTTGAAAGACCAATGTAAAGATGGTCATGCCAAATGGCAAAAGAATTAAATAATGAATTATTGAAAAAATTGAGAAAGCAACGTTTGCCGTAGTGTAACATGAATCTAGTCTATAAAGTATTTGGGATGACTTCTTTTATTAATAGTGCTAAGTATGGTTTATCGAAAAAGTAATTATAAGGGAAATTCGTGCCCATCAATTACAACTGGTACCGATTAATACCCAAACAATTTTGGTGTGCAAATTCATACCGAACCATAAAAAATTTGAATATTCATACATGTACTTTTGTGTGTGGCCAAAACATACATTGACTCAATTTCCGTTAGTCAACTCCGTTAAACCGTAGACAGAGGTGAGTCAGCTGCCACGTTGGAGTCCCCGTTGGAACGGAAGTGGGAAACAACGTCGTTTTGCGAAAAAATCTGGTTTTTTTTTTTTTGCTAAACGACGTCGTTTTAGTAAGTATTAGATTTAAAAAAAAAAGCCAAAACGACGTTGTTTTGATTAATGGTTGACAAAAAAAACCTATGTGACGTCGTTTTGATCCAGTCATAATTAAAACTAAAGAAGTGTCGCGACCTTCTTCTTTGTCGAGGGTGAGAGATAGTGAAATAGGGTTTGTCGAAATCTTCATTGATCTTAATGGAAATCGAGTGTATGGGTAGAAATCGAAGGCAATTTCGAAGTTGGAGGTGAAATTATACTGCCGGAATCTCAAATTCCCTAAAAAAATAAAGTAAATCGACAGTGTTAGGGTTTTGGATTTTGGTTTCGATTATGGAATTGTTTATTGGTTTTGAATTGTTTCGATTATGGAATTCTCCTTCGCCCTTTGATTCTTGAAGCTTACAGTATCCTTTTTTTTTACGCAGATTCGAACAAGAGGTTTCTCCATTGGCGTGATTTTGAAGAGATTTTTTTGCAGATTTTCTTCCCCCTGGTTACTGGGGAGATGTCTGGTTTCGTGGGTGTTATGGTTTCGGATCCATGGCTATACAATTCGAACTACAGAGTCTTAATTCCAAAGTAAGTCTTCTCTTTTTATTGTTTCTTCTCTAGATGCAATCTAAAGCGAAACTCGTTTGATCTGGATTTAAACTTTTGGATTTGTGTTTAGTTTGTGACCACCCAACGTCGTTTTGATTTTTTTTTTTGAATATGATACTGAATAAAACGACGTCGTTTAGCAAAAAAAATTCCCAGATTTTCCCCCAACACGATGTCGTTTCTCACTTCCGTTCCAACGGGGACTCCAACGTGGTAGCTGACTCACCTCCGTCTACGGTTTAACGGGATTGACTAACGGAAATTGAGTCAATGTATGTTTTGGCCAAAAAAAAAGTACATGTATGAATATTCAAAATTGTTATGGTTCGGGTATGGATTTGCACACCAAAATTGTTTGGGTATTAATCGATATCAGTTGTAATTGTTGAGACACAAATTAGCCGTTTTCCTGTAATTATACACCCTACCATTTAACGACCATGCTATTTAACCACTAAAAATTGTTGCACCTTCTGTCCAAAGGAAAATGGAGTAGTTAATTATCTCAAATTATAGATTTTCTTAAAGTCAATTTATAGTTAGATTTGTGTCAACATAACACAATTGTTTTGAGGGAAAAAAAATAGGGGGGTGTATTCAATCTAATATTTAGGAAGATTTGGAAAGATTTGGAAAGATTTGAGTTTTAGAGGGGTGTATTCAATCTAATATTTAAGAAAATTTGGAAAGATTTGAGTTTTAGTGAGTTGTTAGATGATTTGAGTGAATTAAGTAAGTTGTTTATATGATTTGTTTTTAAAATTCTATGAAATCTCATCTAAAACCATGAGATTTGGATTTTTATTTTTTTAAAACTAAGAAACTCCATCAAAATATCTTCAAATCACTAAAAGTCCCCTACAATCTACAACTTAAAATATTTCCAATAACAGTGGATTTGAAGATTCATTTATAAATCACTAGTTCCATAACATGAGATTTAAAAGATTTTTTAAAATTCATGTTTGAATAACATAGGATTTATGATTTTAATACAAATCACTCCAAATGCTAGATTGAATACACTTTAATTCCGTAGTGAGTTTTTAGATGATTTGAGTGAATTAGGTAAGTTGTTATGATTTGTTTTTAAAATTTTATGAAATCTCATCTAAAACCATGAGATTTGGATTTTCATTTTTTTAACTACGAAACTCCACCAAAACATCTTCAAATCACTAAAAGTTCCCTAAAATCCACTACTTAAAATATTTATAATAACAGTAGATTTGAAAATTTATTTACAAATCACTAGTTCAATAACATGAGATTTTAAAAGATTTTTTAAAAATTCATGTTTGAATAATACTACCGAAAAAAAAAACGTAAACAACGATGGTTGTTATTTCTCCAAAACATGTCGCTATTTCAAGTAAGAAAATTGTCAGAGTGTATATATATAGATGTTAAATTTCTTTTTCTCATAATCAAAATTTTTTTTGTAACACCTTTTAATAATATTAAGCAAATACATTAAACTTTTTTATAATATAAGAACAAATATAATCTGAAAACCCTAAACCTAAAGCGAAAATTTTATTTTTTCCACAAAATAAAAGCTTTCTATAATTGTTCTAGACGAATGTGACAGGAACTCTACCAAATTATGCTTCGCTACGGTTTATTTCCCTTGCTCTGGTTTATGCTTTGCTTCAGTTATCAGGTTTAACTATTTCATTCCGGTTTAATTATCTCTTTATCGTATATGTAATGCTTCAACCACTTTCTGGAAAACCAATCAAATAAACAATCATTTATTCAATCTCCTTTCTTTCAACCGATCATCATCATCTTCCACCACCGGATCTTAGATTTTCGAGGTGATTGTTAGGGTCGATTTTCACCCATTCGAGATTAACATAAGACGCACTGACTCAAAAGAATGTGTGAGTAGCCAGCTTCAGACATCTCACCTCGTCCAGAAGAGCAGAGTCGAAGTAACAACATCTCTCAACCAAACCAATATCAAACTGGAATAGACCAATTCAACTCGACTTGAATCGGAAGTAGAACCGAGCCTATCAGGTTGCAAGCGGTTCAGGACGAGTGTTCTGTGGGCCGACACATAGCCCATCCGCCCAACTCTCCTGGCCCGAGCTGAAGGCCCATATAATCTATTACCCTAGTCTAGTCGGTGGCCGAGAAGGAAATTTTCCCTTTTTATCTCCGATATTCTCGTCAAGACAGATTTGTATAAATAGTGTTCATAATCATATTTGTAACCCATCTTGAAACCCTACCAATAGCTCTTAGCAACTTGTACTCAAAACGCTTTAGAACAACAATAATAAGAAAAATCATCTTTGGATCTCTTACTGTGTTTTTCCCAAGAAACTTCTGTTCCCTCTAAAGTCTCGACAAAAGTTGATTGTGTGAGTTTCGACTCTCACAGTTTGGTGCCGTATGTGGGGACCAAGAAGTTCTTACTCACGAAAATATCAGGAACGAAATCGGAAGATATGGCCGGAGACCAGCAGAGAATCGACGATGAAGTGAACAACAACGCGGAAGGTACAACAGGTGGAACGATCGATCTCAGCGGCACTCCCGTAGCAGCCGTGGAAATAACGTCGGCGCCCTTAGCCGAATTGAAGGACATAATCACCTCGCTACTAAAGAAGACGGAGGAACATGACAAGTTAAACAAAATCTTATTGGAGAAAGTCAAGACGTTGATCTCGGGAGGTCGGACCAGTGTCTGGCAAATTGAAAACCTCGGCTCGGACGTGCTTCCAAGGGATCTCACAAGGCTCAACCCCAAACCAACGGTCCCCGATTTTCCACATCTAGGACCGCCTCGGTTCATGACGCATCACTACCACTGCATTCGTCTGGAGAGGTAACACCTGCGGCGACAAGACCACTCTTATTCAATCTACCTCGATCGAGTTTCAGAATGAAGCAACAAATCCCCGAGCCAGCAAGATCTCACATCGGGACAATCGAAAACGCCAACGATGAAGTAAACCAAGGCGAAAGAACCAATGCCTCGGGACGTTTCAGGGATGTCAAACTCACCTCGGTACCAAAAGAGGCAAGACTCGTGGGAAATACCCTTTGCTCACGATGGCTCGATCTCAATCCAACCGCCCTCGATTTCTCGACCCCTGCGATGACCTCGGCAAGAAGATCCCAATCACCATACCCGTCCGGAGGGGTGACACCATCTCGGTTGGATCGTAGAACAAAATGGCAAATCGCTGAGCCCATGGAAACTCACCCCATGAGAAATACCAACGGCGAGACAACCCGAACCGAAGGAACCGACACCTCGGGTTGCATCATAAATGGTGAGCCCGCCTCGGCACAAGAAGGACCATAAGCCGCAGAGAATATCACTGACCCGAGCCGGCTCGACAACAATTTCATGGGAGGAAATCTTCTCTGGGCTGAACAGATGCGACTTGTCAACGAGCTGATGAGAATGGATCAAAATCAACGCAACAAGCTAAAAGAAGTATTTTCGGAGGATATCCATGGCTCGGGCCGCTTCGACAACAATCTAACAGAAGAGGAAGAAAATATTCTATGGGTGGAGCAAATGCAACGTGATGACGAACTAAGAATATACCAGTGCCGAACACGACGCGACGAGTTGGCAAGGACGAGTCGATCTTGGATGGGCAAAACGAATAAGGACAAAGCATTCCCAAGTCAAGGCGACGCCGAGAAGAGAACCACCCGTCCAACTAAGCATTGTGCAATCAGCGTAGCTCCCGAGACCGACCGAGTACCAGAGGCACAACGAACCCCCTTTACGACGAGGATTACCGAGGCAATCATCCCCGACCAGGAAAAAGTCAGAATTCCATTCTACGACAGCTCGGCCGATCCCAATGACCACATTAGAATTTTCCGTATGGCGATGTGCCGAGCCGGACTAGAGGAAAATAAAGAAGACGTAAGATTTTGCCGTCGTTTCGCAGAGCATTTAGAGGATGCCGCGCTTGACTGGTTCTCAAACCTAGAGCGAGACTCAATCGACAACTTTTGTCATATATCTGCTCAATTCCTAAAGAGATTTGTCGGACTCGTAGAGCAAGGAACCTCCAATGCCGACCTATGGAGTCTGACTCAAGGCCCGGCGGAACCATTGTGGAGCTTCATAGAATGATTTAAAGCAGCGGTCTCGTAAGCAGGTGGCACGAACGATCAAGTTGCAATCAACGAGGTAAAAAGGGGATTGCACCTCATATCGGATTTCCGGAGAGAACTAACACTGAAGGCACTTCTGACATTCCAGGATGCCCTAGACCAAGCTTCAGCTTTTATCTCGAAAGAAGACAAAACGAGAGATACTCCACCCAGAGGCCAGGCCAATGATCAACGAAGAATGCTCCTTAGCGAATACGACGCGACCTCCTCTGAGGAAACCATCCGCCACCCAGGACAGTTCCCACTTTATGACGGAAAAACAAACCCCGTAGCCTACGTAAAAACCTTCTGCACAACAATGGGTCGTTTTGATCCCGAGGGAATTAAGAGCAGAGATGGTTACAACTTCTGGTTCGGGAAACATCTCAAGGGAGCCACCCTCGACTGGTTCTCGAAACTCGATCGGAATTCAATCCACAATTTTTGACAATTGTCTGCCATACTCATAAGGCGTTTCTCTAACCAAGGAGGCCCCAACGCCGATTTGCGGACCCTAACCCAAAGGCCGTCAGAATCACTGTGGAACTTTATGGAACGTTTCAAAACGGCACTTTCAATGGAAGAATTCGTAAGTGACCAAGTCGCACTCGATACACTAAAACGGGTGTTGCGGCGCAAATCGAAATTCCGAAGAGATATCACACTCCAAAAGCCTTTGACAGTCCAAGACGCTCTTGCTCGAGCTTCGTTTTTTTCGTTTCCAAGGAAGAAAAGACGATATGTACTCCACCCCGAAGCTGGAACAACGATCAACCAAGACGCTCCAAGCGTAAGAGATCCGTTTCAAACTCGGAGGAAAAAGAGAAGCGTCCTTTAATTCGACGAACTGGAGAAGACATATAACAAGAGGAACAATCTGTCCACGCTCTCTTAAAAAAGCCACTCTGACCAAGGACGCGAACAACAAGAAGCCGACACCTCGCTCGCCCCGAGCCCATGACGGATGCACGGACTCGGAACCGCCCCGCCAGGACTGGCCAATGACAGCGAATATGTCATACATCGACTTCTTCCTGTGTCGCGACACCACGAACTCCTACTGTGAATCTTATTCAGCCTTGGAACCCATCCCTCTTATATCCGCACCACAGTGCTGGTATCAAAATAAGATAGGCGCAGAAAAACTCGAAGAATTTTTTCAAGTTGTTCGCAGCCTACCCAAAGAAGCCACGTTTGCCGAAGCATTCCCGGAATACGAACTCGGACGTTTCTTCCGCGACAACACATAATCCACATCATAAATAGAAGATCTATTCACTTATGCAAGACGCAGACGACCAATCAAGATACTCTACAAAACTCTAGAACAAGGGTAATTCCTCATCTCATGCAACATCCAAGGCGTTGACTTCACTAACGTCATGTGCGACTCTGGAGCTTGCCTTAGCATTATCTCTAGATCGACCGCTGAGCGCCTCGCCATCGAACACATCAACCCAACCCGAACAAGGATCAACATAACCAATCAGTCTCATCCAACACCAACTGGAATAGCGTGTGATGTACTGGTAAGGATCGGAGATACCATTGCCGCCATCGACTTCTACGTTTTCGAAGCGGAAAATATTTATCCGGCTCCAATAATCCTCGGATGGCCGTTCTTGGCCATTACCGGGGCAATCATGGACTGGCCACGTCAACGCCTATCTTTCACTCAAATCGACATCAATGTTTTCTACCCCGCCACACAACTCAACTACGAAGAAGACAATTCCTCTGAATCACAACATAACAACAACATACCAACCTAGGAAGCCGACATAAACCCCAAGAAGACCCGCCTAAGGAGAAAACTCTGCTTTAGCTAAGAACTACCTAATTACAATGAACTATGGGACGACTTGAACCCTGAAAAGGGTACGCAGCCAACCGATCTTCGGAAATGTGCAGCTGTCCCTTCTTTTTAAAAAGGTGGGGGGGGGGGGAGTGGGTACGTATACACATACTCCCATCCTTTGTAAACGCGACTTTTCGCACTTGTTTAAGTTTTTATCAATATATATCGCATTCTCACTCATCATTCTCATATGTTGCTGGCCACAACAACGAGCTGTTACATCTTCTTCGGATTCTAACCACTATCCTATACGAATCACGGTTCTTTTACAATCCACCACGAATTAAAATGCGCTATATAAATTTTAGGCGAATATATCCGAACCAGAGGAAGGAAAAGGTATATCTCGACCAAACCACTCACAATTTTACTATCGAAACGGGAACGTAAGTCGAGTCTACATCGCAAACCCTAAAACTGAAGTAAAATCTAAACTCAGTTGTCATTCGCTTCATAGCACACTGGTCATAAACATCTCGACATGTAATACTAAGTGGTTCGTTTCAGAATACGCCACTTCATATGAGATTCGAAGTACGCTTTGAAACTTTACTTAACCTACTCTAAACGGCTCGGGAACCAATCCCTACGAAAACAGTTAACTTTTTTCCTGTTAACTAATCAATTAAAACAAAAGAAACACCCAATATCATCATTGGATAAAGCCATCCATGCATGTGTTCAAAAAGAACACTTAAAACGAACCAGAAGAAAAAAAGATCCTTACAACAAGGGAAAAAACTATTCAACTCGGTTCGCGTCAGGTTCAACAGAATCTTGAGCATGCTCGACAATTTCAACAGCTTTAGTCGTGGCAGGATCAGTCGGCTCGTCGTCGCGATTAGAATCCTCTGAATCTTCCGAGATAGGCAAAACCTTAAGCTCGTCCCTTAAGCAGGTTTCAATCCTCTCGCATTCCTCGTCAATATCGACCAGCTCGGCTTTCCAGGACTTCAGCTTCTCTGCCTCGGCCTCAAGAGATTCGACTTTCCCTATATGGATATTGTCAATGAGCTGCATATTACAGTTGACCTCTGCCAACTCGAATTCTTTGCCCTAAGGATCCTTCAGCTTCTTTTCCGCCTCCCTCGCCTTAGAAATTCGATCCTCGAATTTGCGAGATGATTCACGTCTGGCATCCCTTTGAGCCTTTTTGATCTTGGCTGCATGCATGGCGTCATTCTCCTCAATATGCCATTTCAAAGAAGCTATCTCGGTTTCCAACTTCCCCTTTTGAATCTTGCATTGGTTCGCGAGGTCCGTGGATTTTGCAGCCTCCTCCCTCAGAGCAGTTTTCTCCCTTTCAAGATCCGCCACTTTGGTCGAAAAAGAAGTCAGTTTCTTTTCCACCTCGGTCAAATTCTTCTTCTCTGACGAAGCGTCCTTCCTCGCCTCGTCAACTCGACGTTTGTTACGGCGGGGCTCAGACTCATAAGTAGCCGCCATCTCGTTGATAGAGGCAATAAACTGCAAGACAAAAGAATCAGCAAAATCCAAAATGTTCACGTTTATCACAAAGAATCAAATCCAACCTTGGTGCAACGCAGCGCCATATTCGCATACGTCTTATCTTCTGTAAGCTTATCGAGGGGAGGATGTTTAGCCCCAGACCCGTTGATTTCCGAGAGAAGAGCGGCCGACAGAGCAGGATCGGCAATTATTGCCCCTGAGGGCTGAGGATCGGTAGCGGAACGGTCGGTGTGCTGTTTCTTGTCGACAGTTTTCCCTTGATGAAAGGCGTTTTCGATTTGGCTCGTTCTTCCGCCCCGCCGAAGTCGAGGGAGGCTCGGAAGTTTGAGGTAGGGCGAGCACAACTCCGGCCTCACTAGCAGGAGCGGGAGGATCGGAAAGATTATTAGCTATATTGTTTTCGGCGTCATCGACATTCATTGCGGAAGCAGTAGTACCCGAGATCGTCGCTTCGGAAGAAACCATGTCATTAGTCGTAACCTCGGTGATGGGAGGATTCACGATCGGCTCGGAAACTCACCTCGCTGCTTCCTCTGCCTCGGCAGCCTTCCTTTCTGCTTCCTTCGGCTCAAGCTCTTTCTTCGCACGGATCGACAATCTCGCCATGCTCGTCAAGGTATTTTTGGTTGGAAGGGATTGTGGATTCGTCGGAGTATAATCGCAAGTAGACCGAGCCCGTTTCACCCTCTCAAACGAGAAGTCTTTTCTCCAATCGACCTTTTCCGAAGCCGAAATCGTCCACACCTCGGATAGATTGGTTGGACACGGTGGAAGCACGCTATGAACTACAAAAACAAAGGCACACAGTTAGTTAAAAGTATCAGGAAGTACGGCGAGCCACAAATATATGGAATGACTACTAAGCGATCCCTAGCTCGTCATGACTATTTGGAGGCAAGACCAATCGACGGAGGCTTCGGAAATCTGAACGAAGAAAAAGCGGTCCTCCCATACGTCTTTACTCGGGAAACTCTCGATGACTCTGAAACCAGCTTTGTTGGAAATATAAACCCTCTCCGAATTAGGAACATTTCGGACTTTCAGAAGATTTCGGAGGTACTTGAGGTTAATTTTGATACGACATTCAGCGCATCTGGTCAAAATCCCTATTAGATGACGAAGTCCCCGAGGCGAAACTTGACTCAGTGCAATTTCATATATCCAGAGATATCGCATAATAAGCCTCGGTACGGGGAACCATAAGAAACATAAGGGAAAGAAGCCCTCGTAGACGGTGAAGCAGTCTGAAGGAGGTTTATCAGGTTGGTCGAATGGATTCGGAATGACGAATTCAACCTCCTCGAAGATTTCGAAGCGGCGTCTTATCTCGGCAAGAGATTTCTCGTCAGAGGGAGTAGAGCCGGGAAGAGATTTTTTCTTTTCTATTCGGACGTTTGGACTTCGGTTTGTTTGAAGGACCTGCTTCTCGCCCCGACATCATTCACTCCAAGCCCTCGGCGAATTCAACTAGATCTACTGATAAACCCATCTCGGGAGAGTTTACTTCCTCGGATAGCTTGCTCGCGTTGGGCTCGGTAAATGCAGTCAGAGGTAGAACCGCCTCGATTGATTCATTTACCTTGTCACCATTCGCCAAGTGACGGTCAAGCCGCACATAAGAATTTCTTGAACCAGCCGAATTAGTAGAACCAGACATCACGCCTCGGGGATGGTTGATTAAGCTCGATCGATGAAGATGAATCAAAAAATACGATGATGGATCGGTAAACTCAAAGGCTCGAGTGTTCTGTGGGCCGACACGGAGCCCATCCGCCCAACTAATCTGGCCCGAGCTGGAGGCCCAAATCTTCTATTACCCTAGTCTAGTCGGTGGCCGCATAAAGTAAGAAGGAATTTTTCCCTTTTTATCTCCGAGATTCTCGTCAAGACAAATCTGTATAAATAGTGTTCATAATCATATTTGTAACTCATCTTAAAACCCTAGCAATAGCTCTTAACAACTTATACTCAAAACGCTTTCGAACATCAATAATAAGAAGAACCATCTTTAGATCTCTTACTGTGTTTTTTCCAAAAAAACTTCCGATTTATCATCCACAACCGCTTACTCTCAACCCGTTTCAACGAAGCATGTGCATATCTTCCTCAAAAAATATACCATCGACAACATATACATAATACACCCGCTTACTTTAAATTAAACATCCACTAACTAGTGCGAGATATGGGAGTCAAAATTAGATGGTACTATACTTGTGACTCTTGTAGAGTCACTATTCATCTGAAATGTTTATTTGGAAAAAATATGTTCATGAAGTCCAAATACGATGATGGTAGTCCTCAAATCCGTTGTAACGAATGGTAACACTCGACCATTCTACACAACATGTGATAGATGATGCGTAGATCCTTTTGTATTTGTGTGGGAAGATGTAGTTTTCTGTAATTTGATTTGTATGATTGGAATAACGACAGGAATTGTAAGCAAAAAAGAAGAATTCTAGACCTTTCTTTGCATTATTATTAACTCCTTGTTCTCAAAACACTTTGTACGAAGTTATGATGCATACCAAGGAAAAATAAAAGTGTATTAGGTCAAATTAATTGTCTCGGTGCAATTTTTTTTGCTCTCGAGTGAAGCCCTAGCCACTCTCTCAATACTTTCATTTTCCGTATCGGCCAAGATTCCTCGCTCTACAGGGCGGATCTACTGTTCACAGGGTGGGGGCAGGTGCCCCCAGTATTTTTTCAAAATTTAATGTAATTTTTAACTAATTTTTTTTGTTGCACCCACTAAAAATTGTAATTATGCCTCATTGTTTTTGGTTCCTGGGCTAAACTAAAAAAAAATATTAAAGCCCAAAACATTAAAACCCAAACTAAATCAACTAATATAATAATGAAAAAAATCTGATAACCCACAAGTCCATACATTATTTTTCTTTATTTGATCACATTATGTTTTTTTTTTCTTGTCGCCAACCACTATGTTTTAATGGCTCTTTAAAACTTATTTCCTTTTTTTCTAAATTATTTATTTGTTTATTCTTAACATCTTTTTCTCTAGGCTATTATTTGTACGTCTATATACAATGTTTTGTTTACTGTGTTTTATTTCTTACAAAAGTTTATCAAGTATTTGATGTTAATTGTTTTTATGAGTTTTCAATTAGTTTACATAGATGGCAAGAGATCAGTTGGATTTTTAGTAATTGAAAAATAATGCAAGTCTAGTTAATTTATTTTTACTGTAAAAAAATAAGAGAAAATAAAAATTGTTTTATTTGCATCTCTTTTTTGCCATCTGAAACACATTGATTTCATGAAATAAAAACCAGAGTTTGAAACAGAGAAAATATAGACATAAAATGAACAAGATCAATCATAAAAGAATATCAAATCATAAAAAAAAAATTATTTGCTTCTAATGAAACAATAACGATGTTTTTAAAGATAATAAATAAACGTAAATTAATATGTTATTTTGGTTTTATTATAACACTATTTTTATTTTTATTTTTTTGCCCCTGGTCAAAATAGTTTATAGATCCGCCATTGTCGCTCTATGCCGTCTCCAGCATGGAGATGCTGCCTCCGCCGCCAGCTTCGGAGAAGACTCGCTCTTCTTCTCCAGATCCCACCAAATCGTCTAAAAACTCATGGAGTGCTATCCTTTCAAATTCGTCAAATCCATGTCAGTCTTTCCATGTTTTGGTGAAAGTTATCAAAGGAATCACCCAAACCACGATCTATGCGGAAATTCTCAAAATTTAGTAGCCACTATGGTCCATCTACATAGTTGAATATTTCCGACGGCAATCTATAATTTGTTTTTGTAGAATTTTTAATAATAATTAATAAATAAATAAATTAATTCAATTTTTAATTATATCTAATTATTTAAATAATTTATAAATATAAATCTTTCTTAATTAAAAATTCATTAAACATAAAAATTCATTAAACATAAAATGTTATCAGAAAAAAATACAGAAAATTTAATTCGGAAAGAGATGGGGAAGCACTACAAGAAAACATATCATTTGCGTCGGCCATTTTCGATACAAATTCGTCGCAAATTCTGTGTTGCAACGGATTTGCGACGAAAGTCATTTCGACGCAAAACTCTGGACGCAAACTTCAATTCAACGTAAATTCGACGCAAACGTTGCGACGAATCGTTTTAGTCGCTAAATCGTCGCAAAAAATTCGTCGCTAATTCGACACAACTATTACAACGGATTTGCATCGAAACATTTGCGTCGATTTTGCGACGAAATTTAAAATAGGTTAAAGCGACAGTTTTGCGACGAACTATTTTTTTTAATAAAAAATAATTAAAATTAATAATAAAATTAAAATTAAAATTAAAATTAAAATTAAAATTAAAAATAAAATTAAAATTAAAATTAAAATTAAAATTAAAATTAAAATTAAAATTAAAATTAAAATTAAAATTAAAATTAAAATTAAAATTAAAATTAAAATAAAAATATTTTTACAAAATTAAAAAAACAAAATAAAACTATTCCGCGTTCAGTTTAACAAAGAAAGTGGACATAATGCGGTGCGCGGTCGGTACGTCTAGAACCTGACATCTACAAAATAAAATTAAATCTATTAACTAACAATTATAATGTTATTACAATTTCATTTTAATAATTCGAAATCTATCTAATATGCCAAACCTATCAAATATTCCAAATATATCTAATTATTCCAATCCTATCTAATTATTTCAATCCAATCTAATCATATAAGATAAAAAAATTACTAAATTTAAGAAGGGTATTTTTTGAGAGAGAGAGGGGAGGGAGAGCACATAAATTTGAGAGAGAGAGTAGAGAAGTACAGAATGAACGAGTTGGGAAAAAATGTCCTCACATATATATAGGGATTTGGTATCGTCGCAAATTCGACCCAAATTCGTCGCAAATCCTAAAAAATAATCTGAAATTTTGTCACGAGGGAATCTGAAAATATTTGAATATAGCGACGAATTTGCGACGATTCGACGCAAATTCGACGCAACATTCAAATATTTTCAGATTCCGTCTTGACAAAATGTCAGAGGGTGTCCAAAAAATATAAAGGGTTGCGACGGAATTGCGACGAAAATAATAAATTCGATGCAAATCAGTTGCAAATCAGTTGTAAAAATGTGAAATTGTGAAAATGGTTTTTACATACCTTAACACACAAGTATATGCTTATAACTTGATATTGATCCTAAAAAACACACAAGTAAATGATTGTATGAGTTTTCAGAAAGAAAAAAAAAATTCAAGAATGTGGATTATATAGTATAAGTACATGTTATAAGGTGTGAAATGATGTAAATGTACATGATATGTAGAATATATTTGAATTTTAAAAAATTTATGTTTAATTCATTCCCTACAATCATATTTAAGACAAAAATAATGAAAGTTAGATTGTTTCGCATGTTTAAAATTCACATTTAAAAACCGAAGAACAAATTTTGTCACCGATTTGCGTCCGAATAGCAACGAAACTTTATAATTCGTCGCAAATTCGTTGCTAAGTAGAAAATTCCTATTCATTTGAGGTTTGGACTATTGCATCGATTTTGCTACGAATTGTGATATTTGCGACGAAATGTTAAAACTTTACAATTTGTCGCAAATTCGTCGCTATAGGCGAAACCTCAAATGAATAGTGAAACTTTTATAGTTTGACGCAAATTCGTTGCAAAGGTTGCGTCGAATTTGCGTCGAAATGTGGCTACGTGGTTAATTCGTCACTATTTTGTCGCAAATTTAGGACGAATTTGCAACGAAATTATTCGTCCCAGTGTTGCGACGAATTTGCGACGAATGATATTTTCGTCGCAAATTCGTTGCAACGCCGTCTCTACTGTTGCAACGAAAATATTCGACGCAAAAAATCGTTGCAAATCGTCTGTTTTCTTGTAGTGAAGGCCGCCTTCATAGTCGCCTGCAAATCGGTGAGCTCCTTACGGGTTAAGTTGTGTGCGGACTCCAACTCCTTGTGTGCGGACTCCAACTCAAAGACCTTCGCTTCATGGTCTTTCACCGTTTGGCTGAGCCTCTCGATTTCTTCTTTGTACTCCGAAGCATACCGAGGAACCGAGGAAGAAGATTCCTGGGTCGAAACTCCGCCTAACACATCGAATCGACCTTTGACTTATCGAGTTTCTTATGAAAGATTATAAAAAATATTAATGAAATTATGAAGAAAAAAAATTAATGAAAACAAATAAAAACTTACAGCGAGAACAATTTTGTTGATCTCTTCCTGGGCTAACTCATTTGAGGATGACAATCCTACAAAAGTGAGTTGCGACGTTGAAACTTCACGTTCCACCTTCTTTTTCTTGCAGGTCTCGACAACTTCCCGCACCCCCAAGTCCTGGATCACACCAGTTTTTTTTGTTGGTGTGCCTCTTCTCCATGACTTTAAGGTAATCGGGAGCGGCACTGATATTATCATATTTTACTCTTTTTAGCATGCATTTATCTTGGTATTTCGAGTCTCATGCATGTGTTTTCTTAGTATTTCTTTGATGTTTTGTTCTCATTTAGAGTTTAGAGAGTTCTCACTAGGTCCTAGGGAGTCTTGCATGTTTTGGAGTGTGTTTAGGTGCCTTGGAGACATTTGGGGATGATTGGAGTGATGGAGCAAAAGAAAGTGCTAAGGTCACCCGAGGTGCCTGAAAGATCTAGCCAGACGAAGAGTTTCCAATCAGATTTAGCTTTGAAGATCTTCATGACAATGATTGACAAATGAGTTAGCTGTCGTCTGGATGTGAGTTCAAGGCATTCGGATAGGTGTTTCAGGAGATATGGCGATTTTACCAAGGGTATGTCCGCAGAGCTCGACCAACACCGACCAAGCATGGACCGGTGTCACCGTCCGGTGTCAAGTCAAAGCTCGACCAGGAGAAACACCGACCGGCTGCACCCCTTGAAGACCGTCCAGTGTTGCACTTCCTCTTGACCAGCACCGACCAACCATGGCCAGGTGTAACTTGCCCGGTACTTGCCGAAGCTCGGATAGATTCTACACCGACCAGCCTGCACCGACCCGTGACCGACCGGTACCAGCTTCATGACAGCCCACACCGACCCGCTGCCGTTTGGTGTGCCCGTCCGGTCCTTAGCCAACACTCGGGCAGGGAGAATACCGACCACATGTACCGGCCCGCCTCGACCCGGTGTGAAGATCTCGACCAAAGATGACTCACACAGGCCGGCTACACCGACCCACCACCGTCCGGTGTTGCACCTCTCGACCCCGACCCGAACGGGTCAAAACCCCGTTTGTTTCGGGTTGACCCGG
Source organism: Eutrema heterophyllum (assembly GCA_002933915.1). Taxonomy (NCBI): domain Eukaryota; kingdom Viridiplantae; phylum Streptophyta; class Magnoliopsida; order Brassicales; family Brassicaceae; genus Eutrema; species Eutrema heterophyllum. The sequence goes on along the minus strand of PKMM01023469.1, from coordinate 58,881 downwards.
TCCGCCCAAGACCTTTTTAAATATTTGCAAACCTAATTTTCTAGATCTAAGCTTTATTCTATCTCTCTTTCTCTAGCAAAACCTCTCCTTTTAGGGTTCTTGAACTTTTGCAAGAGACCTCATTTGATTTATGCAATCTAAAGTTTGAATCTTCTTAATCTCTCTAATCTCTCTTTTATTTTAATCTTTCTATTCTCTAATCATGGATTCAATCATCTTCCTTATGGGATTTGAGGGTTTCACCAAGATTAGTGAGTAGGTCTTTTTAGAGCTCATGGATGAGGTAGAATAGGGGATTTCGTGGTTGATCTTTGATTTCTAGGGCTTAGATTACTTCTTTCCTCTCTTATTTAGTATTCATAATGCTAGATTAGGCTTTAGAAAGTTAATCTAGATCTTAGTGAATTTCATGCACACAAGGTCTTTGAATAAATTCCCCAAAGAACTAGATAAGAGATTTTACTTGCTTAACCTATGAGAGTAGATGTTTAAGGAGTATTATGGCTATTGGAACTTGTAATTAATGCTTGATAATTAGCTTTTCACAAATGAGAGTTTGTTCTTGATTAGTTTATTAGCAAAATCATTAAGACCATGAGAGTGGATTAGTCTTGTTTAAATGTTCTAGGCTAAGGAAAATTGCTTGATTGTGTGTTGACATCATAGATTGATCGTAGAAGTCCCCAAAGTCCATAACCTCATCCAAGGGCTTGCCTTTATTATAATTATCAACCTCGTTTAGTGTTTGTTTACTTGCTTGCTTTCAAATTGAATCATTAGGTCGCTAGATAAAACCAAAACCACTTTGTTTGCTTAACTTAAGAAGTTTTATGTATTCTTGGTGATTGGAACTCAAACCCATTTGGATTGATCCTTAAGTTCTACAATGATGATATACTTGGTTTTTACCGTTTTCTAACACATGTTTTGGTGTTTCTTTTGAGTATTTTATCGAGTCAAAGTTTGTTTTTAGAGTCTTTAGTCCTTTATTTAGTTATCTCAGGTAAAAAGGCGTTTAAGGAATAAATTGGAGTTACGTGGGCAAAAACGCATGGAACCGCGCATAAAAGAGCAAAATTGATCGATGCAAGGAGTGCATCGATCGATGTGATGTTGTCAGAAAAGTTAAAATTGACCGATGCAAGAGTGAGGCTTATCGATGCAAAACCAGAGCCGATCGATGCAACCCCACCAGAAGATCCAGAATCGATCGATGCACACCTTGCATCGATCGATGGAGCATGCCTAGAGAATTCAAAATCGATCGATGCAAGTCGGCGAGAAGAAAAGGAAATTTTTGATTTTCCTATTTTGCCCCGGAAACTGCATGTTTTGACCTAATCCACCCAGAACCCTATATATACATTATTTTTAGCCACTTTTACGGCACAACTTCATACCGCTTATTTTCTATTCAGACTTTTGGCTTTTAGCAATTTGTAAGCTTTGGAGAAGAATCTATGCATCTATTGAGAAGAATTCTAAACCCCTTCCTCTTTTTGATTCATATTATGAGTTCTTCATCTCTTTGCTTGTTCTTCCCTACTATGTCTGAGTAGTTTCATAGTTAGGTTTAGAGTTTCAACGCGATCCATGAATCATTGAATTAGACACAGATAGTGATTTATGTTTTGTGGTTTTCGCTTATTGTTGAGTTTATTGCTTAGGCTAGGTTGATCGCCTTGCCTCTGATCTAGGGTTTAATCTATACCACAGAAGTATCGTAGGTTTCTAGAAAGAACTTAAGCGAGCGAATTGTCCTTAGCCAACGGAAGTTGATGTTAAGGCGATTCGTGAACATATCGAACCTATTCGTTAATGCTGGTCTAGAACTCTAGGTTCAACGGAAGTTAGGATTCTAGGTTGCTAGATTTAGTAATCAATACCACGGAAGTGGATTGGTTAGATATTTATGTTTGAGTTTGAAACTTGTGTTTAATCGTTCCATGAATAGTTGTCTGATTCATGATGTATGGATTCTTGCGAATAAACCCTTGACCTAACGCTTTCCTCCCATTGAATTTACATCGCTTTTTATTTGTTTTTATTATTTTGCAATTCAAAACTATAATCTTGTCTTAACTTAGTTTCGAATTGTGAGGATTGTAGTGTAACCTTGGTCTCTGTGGATTCGATCCTAAAGTACTGCATTGACAACCGTTACGATTGCGGTAGTGTGAACTTTAGTTATTAATTGACTTAGTAAAACACTAAAATCAATTTGGCGCCGTTGCCGGGGACCAATAGCGTTACCTTCAATTCTGAATGTGAAATTTAGTCTAAGATTTACTAACGTATTCTATTTTATTCTCTTGTGTGTTTCAGGTGACTAACCAAAAGTTGGGTAGAGTTACCAGAAGCAAGGGCTCGGAGAACCTTCTTAAGCTTGACAACCAAGAGTTAGCAAGGTTAGAACGTACGAGCAGAAAAGCAAAATCAATTCCCGTCATCATGGACAATCATAATGACAACCAACATAATGCTGCAGCAACCGAACTTCAGAGGCTACAACAGCAAGTGCAGCAGTTACAACAACTGCAATTGCAACAGCAACAGCAGCAACCTGCTATCGGAGACTTGGACACATGATAAAGGATAATTGTGTGTATCCAAATCAATTATCCAAACACTCCATCATTGTAGTATTTGGGGATCAATCCAAGGGAGGCACAAAGAACAACACACTAAGAATGCAAGAAATCGCTTAAGCTAAACAAACCAAAGAGATTTGGGTTTTAATCTAACAACCTAATGTAATTGAAAGCAAATAAACAAAAGACAAGCACTAAACGAGATTAACAATGATTAAAAGGAGGATATTTGGGCAAGGCAATTGACTTGGAGGAATCTAAGCTAATCAATGATGTCCATTTACTAATACAAGTATATTTCCTTAAGCCTAGAACACTAATCAAGATTAATGTAATCTCTTAACACTAATCACTTTGATAATTACCAAGTCAAGAACAAATTCTCATTTGTGAAAATGTTAATTAGCAAGCATTAAATTCAAGTTCTATTAGCTAATAATCACCTTAGACAATCACTCTCATGAGCTAAGTATGAAAATCCTCTTATTTAATTCATTGAGGCATTTCATCAAACACATTGTGTGCATGAAATGCCATTAGTTCTAGATCAACTTTCTCAAGCCTAATATAGCATTAAAACCATCAAATAAGATAGGAAACAATATAATTAAGACATAGACATCAAGAATTAACCAAGAAACCCCCTAATCTACCAAGTCCAAATGATCCAAGAAGGTTCTACTCACTAATCTTCATGAACCCAACAAATCCCATGAGAAAGATGATGGATTCCATGATTAATGAATAGAAAGATGAAAGATTAAGAAGATTACACTTAAACTTGCAATTAAATTCAAGATCAATCATACAAAATTATCCAAAATCCTCTAAGAAACCAAAGACCACGTTTTTGTGCCAAGAGAAAGAGAGAAAATAAAGTTTAGATCATGAAAATTAGGTTTTTGGACTATTTAAAGGAATGTGGGCGAACCGGGTCAAACCGGGTCTTGACCCGGTTAAAACTGGGTCTAAATGGTGTGTTCTGGATCCACACCGGATGGCTGCACCGGATGGAACAAGGTCGGTATGGAGTTCTTGTGCATAACCCGTTTGGTCGCCAGATAAACACGTCCCTGCTAAATCTGATGTATCTTTCGAACCAATGCTACGAATGACTTGAAACCACTACCAGAAGACAGCTAACTCAATTATCTAGAACTTCTATGAAGACTTCGGAAGCTAAATCCGAGTGTAAGTGCTCATTTCGGCCTGATATTTCAGCCGCTTTGGCTGGCTTCGACGAGGATGGATTTGGACTTGTACACCGGAAGGCCTCGGGACGGTATGGGAGCTGGGTTGGAACGGTGCTTGCTTCTGTTCCAGTACCGTTTGGGCATGCCATATGGAAGTGGGTCGGTACAGGTGCTGGGTTGAAGAGGAGAGCATGCCGGATGGGCACGCCGGACGGATGTGGGACGGCATGGTCTTCTCGCCCGACGGATACACCTTCGGTAAAACAGCCATATCTCTTGAAATACATGTCCGAATGGCCTCAAATCACCTCCAGTAGACAGCTAACTCACTTGGTTACAACTCACATGAAGATCATTGAGTCTGAATTTGATCGGAAGCCCTTCATCCTGCCAGTTCTTTCAGACGCTTCGGAATGATCCTTGCATCCTATTTTGCTCCATTACTCTAAACATCTCCAAAATGTCTCCAAACACCTAGAAAACACTCCAAATGAATGCAAAACTCACTAGGACCTAATGCAAACATCCTAGACTCTAATTAAGACCAAAATGCTAAGAAAACTATGATTATGCATGCATGATCGAGACTCAAAATACTAAGATAAATGCATGCTAAAAGGGGTAAAATAAGGGAACATCAACATACCTCATGCCTTCTATCAGAACATAGCTGCCATCCGCCCACCAGCTATTACGAGGCAAGATTATGAGATCAAACCTCAGATGATCGCATTGGTGAAGCAGCACATGTTCCATGGTCTGCCTGCAGATCATCCGATGGACCATATCGAAAATTTCGAAGAGATATGCAGCACTACCAAGTCGAATGGGGTACCACCTGGTTACCTCAAGCTCTTTCCCTTTTCTCTAGCAGACAAAGCACTAAGGTGGCTGAAGTCGCTCCATGCTGGGTCATTGACTACTTGGGATGAATGTATAGTTACTTTCTTAGATCACTTCTATGATGGAGTCGACTGGGACTACAAAAATGCCCTTAATGCTGCAAGCAATGGAGATTTCATGACTAAGACTAAAGAAAGAGCATATCAGTTGATAGAAAACTTGGCTGCAAATTCTGGAAATCGATGTTCTGAGTACGACAAGTCTAAACGAGTCAACAGTGTGGATTCACAGAAGATTGATGAGCTGACCGCGAAGGTGAACTTGTTGCTGAAGGGAAATCAGAGAGGTGTGCAATCTTGCGAAGATACATGAGATGCAATTTTCTGTCAGGGATCACTTGAAGATGACACTGATGAGCAGCATGAGGTGAACTACGTTAGTGGACAAGGGTACGTGCAGAACAAAGGTTTCAATCAGAACAACAAAAACCATCCGAATCTGTCTTACATAAGCCCCAACGTTGAAAATCCCCAAGATCAGGTCTACCCCCAGCAAGCTCAACAAGCTCAAGGAAAAAATTTTGTGCAACACAGGCACCTCAAGTTTTTCTCAGGGTTTCCAGGTTCAGAACAGGTTTCAAGGTGGGTTCCAGCAGAAACAGCCGTTCAACACTTTCCAGACAACAAAGCACGTCCCGTTCCAAACCCCTGCAAGCTCAGCAAACGACTCTCAAGATGAGCTTAAACTTCTTATGCAACAGCTTCTACTAAACCAACAACAGTCATCTAAAGAGATCAATGTCAAAGTTGACAACATGTACAACGATCTCAACGACAAGTACGAAGCTGTATGTACTCATGTGAAGAAGTTGGACACCCAGGTTGCTCAAACAGCTGAAGCAATCAAGAGACCGCAGGGAGCTCTTCCAGGGAAGGTAGAATAGAACCCAAGGAACGAGTTCGTCAATGCCATTACACTCAGGAGTGGGAAAGAGCTGGAACCTGTTGCACGAAAAGGAAATGGTGCTGGTTTCGTGATTGATCTAGAAGAGGTTGACGAAGAAACAGCCCCAAAGGGGAAAGTTTCTACAAATGTAGACGCTGCAAATGAGCCACAAGTGTTACCACCTACACATGTTTACACTCCAAGAGTTCGATACCCTACTTGTCCAATGAAGTCACACAAGGACCTAGAAGAAGCCAAGTGCAAGGAGATGCTGAATGATCTCGTGGTGAAGTTTCCTCTTGTTGACGCAATTCATATGATACCTTCATTGAAGAAGTATATGAAGAGCTTGGTGACGAGTAAGGTATCTACTGAAGATAGTGTCATGATGGTTACTAAAGATTGCAGTGTTGTCCTCCAAAATAAGATGCCAAAGAAGCTAGGAGATCCAAGGAAGTTAGTTCTCTCTTTACAAATCGGGGCAATGACTTTTGCTTGCTCTTTGTGCGATCTTGGCTCCAGCATCAACTTGATGCCATACTCTGTGGCTAAGCAACTGGGATTCACAAAGTTCAAGAAAACTAAGATCTCCTTAGTATTCGCCGATCGTTCTGTGAAGCTTCCTGTTGGTGTTCTCGAGGATCTACATGTGCGAATTGGGGATGAATTCGTTCCTGCAGATTTCGTGGTCCTAGAGCTAGATGAAGAACCGAAAGATCCTCTCATTTTAGGAAGACCCTTCTTGTGTACAGCAGAAGCCATCATAGATGTGAAGAACGGGCGAATAGATCTCCACCTGGGAGACACTGTCATGAAGTTTGAGATGGACAAGATGCTGAAGAAACCTATGTTGGACGGTCAGACGTTCTCAATTGATGACTCACTAGAAATCTCTAACGAAGTGGTTAAAGAGATTTTAGTGGATGACCCATTGGAGACTGCTTTGACAAAGGCTGAGAGTGAGCATGAGTATTTGAATGACGATGCGACTGGTTATGCTAAGATGCTAAACTCAAGCCAAACAATGGGGAAGATGGTCGAGTACATCGGTTTGGATGGAGCTGCCGAGACGCCTCCAGCAGCAAGTCTTCCTGCGCCTCATGCTGATCCGTGGAGCGAGCTGAAAGCTCCAAAAATTGAGCTCAAACCACTCCCAGCTGGGCTAAGGAACGCATTTCTTGGCCCTAATTCCACTTACCCTGTGATCATCAATGCTGAGTTGAACAATGTTGAAACTGCTTTGCTTCTGTGTGAGCTTAGAAAGTATCGTAGAGCTTTAGGCTACTCGCTAGATGATCTCACAGGAATTTCACCTGATCTTTGCATGCATAGGATACATCTAGAGGATGAATCGATGACTTCGATAGAACATCAAAGACGGTTAAACCCGAATCTAAAAGATGTTGTAAAAAAAGAGATAATGAGACTTTCAGAGGCGGGCATCATATATGCTATCTCTGATAGTACTTGGGTGAGTCCAGTCCATGTTGTGCCAAAGAAATGTGCTGTAACAGTTATTAAAAATGAGAAAAATGAGTTGATCCCAACTAGAACTGTTACATGGCATAGGATGTGTATTGACTATAGGAAGTTGAATGCTGCTACTCGTAAAGATCACTTTCCCTTGCCTTTTATCGATCAAATGCTTAAAAGATTGGCTAACCACCCTTACTACTGTTTTCTAGATGGTTATTCCGGTTTCTTTCAGATTCCCATCCATCCAGACGACCAGGAGAAGACTACATTCACATGCCCTTATGGCACTTTTGCTTATCGCATAATGCCATTTGGCTTGTGCAATGCCCATCGACATTCCAGCGATGCATGATGTCAATTTTCACTGACTTGATTGAAGACATCATGGAGGTTTTCATGGATGACTTTTCTGTCTATGGATCCTCCTTCTCTGTCTGTCTTTCTAATTTGTGCAGGGTATAACAACGTTGCGAAGAAAAGCATCTGGTGTTGAACTGGGAGAAGTGTCACTTTATGGTCAGATATGGAAGGTCATCGGATTTCAGAACTAGGTATCGAAGTGGACAAGGCAAAGATCGAAGTGATGACTAGTCTACAGCCTCCTGATTCTGTCAAGGGGATTAGAAGCTTTCTGGGACATGTTGGGTTCTATAGGAGGTTCATCAAGGATTTCTCTAAGATTGCTATACCTTTGGCTCGGCTGCTATGCAAAGAAGTGAAGTTTCATTTTGACAGCGACTGTCTAGAGGCCTTTCACACAATCAAGGGAGCTCTTGTCAGTGCACCAATTGTCCAACCACCGAACTGGGAGCTTCCTTTTGAAGTAATGAAAGATGCTAGCGATTTCGCAGTAGGAGCTGTTTTGGGACAGCGAAAGGACAAGAAGCTCCATTGCGAAAGGACAAGAAGCTCCATCTACTACACCGGCAAGGCTCTAGATGACGCGCAATGCAAGTACGCCACCACTGAAAAAGAGCTTCTCGCAATCGTGTTTGCTTTTGAAAAGTTCAGATCTTATCTTGTGGGGTCTAAGGTTATAGTGCACACCGACCATGCTGTCATGAAATATCTCCTCACGAAGAAGGATGCCAAACCTAGGCTCTTGCGATGGATTCTTCTGTTGCAAGAATTTGATCTTGAGATCAAGGATAAAAAGGGGATTGAGAACGGTGTTGCAGATCACTTGTGTAGGCTGCGTATAGATGAGGATACCCCTCTAGATGACAGTTTACCCGAGAAGAACATTTTCGCGATCAGCATTGGGCGCAGTGATCACCACGATCCATTGCGCCACTCCGAGTTCCCCGAAATTGATGTGATTCCGCCCGAGGATGGGGACTCGAAGTTTGGTGAAGAGGATAATCGCGGGATTCCAGAAACCGTAAAGGCTTAAGAACACCGTTTTGGTGGAACGATTGGTCGCACAAGAGTTGCGGAAGGCTCTTGATTTACCAACGAGTCACTTAGATATGACACACTAAGATCATCGAGTTTGATTGATGGATATGACACACCAACAATCGGTTTTGATCAATGGATATTACACACCAAAGATCGGGTTTGATCATGGATATTACTCACCATGATTGATTCTTTGAGAATCACTCTCAAAGGAAGAAAGAGAGAGCACTCTCTCACTCACATTTTCTTGCAACAAAGCAAATGGGTTTTTCCAAAAATATTCAAGTTATTATTTCTCATAGCTTATGTTACATATTTAAACACACAAAAACTAACTTAACTAAGGTTTAAAACTAACTAAGCTTAAGTAAACATATTGCACAAATTAAGGGAAATGAAAGTCAAAAGAAACAAGTTGTGCAAGTCACAATCAAGAAAAACACACACTAATGAAACTAGTGCATCATGAACAGTACCCCGGCGGCTAGACCAAATCAGGTTGACCAGTTTTGGCAATTGGGCTGTAACTTTGTGTTCCCTTGGTCATTTCTACTGAGCTTGGGCTTGTTGGAAATATAAGAGATCCAAAAAGATTCTCCAGGTGGTCTCGTATCAATAACGTTCCCGAGTTGGGCTGTGGAACTCGTTCTTTGGCGTTGACGCGCTATGGGGCTTGAAATAGATCCATTGGTTTTGTAAGATTCATATCTTTTTTATCCAATGGCCATTTCTTCTGTTCTTGGGCTTGTTAGAAACATAGGAGATCCATTAAGATTCTCCAAGTGGTTTCATAACAATATCTCACCGGAGTTGGGCTGGACAACACCATCTTTGGAGTGGTCGCGCAATAGAGCCGGGAAGAGATCCACCAGATTGTAAAATTCATATCTTTCAGCTCTGAAGCGGCGTTTATGTGAATCTAATTTTCACGGCTTCTATGATGAATCTAGTTTCCAGAACAATTCGGTTTGTAGCTTAAATCCTCCGGGTTTGGTCTGTAGAAATCTTTGAACACGCGTTGGTTCAAAGCACGTTTTTGCTTCTAATTTCTCCTTGACCTTCCTTGACCAATATATGATGACCCTTGATGTTTGTCTCTTGTTTATTGACTTAGGGGCCACGACTTTGAACTCTTTTAGGCTAGCTTAACTCCTCCGGGTTTGGTCTGTAGAAATCTTTGAACATGCGTTGGTTCAAAGCACGTTTTTGCTTCTAATTTCTCCTTGACCTTCCTTGACCAATATATGATGACCCTTGATGTTTGTCTCTTGTTTATAGACTTAGGGCCACGACTTTGAACTCTTTTAGGCCCTGGTTATGCATGGCTTTCTCGGGTTTAAGCTCCTCGGCTTCAAACTCAAACTTCTAGCTCATCCTCCTTGATCATGCTGGCCATGATCATATCAACCTCTCCCTCTTCAAAAAGGATTTGACCTCAAATCCTGATCTTGTTCAACAGCAAGGATGTAAGAGGAGGTGATGGTGTGAGGCGGTTCTTTAGCTGGTTGGACGGTGGTGGTGGTGGCGCATGAGATGGTGGTGGTGGTGGTGGCGCCTTCTTTTTTTTTTTTTTTTTTTTTTGTAGAACGTGGAAAGATAAGAAGATGATAGAAATGAATTCACCAAGGCTTCGAGTTGGCTATGATACCAATTGATGTGATTCCGCCCGAGGATGGGGACTCGAAGTTTGGTGAAGAGGATAATCGCGGGATTCCGGAAACCGTAAAGGCTTAAGAACACCGTTTTGGTGGAACGATTGGTCGCACAAGAGTTGCGGACGGCTCTTGATTTACCAACGAGTCACTTAGATATGACACACTAAGATCATCGAGTTTGATTGATGGATATAACACACCAACAATCGGTTTTGATCAATGGATATTACGCACCAAAGATCGGGTTTGATCATGGATATTACTCACCATGATCGATTCTTTGAGAATCACTATCAAAGGAAGAAAGAGAGAACACTCTCTCACTCACGTTTTCTTGCAACAAAGCAAAGGGGTTTTTCCAAAAATATTCAAGTTATTATTTCTCATAGCTTATGTTACATATTTAAACACACAAAAACTAACTTAATTAAGGTTTAAAACTAACTAAGCTTAAGTAAACATATTGCACAAATTAAGGGAAATGAAAGTCAAAAGAAACAAGTTGTGCAAGTCACAATCAAGAGAAACACACACTAATGAAACTAGTGCGTCATGAACAGTACCCGGCGGCTAGACCAAATCAGATTGACCAGTTTTGGAAATTGGGCTGTAACTTTGTGTTCCCATGGTAATTTCTACTGATCTTAAGCTTGTTGGAAAGCTAAGAGATCCAGTAAGATTCTCCAGGTGGTCTCGCATCAATAACGTTCCCGAGTTGGGCTGTGCAACTCGTTCTTTGGCGTTGACGCGCTATGGGGCTTGAAATAGATCCATTGGTTTTGTAAAATTCATATCTTTTTGATCTAATGGCCATTTCTGCTGTTCTTGGGCTTGTTAGAAACATAGGAGATCCATTAAGATTCTCCAAGTGGTTTCATAACAATATCTGACGGGGGTTGGGCTGGACAACACCATCTTTGGAGTGGTCGCGCAATAGAGCCGGGAAGAGATCCACCAGATTGTAAAATTCATATCTTTCAGCTCTGAAGCGGCGTTTATGTGAATCTAATTTTCACGGCTTCTCTGATGAATCTAGTTTCCAGAACAATTCGGTTTGTAGCTTAAATCCTCCGGGTTTGGTCTGTAGAAATCTTTGAACACGCGTTGGTTCAAAGCACGTTTTTGCTTCTAATTTCTCCTTGACCTTCCTTGACCAATATATGATGACCCTTGATGTTTGTCTCTTGTTTATAGACTTAGGGGCCACGACTTTGAACTCTTTTAGGCTAGCTTAACTCCTCTGGGTTTGGTCTGTAGAAATCTTTGACCACGCGTTGGTTCAAAGCACGTTTTTGCTTCTAATTTCTCCTTGACCTTCCTTGACCAATATATGATGACCCTTGATGTTTGTCTCTTGTTTATAGACTTAGAAGCCACGACTTTGAACTCTTTTAGGCCCTGGTTATGCCTGGCTTTCTCGGGTTTAAGCTCCTCGGCTTCAAACTCAAACTTCTAGCTCATCCTCCTTGGTCATGCTGGCCATGATCATATCAGAAATGCCTTGGTTTGGAGAAATAGCAAACTACTTAGCCGCAGAGAAAGAACCAAGCAACTTTGTTGGGTACAAGAAGAAGAAGTTCTTGCGAGATATCATACACTATTTTTGGGATGAACCCTACTTGTACAAACAGGGTTCAGATGGTGTCTTTCGCAGATGCGTCTCAGGGGAGGAAATTCATGGTATTCTTTTTCACTGTCATGGTTCTAATTATGCTGGACATTTTGCCACATTTAAGATAGTATCCAAGGTCCTACAAGCCGGTTTCTGGTGGCTGAGTATATTTCGTGATGCACACGCTTTTGTCTCCAACTACGACCCGTGCCAAAGGCAAGGGAATATCAGCAAGAGGAATGAAATGCCACAGAATTTCATCTTGGAGGTTGAGGTGTTCGATGTATGGGAGATCAATTTCATGGGTCCTTTCTCGTCCTCTTATGGGAATCAATACATCCTCGTGGCGGTGGACTATGTGTCTAAATGGGTGGAAGCACTAGCTAGCCCAACAAATGATGCCAATGTGGTATTAAAAATGTTCAAGTCGGTAATCTTCCCAAGGTTCGGTGTACCTAGAGTAGTGATCAGTGATGACGGATCTCACTTCATCAACAAGGTGTTTGAAAACCTGTTGAAGAAGCATGGAGTCAAGCACAAGGTGGCCACTCCCTATCACCCTTAAACGATTGGACAAGTAGAAATTTCCAACAAGGAAATCAAGGGTATCCTGCAAAAGACAGTGAACACATCAAGTTAGACGACGCTCTTTGGGCATACAGAACTGCGTTCAAAACACCCATGGGAACGATACCATTCCATCTTGTCTACGGGAAATCATGCCACCTTCCTGTGGAGCGCGAATACAAGGCAGCATGGGCCGTAAAGTTGCTCAACTTCGACATCAAACCTGCTTCTGAAAGAAGGACGATGCAACTACATGAACTGGAGGAAATACGTCACATGGCCTACGAGAACTCGAAAATTTACAAAGAGAAAACCAAGGCCTATCACGACAGGAAGATAATTCCCAAGAACTTCGCTGCAAACGATCATGTATTGCTATTCAACTCTCGCCTTAAACTTTTTCCAGGGAAGCTGAGATCGAGATGATCCAGACCATTCACAATTAAGGAGCTGAGACCGTACGGAGCTGTGGTGTTGCTAGGCACTACAGGAAATGAATTTGTGGTTAATGGTCAGCGCCTAAAGCCATACCTCGCTGACGTAGAAATCGCTGGGGAAGAAACCATTCCCCTCGGTGATCCATCTCACGCCTAAAAGGCTATCAAGTCAAGCTAATGACTTTAAGCAAGCGCTGGGTGGGAGGCAACCCACCAAGACGTTTTCTTTTGTTTTATTTTCTCTTATATTTTATTTTTTATTAAGTCTGGTTTGCCTTCTTCCTAATTTATTCTCACACCGAGACGGTGTGAGGTAAGTCTGGGGGAAGGTCTTTGTCGTTACTAACACTATTTTCTTTCTTTTGTTTTTCTCTTTTGAGTCATTCTGTTTTATTGAGTCAAAACTTGTTGGAGATTATGATCACGACATTTGAATTTTTATGTGATTTGCATCTAAGTGACCATTGTTGCAGAGCTAGTAGTAGATCAGACTAATGGAAAATCTAAAGGCTGACTGGTTAATCAGAGGCATCCATGTTTCCAGAAAAATTCAAAAAGCTAGAGCTAATTTCTGAGCTCTTCCTTTTACCTCATCATTGTGATTGGTGTCTTCAGAGATCGACTCCTCATTTGTATCTGAGAAGACGACATGTGTGAAAGTATGGTACTCCTCTCCCTTATTTAAAATCAAAAGCAGAAAATATGAAATGATTTTCTTTCGAGTAAAGGGCTAGGAAAATTTCCATCGATCCCATTATTTTACTTCGGAAGAGATGATCACACTAAGGTTGGAAGCGAGGTTAGGAAAATTTCTAGAGATACCACTATTCGCCTACACCTTAGAATAAAAGGGTGGCACTAAAATGAACCGGGGATTCGGTGGCAAAAACCATCAATACTCGCGTTCCATCAGCCATTTGCCCTATGGAAAGAAAATGAGAAAAGAATAAGTATGGGGGAGGGAAAAGGTACCAAAGGTTGTGTTGTTGTCTCGTCACGATATCGAAAGAGAAAGAGTCTTGAAGGTTCTTGGCACTATGATCCTTGATGAGACCCAGCAATGATAACTTTGGATTATTCCGTGAAATAATGAGTTGAATCTGGGAGGCTGCGATGTTTGCAGAGAAGTACATGGTTGTTCGATCTGGAGCTAGTTTAGCAATACGTGGATTACTAAGGTAATGGTCATTATGGAATTCTAAAGGAAATGTGAGTCTCCGTGTTTTTCAAACTTTTTCTTCTTGCTTAGTTTTCTGTTTGCTTGAGGACAAGCAAATGACTAAGTTTGGGGGAATTGATATACTTGGTTTTTACCGTTTTCTAACACATGTTTTGGTATTTCTTTTGAGTATTTTATCGAGTCAAAGTTCGTTTTTAGAGTCTTTTAGTCATTTATTTAGTTATCTCAGGTAAAAATGCGTTTAAGGAAGAAATTGGAGTTACGTGGGCAAAAACACATGGAACCCCGTAGAAAAGAGCAAAATCGATCGATGCAAGGAGTGCATCGATCAATGCAACACCATCAGAGAAGTCCAAATCGATCGATGCACTCCTTGCATCGATCGATGTGAAGTTGTCAGAAAAGTTATAATCGACCGATACAAGAGTGAGGCTGATCGATGCAAAACCGGAGCCGATCGATGCAACCCCACTAGAAGATCCAGAATCGATCGATGCAAGGTGTGCATCGATCGATGGAGCATGCCCATAGAATTCAAAATCGATTGATGCAAGTCGGCGAGAAGAAAAAGAAATTTCTGATTTTCCTATTTTGCCCCGGAAACTGCCTGTTTTGACCTAATCCGCCCAGAACCCTATATATACATTATTTTTAGCCACTTTTACGGCACCGCTTGATACTGCTTATTTTCTATTCAGACTTTTGGCTTTTAGCAATTTGTAAGCTTTGGAGAAGAATTTACGCATCTATTGAGAAGAATTCTAAACCCCTTCCTCTTTTTGATTCATATTATGAGTTCTTCATCTCTTTGCTTGTTCTTTGTTACTATGTCTGAGTAGTTTCATAGTTAGATTTAGGGTTTCAACGGGATCCATGAATAATTGAATTAGACACAGATAGGGATTTATCTTTTGTGGTTTTCGCTTATTGTTGAGTTTATTGCTTAGGCTAGGTTGATCGCCTTGCCTCTGATCTAGGGTTTAATCTATACCACGGAAGTGTCGTAGGTTGATAGAAAGAACTTAAGCGAGCGAATTGTCTTTAGCCAACGGAAGTTGATATTAAGGCGATTCGTGAACATATCGAACCTATTCGTTAATGCTGGTCTAGAACTCTAGGTTCAACGGAAGTTAGGATTCTAGGTTGCTAGATTTAGTAATCAATACCAAGGAAGTGGATTGGTTAGATATTTTATGTTTAAGTTTGAAACTTGTTTTTGATCGTTTCTTGAATAGTTGTCTGATTCATGATGTCTGGATTCTTGCGAATAAACCCTTGATCTAACGATTTCCTCCCATTGAATTTACATCGCTTTTTAATTGTTTTCATTATTTTGCAATTCAAAACTATAATCTTGTCTTAGCTTAGTTTCGAATTGTGAGGATTGTAGTGTAACATTGGTCTCTGTAGATTTAATCCTACCAAACCCAAATGATCTAAAAAGAACTACTCACTATCATGAAGAACACACCAAATCTCAAGAAAGAAGTGTTGTTAATCATGATTAGAGAATAGGAAGATGAAAGATTAAAGGGAAATTAAGAGAAACAAACTTTAAATTGCATAAAAAGAAAGATATCTCTTACAAAATCTCAAGAACACTTAAAAGGAAATAGTTTTTGCAAGAGGGAAGAAGAGTGGATCTACAAATTAGGTCTAAGGCCTTATATAGACATCTGAGCCGCGTCCCAACACCTGGCGGAGGTCGGCCGGTGTAGGAGGCTGTTGGTCAAGAGCTTCCACACCTAGTCGAGGTTGTCCGGCGTGGCCGGCCGGTAATTCTTATGCCCGAGCTTGGGTTAAGCAACGGGCGATTACACCGGGCGAGATCGGGCCGGTGTGGGCTGTCCTGAAGCTGCAACACTGGACGGTCTTCAAGGGGTGAGGGTTACCGGTAATGCTTCTGCTCGAGCTGGGGTTAAGCACCGGGCGGTGACACCGGGCGGTCGAGGGTCGGTGTGGTTCAATGGTCTCGCGGCCAGACGGACGTGTCCTTAGTGAAATCTCCATATCTCTTGAACTACTCATCTAAATTACCTGAAACTACTTCAAGATGACAGCTAACTCATTTTTTCCATCATTTTTAGGAAGACCTTCGAAGCTAATTCCGATTGGAAACCCTTCGTCCGGCCAGATCTTTCAGACATCTCGGGTGACCCTTGCATTCTCTTTTGCTCCATCACTCCAAACACCCCCAAAATGTCTCCATGCACTTAGAAAATACTTCAAATGATGCAAAACTCACTAGGACCTAATGCGAACTAGCTAAGCCCTAATTTAGACCAAAACACTAAGAAAACTATGAAAAACATATGCATGAGACCCAAAATACTAAGTTAGATGCATGCTAAAACGGGTAAAATATGAGAATATCAGTCTTTATACCCATCATCCTAGTTGCAGTTGATAAAAGGGAATGTCCACCTCTACATTCATTATATAACGGATTCTTAACAGCGTCTAACATATCAAAGAATCTATGAGCTTCTAAGTTAGGTTCTTCTCCTCTATCTCCATACTCAGCAACCGATGGTATACTTTCACAAAATGCATCATTCACCATCTGAACATGACCTACATTTTCTACTTCCATTGCAGGTTCTTCTAAGCTAGCGTTATCCCCAATGTATTGTTCACTAGTACTAGCATAAACCACCATTGTATCATTTTCTCCATGATAATACCAATTCTTGTAACCCGACACAAACCCATTACAATACATGTGTGACCATACTTCATCTATCACGATAAATCTACGATTCCGACAATTGGTACAAGGGTGATCTCTAAGATCCTTGCAAACCACAACGCGTTTATTAAAGGAGTCTATTGCTAGAAAATGTTTTAATGACTACTGTTGGGGTCGGTTTCCACCCATTAGAGATTAACGATAGTTCAGAGCCAAGGATACCGAGCTAGAGAGCTTCTGAGCCACAGTAAGACAACCTCACATAATCCGCCCGAGGCCCCACCTCGGTGATCCTGTCCTGAGAGGAATAAAGCCGAGCGGAGGCCAAAGCGACAACGTTTCTCAACCAAACCGAGATCAAACTGGAACAAACCAATTTATCCTACCTTGAATCAGAAGTAGAACTGAGCCTACCAGATTACAAGACGAATGTCCCATGGGCCGAAATGGAGCCCACTCACCAAATTCTCCAGGGCCGAGCTAAAGGCTCAGGTTAACGATTACCCTAGCTTAGTCGGTGGCCGCGCGAAGTAAAAGGGAAATATTCCTATTATCTCCGAGAATCTCGCATTCAAACTTGTATAAATAGCGTTCATAATCGTTTGTAGCAGGTCATCTTGAAACCCTAGCAAAAGCTCTTAGCAACTTGACTAATGTACTTATACGCTTTCAAACAGCAATAATAAAAAATCATCTTTGGATCTCTGCTTGTGTTTTTCCTCAGAAGCTTATGTTCCCTCTATTGTCTTAACAAAAATTGATTGTGCGAGTTTCGACTCTCACAACTACCCTCATTGTGCGCTAAAGATCGACATCTCAAAGGCATTTGATTCGGTTCGATGGGAGTTCATCCTTCTCACCCTCCAAGCTATGGGATTTCCGCTGATCTTCAGCTCTTGGATTCACAGCTGCATTTCCACAGCCTAGTTCTCGGTTATGGTAAACGGAGAGCTCGAGGGATTATTTACAAGTTCATGAGAGCTTCAACAAGGGTGTTCTCTCTCTCCCTACTTTTTTATCATCGCCATTAATGTCTTATCTCTTCTTTTGGACATAACTGCAAATTAGGATCGTATTGGCTTTCATCGGTCTTACCAAAAGGTTTTTCTAAGTCATATGAGCTTCGATGATGACATGATGATATTTATGGCTCAGGTGAATCTCTAGCTGAGCGATCAAAGTTCTCTCTGATTTTGAAAGAGACTCAGGCCTTACGATCAATGCTTCCAAATCTTCTCTATGTAACACATTCTATTCTTCAAGATGCCGATGTTCATACTATTCCAATTGAAAGTTTCCATGTTCGATATATCGGCTTGCCCCTTACAATGAAAAGCATGATTCGGCTAGACTATGAACCTCTAATAGACAAGATCCGCACTCGTATGATATCATGGTCAAGTAGCATATCTCTCTTTTTTGCAGGAAGATTACATGTCATCCAATCGGTGATAGCGAGTATTAAAAAATTTTGGAACTCGGTTTTCCGACTACCGAAAAGATGTTTCGCCGCAATTGAAAGCTTATGTTCTGCATTCCTTTGGTCTGGTTTGCCGCACATCATTCTTAAGGCTAAATTTGCTTGGAGTGATGTATACAAACCAAAAAACGAAGGAGGTCTCGACATCAGAACCTTACACGGCTCCTCTCGCACCTTCTCGCTAAAGCTTATATGGAGATTAATGGAAAACTCAGGTTCGTTGTGGGTATCTTGGACTCGCCACTCTCTTCTCCGCAACTCATTATTTTGGGATGTCAAAGAAGGTTCTCGGGGATCCTGGATATGGAAAAAATTGCTAAAGATGTGATCTATGGCAACTTCTTTTATAAGAGTTGAGGTAAGAGATGGAGCTTCTACCTATTTTGGTCCGATAATTGGACGGGTATGGGACGCCTTATCGATATCACAAGTGATCGGGAACAAGAACTCTGAGTGTTGGCAGCTATGCAAAGGTTTCAGAGGCAGTTTGTGGGCAAGAGTGGGCCATTCGCCGCTGCAGAGGTTCTCATTTACAAAATCTGATGCAAATAATTCGCTCACTTCCAACCCCTCATCCTTCACCTGGTCATGATATTTTCCGCTGGAGACATGGACCTGATGAATTCAAGGACCACTTCTCCTCGAAGAAAACATGGCAGCAAATTTGTGAACCAAATCTACAAGTTTGGGGGCACAAAACATTGTGGTTCCCTCGAGCGATTCCGAGATATGCTTTTGTAATGTGGCTTGCAATGAAGGACAAACTATCCACATGAGCTAGAATGAGACAATGGAGAATAGTTCAATCATTTCCTCTCTACGGGGAGGTCAATATTTGGAAGGAGCGAAATGGAAGACGGCATCAACGTCCACACCGTTCACCTCTTCTCCTCGCAAATATCATTGACAAGGATTTGCGAGCTCATCTCATCTCACTGTACCCAGGAGAAACAGAGCAAAACAGCGAGGCACTGAACCGCTGGGGCACCGTCAGCAACATCTCTCGGCCCCCTTGTTACCCAAAGCTAAAGCTCTGTTTTTTGTTTAGTATATTTGCTTTGTTATGTGTTTTAAAGTCGGCCAAGTTTTATTGATCCCAAACAAAGGGGCGGAGTTATGTAGGGAGGAAAGGGGTCAGCTGACCCCACCAATTAAAAAAAATATTAGTTTTTTTTTAAATAAAAATATATTGACCCCGCCAAAAAAATTTGTCGGCCCCGTAAAAAACCAAGAAATAAAAAAAAACAAAAGCTAGTTGTGCAATTGGTCACTTGGGATCACGGTTATCTTTTTGATTTTGGGTTCACCTTTAGTTTAACTTCAATCTAAATACAATTTCTTTAACAAAAAAATCTAAATACAATACAATAATAATTAATACATCACTTTCATGGGTCTTAATTAATTATTCTCTAATTTTATTTATGTTTTGGCAAAACATTAAAAAAAAACAAAAATTAAAGCTTAACAAAACTCTTCGTTCGTTTCTACTCTTTGTCAACCAGAAAAAAACAAAAAAAAACGTAAAGCAACAATTTTGGGTTTAATTTCAGATTAGGTTTCTTTGTATTTTTTATATTTACTTTACTCTGATATGATTTGAATTTTTTTAAATATAGTTTATATTTATAATCTGAAAATTTGAATATATTTCATTTGTAGTTTTGTAATTTAAAACAAACTAATTTATTTTAATTCACTACTAGATAACTAATAGATCGATTTTTGAAAAGAAAATCTCCATCAACAGATGATATTGATTTAGATGACTTGTCGTATGATTCGGTGAGAGAAAAAAACATTGGAATATCATTTCAAGATATAACAAATAAAACCGTAATAAAAAAGTTTCAAACTATAAGTGAACATAGAGTACATTTGTAAACTTTTTTTTTGAAAATTTATAAATTATGTATTCTTAATATATTTTATCGCCTCCTGTAAGAAAAAGTACTGGCTCCGCCACTATCCGAAACAGTCCGGTTTGATTAACCAAACCAAAATTTGTAATTTTTTCTTTTTTGTTGATAAATAAATTTTACATTTAAAAAAAAGTATTTTTTTTTCTTTATTTTTTTTTATGTTGTTGTAGTTGTGTAGTTTCGTGTGTTTATATTTGAGTATTTTGATCCAGTGTTGGCCTTTGCAGCTAGTTTTCGCCTTTAAATGCCACTCATAGAATAATGAAGAAACAAATCTTCTCAAGAATTTTCATTGGTCTCTTAGTAGCATCTTTCAAAATCAAATACAAGTCCGAAAATCCTAGTTTTATAGAATAATGAAGAAACAAATATTCTCAAGAATTTTAATACAAATAACTCCAAAATTGAATACACCCCCTAAGATAAAAGGAACAACTAAATTAGGAAATGGAAATAAATAAAACAAGAAGTTCAACAAGTCACAGACTCTATTTATTTACTTTTAAAATTTAAGTGAAGGGCAATTGTCTAAAATAGCACAATGTAAAACTTTTATTCCAAACTTAACGCTACTAGTTAAAATTGACAATAATAGCACAAATTTAATATTAAATGACCCAAAATCATTTCCTAATGGGGAAAATCTAAACTCTAAATAAAAAGTAGTGAACCCAAACATAATGTTTTAATTTAATTTTGAATTTAGTTTTGGATAAACATGTATTTTCACATCACTATTTGTGCTATTTTCTGAATTTTAAATTATTGTCTTAGATTTGGAATAAAAAATAATTTATGTGCTATTTTATAGTATTTCTCTAAAAAAAAAGTGATAAAGACCCTTACTAACAAAGACACCAAAAAAAATTATTATAATCAAATTTAGGCATGGGTAAAATATCTGAAACCGAAAAACTGAACCGGAATCGAACCGAATTAGAAGGTACCGAACCGAACCGAATAGTTACAAATACCGGAATGGTTCCTCTTATAAAATATTTCGGGTACTCGAACCAAACCAGAACCGAACCAAAACCTGAACGGATACCCAAAATATATAAAATACAATTATATATCTAAAAATATGATGTATCTTTAGTTTTGAAATAACCAAAATACTAAAAATTTCAATTATAAACCAAATATATTACTTATGTTTACATCAAAAATAACCAAAATAGTCGAAATATTTCAAAAATCTTTAGTTATATTTGTAAAAATTAAATATTTTTTGCAAAATTTAACCAAATTTTATTTAAATTAAACATTTTTTTTGTTTTTTTCGAGAATTAGGATAAATTACGAGTACCCGAAACCCAACCCGAACCCGGATGGAACCGAACCAAACCCGATCCAAAAAAAGAAATACCCGAATGGATCTAGACTTCTAAAATTTGGATACCCAAAACCCGAGAGAACCGAACCGAACCCGAACAGGTACCCGAATGCCCCATGTCTAATCTAATTCGATACATCAATGTACTGTGCAATACTATTAACTACTTTTTGAGTGGAATGAAATATTAAAATTTAGTTCTAGCTCCACGATTAATTGATACAGCCTGAGGTTAAACTAGATTAAAACAAAAATCACTTACTAATTGGAACTTAGGAGTTCTTAATAATAGAAGGAATCTTGTTAGTAAAAATGTTTTTCAGACCAATGTATTTTCTGATCATCAGAATCCCAAGACAGTAATTCCAAGGTTGCGCATGTATCATGACCTCCATGAATCTGCAACTGGTCAGCCTCGAAGATGTACACACTGCTCTTTATACCGATCTTGCTCGATCCCTGAGCGCATTTCAACTTATGTTTATTCATGGCGTATCTTATCCTCACTGAGTTCTCCCATCGCCAAGTCATTTCGTATAACTTAATCAGAACCAGATAAGGAAACGACGACTTTGGTTCAGATCCCAACATTCTTTCTGCTACTGTCTCAGCAAGCCTCATGTCTCCGAGATCCAGAAACGCACAGAGAATCAGTTCCCAGATATGTGAGCTTGGTTCAAAAGACATCTTCTCAGCAATGTCTTTTGCTTCATTGATCATACCGGCTCTGCAAAGCAATTCGGTTATACAGGCGTAATGCTCATTACCGGGATGAACTCCATAAGTCTTTTCTATTGAAGAGAATATCTGAATTCCTTCGTTAACAAAGCCAGCGTAACAACAAGCTACCAAGACACCCATTAAAGTCACTCTATCTGGTTTCAGAACTTGGTCCATCAACAATTGATGGAAAATGGCAAGGGACTCAGCTGCTCTGCTGTTTCTTGCCAAGCCCATTATCACGGTGTTCCAAAAGAACAAATCTTTTTCATATGTTGAGGCAAACATTCCCATTGCTGAATCAACTAATCCGGTTTTGAAGTACATCTCCATGAGTGAGGTGGCTACTGCCGTTTCCCGATCAAACCCTAACTTGATAGCCAAAGAATGGACCTGAGCTCCTTGATCTAGCATCACGACATTCATCGAGCTCAGAACGCTACTGAAGGTGAACTTATCAGGCCTAATGCTCTGCCTCATAGCGAGGATAAAGAGACTGAGAGCATCTTCTCCAAAACCATGCCACGAATAGCTACCAACCAAGGAATTGCACAAGACTGAATCCCATTTCTCCAGCTCTCGAAAAAGCTTAACCGAATCCTCCAATCTGTTGCATTTTGAAAACATGTCAATCGCAGCTCCTAAAACAATGGTGTTAGAAAGAAATCCCATCTTGATGCTAAGAGCAATAGCCTGCTTACCCTTGCACAGGTCTCGTAAACCGGAGCAAATAGATAAAACCGTCGAGACCGTGTATTCGTCCGGTTGATTCCCAGTTTCCCTCATTAGACAAAACTGATCCAAAGCCACTTCTTTGTTGCCATAATCCGAACAGCACGAGATCAAAGAGTTCCACGAGATAACATCTCTATCCTCCATGCTTAAAAACACCGATAAAGCATAATCGAAAACTCCTAGCCTTCTATACATATCCATCAGTGAATTCCACACCACCAAATTCGACAAACTTACCCCGCTGCAAATAACATTACCATGAATCTGTTCACCATGGCGAACACAAGAAACAAGAGAAGCTAGTATCGAAAACGTGAACTCCGTTGGCCGAATAACCAAACTCTGCATATCTAAGAAAATCCTGATCGCATATTCCGGAAACCCACAATAAGCAAACCCTGAAATCATTGTATTCCAGCTTACAACATCTCGTTCAGGCATTTCGTCGAACAGGTCAAGTGCGTGAACGAGATAACCATTTTTGAGCATGCCTCTCAAGCATATGTTCCCGGTTATGGTGTTCTTATCGGAAATGTCGTCAAACAATCGGAAAGCATCGATGACGGCGCCGGATTTGAAGTAGAGCTGAAGACAGCGATTTCCCCAAAAGGTATTGGGTATTAACCCAACTTTGACGAGCTGGGCATGGACGATTCTGGCTAAAGTCGGACACTTTGAGAGCAAAGAGCGTTCTATGAGACGCGAAAAGTAGGAAGAAGACGGCATGCAAAGTCCATGAGCTCGTCGGAGCAGTGAGAACCTATGTCGCACTGTCGGAAGTGTCGGTGAGACTCCGGATCCCGCTCCGGAATCGGAAGCGGAAACGGAAACGTCTGAAAACGCTTGGAATCGCGAGGGAAACTCGATTCCCAACGAGTGGAGATTCGAAGCGTTGTGGAAACGTACGATTCTAACTTGGAAACGTGATATACTGTTTATAAATCGGAATCGTGGTCGACTTCTTTTTCGTTTCCGGTGGTTTAAAAAACCAGATCCAGGTGAAGAAGACGAACATTATTCCCCACGTGTGTTTTACAGGTTTTTTTGGGCTTTTAATTATTTTTCTCTTGGTCCAATTCTTTTTAGAGGCCCAGTTATTATTATTTCTTTTTGACAGCGAGGCCCAATTATTTTTATTTTTTTATTTTTTTAACTTCTATTTATTATTAAGATGAGGATACATAGTCCAAATGTAAAGCGTTCGTTATTAGAACAGGTACGAAAGCATAATAAATATATGAAGAACTTTCAGGGATCGCCTCTTTAGATAGAATATCCGCCACTTGATTATTGTTTTTTGATGTCCATTCAAAAGTTGCTTCATCGAATCGTTTGCTCCAATCCCACACTTCTTGTATCCAATTGTATATTTTGAAATTTATCGTGTTATGACTGAGTAGATTGATCAAATCTTTGCAATCTCCTTTAAAAATTACCCGTCTATATCCTTGGGACCACCAGCTTTGCATTGCCAAGATCAAAGCTTACAAATCCCAATTATTTATATTTCTTCAAATGTTCAATAAATCTAATTTGCATATTAATATATTTTGTTGAATACAAGATATAATATTCTTTAAAATAAAAAGCCTCATATCACTAAAGTTATAATATATATATATGTTCCATTCTTGTCTTCTATATTTTTTT
Organism: Eutrema heterophyllum; assembly: GCA_002933915.1. NCBI lineage: Eukaryota > Viridiplantae > Streptophyta > Magnoliopsida > Brassicales > Brassicaceae > Eutrema > Eutrema heterophyllum. Next base: position 34,449 of record PKMM01023469.1, on the reverse strand, counting down.
TGTTTATTATGATCTTGTATGTAGTAATTTAAATACTTACATCTATTAATTTTGATTTTAGACTGATATATCTAAAATATTAATCATATTATATATATAATGTATATATGTGTTTTATATAGAAAATCGCTTCTGCGTTTCCAAACGTTTCGCTTCCGCTTGTCCTTGTGATCCAATGTAACTCACCTCTTCTTCTTTATAGAACTCTCTTGGATTGCTTAAATCATCATGATTACGCGCAGTGTGCAATTGATATTTCAAAAATAGACCCATCATGGCCTTTAGCTCTGCCATTTCATCCACTTTTTCTTCTTCTTTAGGGCGTCTTGATCGAGCTGAGAAGGCTTGGTGATTGTGAACACTTACTGCCAAGTTGTTGACCAGAGTGCGAGCTTCGTCTACCAACTTGGTTGAAATATCACCATTGCTTGCAGCATCCAGCAAGAGTTGATATTGTTGATCGATTCCTCGGTAAAAAGTATTCATCGTATGTTTTTCAAAAAATCCATGATGTGGACAATGTCTTGCGTAGTCCTTAAATCGTCCCCAAGCATCATAAAGAAATTATGTCTCTCCTTGTTGAAAGCTTTGTATCTTGTTCCTCAAGAGGTTGGAACAAGATTTAGTGTAACAGTGTCTAACGACATCCGCTTTACACTCTTCCCAAGTCGTGATTGATGCTGGTGGTAGTGTCTTCAGCCACTTGTTGGCTTTCTTACTCAAAGAAACTGGAAAAAGTTTGCACTTGAGGTAGTCTCCAGTTGATTTGGTGGTGGTGCAGATTTCTTCGAAGGCTTCAATGTGATCTATCGGGTGCTCCGTTGAATAACCATGCTACTGATTTTGTTTAACCAAAGCGATGATGTGAGCTTTGATCTCAAAATCGTCATCTTTTGGTGGTGATGGCCGAATAACAGTTCGGTCTTGAAAAATTTTGTGAGGTGCATCAGAATCAGCAATCGTCAGCACATCTTCCTCAGCTTGATTTGGTTCTTAAATCGCATTGTTTCCTTCGTTGATCAAATCATCAAATTCATCGACTCGCGTATAGCCGTCACGGATTGGTGGATCTCCTCGAGCTTCAGGGATCCGTATTCGGTCTCCCATTGGAAAGTGACCTGAAAGATTGAAATGATAAACAAAGTTAGAAAGTGTTTTATGGATTTTAAGTAGAAATTTGCAAGAAAACAAATCAAAATCCCCGGCAACGGCGCCAAAAACTTGATGCGGTGGTAAACATTCACAAGTCTTACCCCTAAAACAATTGCAAGGGATCATCAATCACGATAGTATATTAAGTGATCAAATCCACATAGTTGTTTCGGTACGAAATTTCTAACTAAAAATCAAACTAGAACTAATTGATGGGGTTTTGTGGTTGAGTGTCACGAAAATAGCAAGTAAATGAATAAGCATGTAAAAACGATGAATGTAACGAATTAAATAAAACGTTGTGCTTTAGGGAATTCGCAAGGATCCATGGATCGGTTTAATAGGCTATAGCAATGATAAGGGTAATCGATTACGGTAGTTCTAGAAATCAAAAACAAAAGTGTATCATATCTACTTTCGCATCACCATATACCTAAATCTAAATAATTTAACTACTCTGCTTTCGTTGGTAATATAAAGCAACTAGATGAGCAATAAAGTCAAGTTCGATTGGCATTCACAAAGCCCTATAAGTATGCTTTTGTATCTTATATCGTAATTGCTCGTCTACACTAGTTCAGGTTACTAAATTCAGCACGTTAGTGGTTTTATCTTCCTAAGATCAACTTCTAAGTGGCCAGCAAAGAATCATGCACTAGAAACAAGTACAGAACGAAGAACTCCTAAAAGTATTTAATCCCTTAATCCAAAATCTATCAAATTAAACCATAAAATCCCTTTGAAATTTCCCATTAAACCAACCGAAAAACTACTCATACATAGTCATGCAACTCATTATCATCATAATAAGAATTGCAGTAACTTAGTTTGAATAGATGAAATAAAGAAAACACAAAGAACGAAGAAGATTAAATCGGCAATGCTCGTGAGTGGTGTTCTCAATCTTCTCTGGTGTGGCACACGCTTTTTAGGTCTTAGATGAGGTATTTATATCGCCTTAAGGTCTTCTTGAGGCGTCCAGGATTCATTTTTGTGTAAACAAGTGACGGTTTTGAAGTGGGCTTACAATTGAGCCTGATCAGAGACAAGTTGAAGCTGGTCGCTGGTAGATTTCTCCTGGCCGCGGGCGCGAGCCCTCTGATTGCAGCCAAGGTGTGTTTTTCTGCTTTTGCTTCATTTCTGAGACAGTTTGACAGGACTTCATTGCTCTTCATAGTTCTTGATATTGAATCATTGGATCGTCCTCAAATCACTTGGAGGTGAAAGGTGGTTGGTCAGTCTATGTTGTTTCCAAAATTTAGCTTGATCAGACGTTGAGAAGGTCTTCGTCTGGTGTCGAACTTCTGACAGTACAAATCTGTCCAAAAACGGATTTTTGCTCCACTTTGTGCTTCTTTAGGCCAAATTACATGAAAATACTTTTGAAACTCCAAACACTGAAATCACTTGAAAACCATTAGAAACCGAGTTAAAACACATGCAAAAGATCTCGAAATGTTATCCAAAAAGGTGTAAAAATGGGTTATGTCACTGGGCTTGGAGTGCAAGCCAATTCTCATCGTTGGGAGGTTATGGTGAACTTCGGTGAAATGCCCGTGGGGCATATGTGTGGTGGAGCCGTGGGCTCGTGATGGTCGTGGACCAAGTGTGGTGTGTGACATGTGCTTGTTGTGATTATTCTTTGTTTGTGCTTGTTTTATGATTAGACTCCCATGAATAGTAACTCGCGTAATGTCTGAAAGTGAACAGTGAGTCTCCAAAAGGCTCATTCTCACTGAGTAATCCTCGTTACTCACCCTCCTCTTCCCTTTGTTCTGTACAGGTTAGGATGATCGGAAATGTCTTATATTGTTTGTTGTGATCTGGACGTTTTCCTGGTGATTCTGGAGGGCTCATCGAGGGACCAAACCGAGCAACTTAACCCACACGGTTTAATCTGCCGACCTAACATGTCCGAGTTCACCGGTTCCTTATGGATCTCGGGATAGGGATGTTACAATCAATGTTGCAAAACAAGTGTACGCATGTATTTTTCTATATTCTCTAAATCTCTATCCTCCCAGACTCAAGTTGGCTTACATACATATCTCTCAACTGTTTCGTATATTAATATGAATTTGATTTTCTAAATTGATACATACTTGTGTGCAATTATTTTAATTAGAACCGGTAAGAACAGAATTCACAACAATGTCAATACAAAATTTAAAATTGTAAGCTATAAAATCTATATAAGATTCATAATATATGAATTAAGGAAAATAACAATTTATTATCGTGTGTAAGAAAATTTATGTTTCAATGTAACGATTCAAGTTTAAAGTGTACACGTCTGATTTCAGAAAATTTATGTTTCAATGTAATTTTTTATCATAGAATCCAAATATATACTATTAAAACAGAAACACTTTTAGAATTTTTTTCCAAACACCCGTTATTTTTAAAAAAAAAATTGAACATGTTGCTAAACATGTATTAAACTTGTTGCCAAACATTTAATAAATCTTATTATATAAATCATAATGTTTCAAAATTGCTAACTCGCATGATCGCGACACGTGTCAAGTCAATTGATCAGATTCTAACATGTGTTAAAAAAAACTTTCAAATTTTTTTTACTAAATTTATAATTGATTCCTAGTCCTAAAAGATAAAATTACTAAACAAAAAGGAAAAATATAAAATGTAAACTGATCATAAAAGCTAAAGTTAATAAAAAGAGGAAAAATCAAAAATTTATAATGGAAAAAAATTAAAATCGATTAATAACTAATTAATAAAAAACGTAAAAAATTGAAAAGATTAATAATTGATCCATAATCCTAAATGGTAAAGTGACTTAACAAAAAGAAAAATATAAAAAATAAGGAAAACATAAAATTTTGGAAAAATTTACTAAATTTATAATTGATTCCTAATCCTAAAAGGTAAAATTACTAAACAAAAATGAAAAATATAAAATGTAAATTGATCATAAAAGCTAAAGTTAATAAAAAGAGGAAAAATCAAAAATTTATAATGGAAAAATTTAAAATCGATTAATAACCAATTAATAAAAAACATAAAAATTTGGAAATATTAATAATCGATCCATAATCCTAAATGGTTAAGTTACTTAACAAAAAGAAAAATATAAAAAAAGAAAAACATAAAATTTTGGAAAAATAAATAAACGATTCATAATCCTAAAAGCTAAAGTTAGTTAAAAAGAAAAAAAATTACAAAATCTACATTTATCCTAAAAGAAAAAATTAATAAAAAAGGAAAAAAAATCTTAGTTTTTCTATTTAGATTAAGGAAATAAAAAATGTATTGCTAATACTAAAAGAAAAGAAAAACTCTAATTTCTCATCTTTGTATAAATAATTTGGTAGTATATGTCAATTATTTATTGTATCTGCTCCACTAAATTCTTCTTTCATAGTATATATTTATTTTATCAGAAACTTTGGTTCTAAATTTTTATGTTATTTATCTTCACGGGTGATTTAATTTTGTTTTTACTTTTTAGTTTTTTTTCACGAGTTATAAAATATCTTATTACAAACCCGCATATATGCGAGTTATAATCTAGTCTATTATAAACTTCAAAATTACAAATTAAACATATTTGAATCAATAACATTTAAAATACTCCTTATTCCTTATTTCACATTTTATATATTACAAAACAATTATCATATAATCTAAAGTTAATTTTCTGAATTTTTAATTTATTTTTGGATTTTATGATAAATTTTACCTTTTATATTTTTATTTTATTTAATAATTTTACCTTTTAGGATTATAAATCGAATAAAGTTTCTCTATAATTGTTAATATTATGTGGCAAAATCTAAATGGAATTTTTTCTTACACATGTCAAAATATTATCGATTGACTTGACACGTGTCACTATCAGGTAAATGGAATTTTTGTACACATGTCAAAATCTTATCGATTAACTTGACACATGTCACGATCAGGTGAGTTAGCTAACAACTTTGAAACAGTTTGCTTTTTTTGTCAGCATAATAAATATCTAGAATGGTTTAGATACCCAAACTGGTGGTACCGAGTTTACATAAGCAATATCAATAGGGTAGACACAAGCACTACGTGCTAACTTGTTCGTCTTTATATTGTTTGCGCGTGGAACGAGCGAGATAGAGAAAAAAAATAAACACCTCATTACTCTTCATAAATTCATCCAGATGTAGTGAGAAAGCATACCACTCCTCCGGTGTAGACACCATCTTCACCAATTCAGAGCAGTCTGTTGCAAAAAATATTGTTGTCTTGTGATTTGCGATCATACAATCCATGGCCCATATGAGTGTTTCTAATTCAGTGTGTCACTACAAGAAAACATGGTGTTTTCCGACGGCTATAAATCCGTCGGAATTTTCCGACGGATTTCCGACGGAAATTGGACGAAAGTAACATCCGTCGGAAATCCGTCGGAAAATAGGACCCGTCGGAGACATACCGACGGATTTCCGATAGATGAAATAGCCGTTTGATGTTGCTGACGGATTTCCGACGACTCTCATCTGTCGGATAAATTCCGACGGATTTCCGACGGATGTCCGACGGATTGTAGCCGTTTGAAATAATATATACGTTACATAGCCGTTTGAATATGGCCGTTAAATCCGTCAAAAATCCGTCGGAAAACGCTAACAATTTCCTTATAAAAACGTATTCATCCTCTCATTTTACAATCACAAAAAAAAACATCTCATCTACAATTCTTTACAAAAATGTCTTCTTCAGATCCTTATAATTATTTTCGATCATGGATGGACAAGCCTCATCAAATTCCGGACACGGGCCTAGTTACAGAAGAATTCAGAGAAGGTATGCAGGAATTCATGGCATTTGCGGCTAAGCAGAAGAAAGCGAAAAAAACCGGTAAAATCTACTGCCCTTGTACGAATTGTCGGAATCGTAGATTAATCGTGATAGATGAAGTATGGTCACACCTTTATTGTCATGGGTTTGTGCCGGGTTACAAGATTTGGTATTATCATGGAGAAAATGATACAATGGTTGATAATTATGCTAGTATTAGTGAACAGTATATTGGGGATAGCGCTAGCTTAGAAGAACCTGCAATGGAAGTAGAAAGTACTGTAGGTCACATTCAGATGGTGAACGATGCATTCCGTGAAAGTATGCCATCGGTTGCTGAGTATGGAGATAGAGGGGAAGAACCTAACGCAGAAGCTCGGAAATTCTTTGATTTGTTAGACGCTGCTAAAAATCCTTTATATGATGGGTGTAGAGGTGAACATTCCCCTTTATCAGCTGCAACTAGGATGATGGGTATAAAGACGGATTTCAATTTGAGTGAGGAATGCGTGGATGCAATCGCTGATTTTGTGAAAGACATTTTGCCAGAAGATAATCTTGCACCGGCATCATACTATGAGATACAGAAACTTGTTGCTGGGCTAGGATTGCCGTATCAGATGATAGATGTATGCATCGACAACTGTATGCTCTACTGGAGAGAGGACGCAGACCGTTCGTCATGCCGTTTTTGTCGCAAACCTCGGTATAAGGAAACAGGTGGAAGAGTGTCAGTGCCATATAAACGGATGTGGTATTTGCCGTTAACAGAGAGATTGAAGAGGTTATATCAGTCAGAGCGCACAGCGGGATCAATGAGATGGCATGCAGAGCATACAACGGATGGAGAAATTGCCCATCCGTCAGACGCAGGAGCATGGAAACATTTTCAATCTATGTATCCCAGCTTTGCGTATGAGGCGAGGAACGTATAC